>CM067069.1:7366874-7966874 GCA_033980235.1 Diadema setosum | reverse complement strand
TACTTCCGGCAGGGACATATTTTACGCACCGCGTAATTTCTACTTTTCCTTGTGTATACTGTATATGACATATATTTTGCAATGTTTTCATCATCACAAATTTCACAAAATTATTAACTCTAACATCAATACGAATGCAACATGCATACATACATTTCTCCATTACTGTATTCCACGATTGCGAATTAACCCCTCACGAAATTGTCGGAAAGTCTCAATGTGCAAAAAATGAGTCGTGCTAAATATATGGCATATAGACAGCAGGCCTACATTGTGTGTGCAAGTGTGTGCCAGTTTTTCCTAGCGTGTGCTTGTATGTGTGTAAAAACATATGGGCCCAAATTCACGAAGGTGGTACAAATGAAACCATGGTTTAAACCATGGACAAAAACCATGGAGCGCCAAGTGTTGCATGGAATATTTCGTTACGAAATCAGTCTTTTTGTCGATGAAATGATTATTTTGTAACGAAATTACAACATTTTGTAACGAAATGATAATTTCGTTTACGAAAAGGTTATTTTGTCGACGAAATTACTAATTTAGTAATGAAATATTCCGTGCGACACTTGGCACTCCATTGTTTTTGTCCATGGTATAAACCATGGTTTCATTTGAACCACCTTCGTGAATTCGGGCCATGGTGTCTAAATCTGGGGACATGACTGAGAAAGTGCAAATGTCATACTAGTCCTAAATGATGGTTTGCCTTTCTTATTGAAGTGATCTCTTTATTGTTTTCCTCTTCATACAGGGCCTGTAGTTTGGCAAAAAGAACAGAGCATAAATAGAAATGTCTTAGCACAGGTGTGTGTTAATTGTGGGAAACGTGGTATGCATACATGTGCACTTTATATTAGCTTTGTGGTGAAGAAAGCAATTCAAAAGGATGTCTAAAAGAACAGACATTTGTCATTAGCATGAATTTCAGTAAGGTGACATGCTTTTTGTTTTGCTTCTTTTTTACCAATATCCTGAAAGCATGTATTAGCTAAATACTGACAGGTCTATGAAATATGCCCAGGGTTGGTTAGATAGATGCTTTAAAATCCACATAGTGCTTAATGAAGTTCTGATAACATGCAGATAGAAACCTTGCCTCAAAATGGTGAATGATTTATTATTTTTTTTTTTTGTCTATTGCTGTGAACATGATCTGTAAATATCAAGCTTTTTGTAATGTGTAATATTTGAGTATATCATAAGCTAGTATTGAAAATGCTTTATACATCATGTTTTCATCTGTTAAGAATTTTATATTGCCAATAATTTATCACTGTTGATTTTCTAGTGTGGTAGCTGACTTGTTCTCATGTCTGTAATGGTATTAAAGACTGGATGTTGAATTATGTCCTGATATCCTGCGCATGTGGTATACCACTACTTGTTTAATCGTCAATGATGTCAGTGAAACAAATAGGAGAATGCTTCAATGATATTGGATGACTGCCAAGACAGTCATCACCTCCTGAATGTAGGCAAGGAGTCTGACTCAGCATGATCCATTCATCACAGTATTGTTTTGAGTCATAGGACCATAACTTTGCTTGCAGAGTAACTTCCTCTTTATTGTGTGAATAAGAAGAACAGCAACCAACAAAAAGGCATCATAGGTATTTCCTTTTATTGAAGGTGACATAATCTTGATGACTCTGGTCACAATATTTCTACCACAATTCAGGCCCCCGCACATCCATTAAAAGCATAATTTACCACTTGCAGATGAAATAAAAACCCAGCATTAGTGCTTTCAAATACACGTAGATCCAAAATGTGTTTTGGATAGAAACAACCACTGTAAAAATTTGAATGTATAATCAATATTAAGTATTTTTAAATAGACAAAATGTGAACAATAATTATAATAAGAATGTTGCTAGACTAAACCATCTACAGTTATGGTTTAATAAGAAAGATACTGATATCTCCTTATACTTTAGGCTTTATTGCAAAAATTTTAGATGGTAGGATGTTTTGTGATACAACAGACCTACACATACCGGTATGCATCAAATGTGATATCTTAAACATTTTTTTTTTTTTAATCGCTGTTCCCAAAGGTAAACGGGACCTTTAAAGACAGAAGAATCTGTTCAACAGCCTTCAACCCCCCCCCCCCAAAAAAAAAAAACCGGGAAAAAAACCCCCCAACAACAATGAATCATGCATTGCTTTTTTGGTATTAGTCAAAACCCTCCCCAGAAAACAGAACTACCCCCCCCCCCCCACAAAAACAAAATGCAAAAGAGCAAGACAAACATTGTCATGTTGGTCAAATAGCTGTGACAACTAATCTGATGCAGATGCCCTCTGGATACTGCACCAGAAAACATATATATACGCCAACATTCAAATATCTGTAATGATATTCCCACTGTGAAATTAGCCTTTAATTTTTTCTCTCATCTATTTAATTTGTTTCATGGCATACTTGACCCATACAGAGTTACCTTCCTGTGATAGGCTGTGACTGCAATGTGAAAGTGTCAGTGACCGGTCATAGCAAAACTATGTGGTCAGGCAAAATAGACACCTGGTCGCATGTACGCTCTCAACCAGTCATTTCGTTAGGATCTGCTGCTTTCTTTTATAACATCACCTACTGAGATACATGTGATCCAGAAGTATCTCCTGTACAGCTCTTTGAATTCTTCCTGAGTTCAGTGTTTTGAGTTTTGGCAGCCCCAGGACAAGGGGAAGGTCTTACTAAAGCTGAATTGCTGTTTGTGAAGGGGGAATTTATTTTATTGGAATGTCAACAAGTTACCAGACATTCATGGTTGGTGTGCAGTTGCCGCATGGTCTAGTCATGAACATGTGACAATGATGTAACTCCTGTTACCATTCCTCAACCGGTTCAGGTAGAAAATACTAACAAGCAATTCACAGTTCTTGATAAAGACTTAAATTGATTCTGCTGAAGACACATTAAGGATAATGCCATGTGTTCATGCAGTGTGAAAGACAAGGGGAGTCAAGTCTTTCATACTAAATTGGAAGAAAATCAGTTTCTTGTCAAACTGTGTTCAAATAAGAATTCTGTGTAAAATCCCATGCATTATTGTTCAGTCACTTCACCAACACAGGGATGAGGGTTTGTGTGTAATGGCTAATTGTCACAGGAAAACCATTGCCTGTATTTAATCGATTAACCAAGTTGTCAAACTGTGTACAAGCTTTGTTAGCTTTCATTCATTCAGTGCAAGATATTTCTCCAAGACATACCCTCCTTCAATAAGAGCTTTCATGCACTCTTTCTTTTGTTTTGCTGTACCTTTTGTTGCACTGATCATATTATAAACTAGGTATGCACAAACCAAACTGTTGCATACAAGACGTTGCTACCTCAGAAGTTCAATGTCCATCAGTGGAGTGTGATATTGGTTTCGTAATCATAGGATCAAACTTTATCATGCCGTGTGCTGGGGTAATCAAAAATCATTTGCTTATTTTCTGTTTTTTTTTTCCCTCTCACGTATGAAGTTGGCACATTAGGAATAAAATTATTTATATCAATGTATGTGGATATTTAATGAGAATGATTTTCATTCGTGTGGTCATAAGTAACTAGCAAACTTAAAATGATGATTCATGGAATGTTACTTCTTATCAGTTTCTTATCATTTAGCATTACAGTATAAGATCATTATTTCTATTATCACATATCACAATGTCGGCATGATGTTAAATGTCCGTCTGGAATTTGGGTTATCTCTTTATTATGTTATGCTGCGCGTCATTTTCATTGTTGTAATTTATCTATATTTATTGCTAACAATAAAAGTTGTGGTACTAGCGAGGAAGAAGACCGTTGTCTGAAAGAAAAGAAAATAGCTAAGCATTTTAAATACATATTAGTTTAGACCTACCCCATTTTTTAATCAATTTATAAAGTGGCTGCACATTGGAATTGTGCTCTGTAAATGTATCCAGGGCTCGGGTACGGTGTTTGGACAGTCCCATTAATATTAAAAGGAAATCATCAGTGTTTATGGGAAGCCAAAAAGAGAAGAAATATAGTGCCCAAATGATGTCAAAGGATAAACATTTGCCGACATTCTGTCGACAGATATGGAAAATGAGGTGTATCAAGTCTGTACTGATATGAGAAGTCATGTGACTAGTTGAACTGTATGCACATTTAAAGGCTCAGTTTTCAGCAATATTTCTGCCTGGTGTGTCTGTACTTTGTCACATAATATACTCATAGAAATTGACCATAATAACGTTTGGCCCCTTCACATATTTGCCATGTAAACATTGTGCAGTGAGAATTGTTTGTCATGTGTATGCAGTATGCTGGATGGTTTTTACATTTATATGTAAACTGTTTAAAAAACAAACACACAAATGACCAGCATTGCCCCCAAAAGGTGCTGGTTAGTTATCTAATACAAAATATAACGATTTGGGAAAGTGAGCAGTGTTCATATAGCTTCACGTACATGTAGAGATTTATGTCTGGCACATCATGCAATGTGACATCAATAAAAACCTAGCTTCATGTATATTGGTGGCAAGATAGCTGTCATCACTGTCCCTCAATTATGGGTGAATTCTCCAATGAAGAAGTCAAAATGTACAATTATTTGTGGCGCACTGAAGTTGTTTAGTGGTTTGGTAGTTGTATGCATGGATCAAAGCGTGACATTAAAAAAATGAGTGACATTGGGAACTCAGTACATTGTATAAAGGCTGTCTGGCATAGTGACAGTTGTTTAATACTTGTATATCAGATATACATACATACATTTATTTTGTTGTATCAATAACAAGAAACATAACAAAAATGATCCCCCTCCCCCCCCCAAAAAAAAAAGAAAAAGAAAAAGAAGATAGAAAGATTCTGTTGAATCAAATATGTATTATTCTTTCAAACTTTTTGACACAAGATTCACACTGTATAACATTTTTTTTTTCTGAATTTGGGGGCTTTCATTGCACAATGTATTATGTAACAGTCACCATAGCCCTAGACCTAGTGTAAGCCAAACAAGTTGGAAACTTTTCTCAGGCAATGTGGCATAGAGAACATGATATTGCCTTCCACAATTTAAGACCATACAGATTACTGGAATAAACAGAAGTCAAATGAAGAGATGTCGGTGTGCCTACGGCAGAAATTCTGTTGATGTCCCGAAGTTGTTTTTGCTTCAAGTCCAGGCTATTTTAACATAGATTGCTATTTTGATGCCACACTCGTTTGGTCAAAATGAAAGTTGTGTCTTTGAGAGCTTTTCAAATTAGGTGACAACCTTGCACTGGTAAGCCAACATTTGCACACCACATCTAAATTTATATTGTTTCATCAATGTATATGATAGTGGTTTAGGAATTGGCCTATCAAAATGATCTTATATTAAGTTAGGGTCATCCCATGAGATGGGCACCCACGAGTTGGACATTGAAAGAAGGTCCATCAGTCATAGATATCCCATGAGCTAGACACTAGGCAAATAAGGTCCATAAGTCTGACAGTAGGCCCACGAGATTGATACTGGGCAAAAAACACTGACACTACATCACAGGGCTTTATGTGTAACTTTGCAACTTTTCCTGATACGCTGCCAACCTATGCAGACAAAAACCCATTACAACATCAACAGCAAAAACATACCACGGCACACAACAAAAAAAAAATAGTGGAAAAAAGGGAAACATGCCGTGGTTTAAGAATGGGGAAATGATTCGTATAAAGCATGCAATACCAGTTATCAGAAATGTAATATACATTTATTTCATTTCAAAAGCATACTTGTGTATATTAAAGTCATCTGGATGAAAAAAAAAAAAACGTGAACTTTATAATCATAGAAATACAGCGTACACTACTTGGCATTTCTGCACTTGTTATTCCACGACAGCACAAAATTTAACTTTAGGCAGAAATTGGTAGTGTATTTGTATTCTTTTTAACAAGACAATAGTACAAATGTACTGTAGACACCATATCAATTTTCATAACAATACACTGGTTAGTCGAGTAATTACTACATGCAAAATTAAAGCTTTCATGATTTTCCTAAGGCAATACGCATCACTTGTTCTATATAAAACATAGACTTTTCTTATGCAACTTAGCAAGCATTTTAAGCTTTCTAACATGAGTTACAAGCCGACGGTCCAGAAGATGACATTAAGAGTCCATGTACAGCATCTGGCCTAAGTTGTAAATCTTGCATGCAGGGGGGACAAGATCTTTCAGGGCCCTGATAATGCAGACTCGTTGTACACAACATCAAATAGCGCTAGCCACATCTTCATTGTACTACAAGCTGCATCTTTCATCGTTTTTCTGGATATCTTGCTGGTCCTTCTTGGAGCTGGTCCAGGGATCAATGGCCTGTCATCTGACAATGGGAGCCATGCGATCCACCCGATTCTGGTGAACTTGGAAAGCCGGGGTCATCCAGACGCCGCACGAACATTGCTGACCTGTGCCGGAAACATCAAGTGTCACAGTGTTGTGGGTATGAAACAAACATAAGTACAGGCAGACGAGCAGACACACACACACACACACACACACACACACACAATGCCTCCCTCAAAAATCAAAAGATTTACAAAACAAACAGCTACACAAACACATACAGAAAATCCTAACCCCCCCCCCCCAAAAAAAAGAAAAAAAAAAACCAAAAAAAAAAAAAACCAACCATATACCTAATATGTGTCACGTTTAACATGGTAAAAACATACTTGTTTCCAGCTGAGCTATATACGGCTGTTTTTCTATTTTCTGCAACTTTACAGGACACCTCATCAAATACAGTACTCCAATCCCAACATTGTTCAGGATACTTTGCCTCCTACCAGGGAGATAATGAATAATATTTTGTGCATGTCTACGCACCATACAATGAATAATTCTTTTATTCTGAATGCTATAGTTATGAGCTAGAAGTAATGTTGTCTTGCGGTATACATGTTTTTAATAGTCAAAATTATTTCAACTGTCACATACCTGACCAATTAAATGAACCAAGTCGAGAGCTGCATTTTGGGCAAGATATCTGTCAAGATAGAATATGAAATAGACATTTGCCATTTATATATAACTTGGGCTGTACTAACTCTAAATATTTGGAAAGTATTAGTTACCTTTTTTTTTTTTTTCAAATGTTTCATTCTATTTTTTTTTTCTGCTGCTACTTCCAGGGTAAAAAAAAAAAATCATTAATTAATCATTTGCTAAACAGAAAGGTGTGTCAACATTAGATACAGTGGACTCCCGTTATAACAAACTCCTCAGGACCAGCAGTTTTCTTTTGTTATAATGAAATTTCGGTATAACCCAATAGATGAACAATAAAAACACACTGTAACCTTCACTGTAACCAGAATCTCGTTATAACTGTGTTCGTTATAAGGGGAGTGCACTGTAGAGTCAAACATGTCGGTGCTCTTGTTGGTCCTCAACCTTTGATGGGAACTTTGGGAAAAGAAAACAGTTTTATGGTAAAGACGAGTGCCCATTCCTGCCCATTCCTTCCCTAACCTTAACCCAACCCCTGAGTCTAGGGTTCACCTCAACTTATCATTTCTCCTTTGTGGCACTTCACCTGATGCAAATTTTTCAAAAAATCTTGAGATTTAGGGATCAGGGGTCCCCTTACATGGGGCACCATATGAGGGGTACATGCTAAAATGTTCATGCTCAACTGACTATGAACAGTGAACAATTAGAATACTTGAAAATGAGGTATGTATGTGTGCATCTTAATTTCATGAATTTTGCCTGAGCTAACATTCAGGAAATTAAAATGCACGTAAAAGTTCTTGTCTACTCTGCATGCATTGAATGCCAAAGGCACTTTGAGAAAATTTCATGCCATGAAAAAGGCCGTCGGCTCCAATTCAAGAAAATTTCATGCTGCGAAATATCATGTTTTACAGTATGTAGCTCATGAGTCGTTCAGCTGAGGTGAGTTAAAAAATCAATCTTTCGATACCAACCTTCCCTTCGTTGACACCCAGCAAAAATGATTCCATCCATGAGACGGGTTCGATGAAGACGGAGGTGCAACTGCTGGACGCGTGTTCCCCCTGGCCTCCCTGGCCGGTGACCTTGACCTGTGGACTCTGTCCTTGGTGCTTGACCTGCTTGTGCCAGCCGAAGCTGCTCAGACCTTTACCCTGGCTGTGGGCAATCACGCTGGACTGTCTGAACAGCGCCCTCCTGATTATAAAGAATTAAACATACAGACAACTGTTTTTTTTTTGAGAGAGATTATAAAACAAGAAATAAAAACAAAAGAGTTTATGTAGAGAGTCAACACCTTGGGGCCTAACCCTCTCAGACCTGGAGATGTATGTTGCATGTGTTAAGCATGTACATGTACCAAAGTGATCGGGGGACAATTTCATTTTGGAAAAGGGATGGGAATGTGAAATTAGATCTGTGGTTGGTCGTCTTTGTGTGCATGTGTGTGTATATTTATCTACTCAAATAGTGCTTGCATGGCTGCCAACATTTCCGCATCAATATCACTGAGATTTCAAAGAGCTCTCGGGATGATGCTTGTGTTTTACATGCATTTCGATGGGTTCTAGGTCGTGACAATTTCCAAGTCAGGGAGGTTGGCACCATTTATTCTTCAGTCAGCACTCAAAAGAAAGAGTTTCAAGAAAATTTCAAGAAGCCTCCTGTACAATCATGGAGACTTAGAATTGCACTACTATTTTTGGATGGAAGGAACAATGAGTATGTGTGTCTGCTCATCGAGGTAACATCCTTATTTACTTCTGTCTCACAAAACAAAGAAATGACACAAGTATTCAAACATGTAACAAATTTAATTCACCTGTGAGGAAAAGTGAGAGTTGTGTTTTAAAAAGGATATCTTTCTGAAAGAAAGTGTACAATTTCAAACCTAAACGATATCTTAATTTTTTTTTTTCTTCAATAGCTGCATCACTTACCCAGTGGTGGTGACATAAAACGCTTGACCACATTCTTCAGAGATGTTGATACAAGTATGAATCACAAATTCACTCTCTCTGTTAGTTTCCCTCTGTCAATCAATATTCTCACAAAAGTCTGCATTCATTTTTTACAGAGGCAGAAATGGAATGGTGTCTTTAAAAATAAAATGAAGCTGTTGATTTTGAAAGAAAGAATGAAAGAAGGAAATGAAAAAAAAAGAGGAAACCCACAAAGCAACAAAGAATGCACGAAGAAAGGATAAAAAGAACGAGCAAAAAAAGAAAAAAAAAAGAGAGAAGAGAAAGAGAGCTGATTGAAGGATTACCTGCATTTCCGACACCTATAGAGGGCGTCGTTGCTGCCATCATCTGCGGTGTGTGGATCTGATGCAAGGAGGTCCTCTGGTAGATCGGCTCTCACTGTGAAAATTGAAAAGACATTATGCCCCATCATACAAACAAGAACGATGTGCAATCTTTCCGACAATAGCTTTCTGATATAATTTCTACTGTTTTCTTAGACAAATAGTGTGACAATCTGAAATTAGCTCAAATGCTTGGCATTTTCTAGCTTGTACATGTACTACCCACTAACTCTGTCTTCCACCCTTCTATTTGTGCAAGTGCACTTACATGCTGATCCAGTGAAAGATTTGGGAAAATCAGAAATTCAAGTTTTGTACAACATCGAAAGAGCACATCCAGCTCCTAGCTTCATCACAAAGAATCTGAATAAAGACATTCTTGAGAACTAGAAATATAAGACAAATTGCTCCAAAGATACAGAGGTTAAGTGATATTTCGTTACAGCAACAATGTCCTGCACTCTGGCCTTTCCAGCAGACATTATGTTGCACTTTCTTGTTGTTTTATTTCCAGGGCGTATCTTCAACAGTGTACTCCTGTTACAACGAACACATGTGTGATGAAATTTTCATTACAATGAAGTAAAAAAAAAAAAAAACACACACAATCAGGTCCCAAAATCATCACCTGTATATCTCTGTACACTATACCATTTCAAAATGAAATTTTGAAATAACGAATGAAAACAACCAGTCCTGAGGACTTTGTTACAATGGCAGTCCCCTGTATATTATACCGAACGCTATGAGAAGTATACGTTGGCTCTTACACATAATATGGAAAGACAAATTAGCACTCTCCAAAAGTCACGCTAGGCATTTTCGTTGTTTCCTTTTCGACTGGCTGCCATGACTTACTCTGAATCTCTTCTGCAAGGTGCGCCAGCCGGTGTTGCTTGAAGAGTGAGTTGCCTGGGTTACACTGGCATCCCATTGCCTCAAACAGCCTCAGCTGCTCCATGAAACCTTCATTGGGGCTGAGAGGAGGGCAAGAGTAAAAATAATCACAATTTGCAATTATGTAGCGCATTTTAAACAGAGAGAAACTCTGCATGCTTGGCATAATTTCCACCCTATACATCAAAGAAAAAAAAAAAGTTTTCAAGGATTTTACAAATTGCGTAGAGTCTGTTGGGCAACCTGTTCCACAAAATAGGCCATGTAATAGCAAAAGAATGATCTCCTTACGAACAGGTGGATGAAACTGGTACACTAAGCAAATGCTTTCCAGAAAAGCGGAGGTTTACTGTATGGTATATAATAGGGGCTGTGGAACATTTTTCAGTGTGTGTGTATGTGTGTGTGTGTGTGTGTGTGTGGGGGGGGGGGGGTTGCAGGACAGTGGGGTGTCAAGGTCAAGGTCAAGTCTGAAATGCGCTGTATAACAAGTTGCTATTATTATGAGTACATTGTATTACATTTTTCATACTGAAAATATTGCAAAACAGTGCTACTAAAACACCTGTCTGCACTGTGGTTACTTACCATGTTTGAGAGTGCTTCTCTTTAACCTTCAAAAGGGCCTCGTTGAGTGTGCATTTCTCCTTGTTCATGATGTATGCAATCACTGTGGCTGAACTCCTGGATACACCCATAGCACTGTTGATGTTGTGTTAGAAAAAAAAGCAACAACAAATGGGACCCTATTAAAAACACAATTTGTCCCAAACAATACTGACATCAAATCTGACCACAATAAATCTTAAATAAATCTACATTATAACATTATAACATTGTAACATTATAATTCATGTTGCTATGAAATATAATGGTGTCCATGAGGGAGCTCATAATTGAAGTCTCCACAGGGAAGCTCATAATGGAAGTCTCCACAAGGAAGCTCATAATGAATAGCAAGCCAGGAAGAGAGAAACTTGCAGGTTGGAAAAAATGATAAAAAACACCATGCACCAAGACTTGTCAGGATAATTCGACTTTCAGACGAGTCATCAAATGCCTCTGAACCTCCCACTAGATGTTTCAAACGCATTCCTTGAAATGGAAATTTTACTCTCAGACATCTAATGTGAATTTACATTTCAAAATGAAACAACTGGGACAAGCAGACACCTCACAGTCACAGAACAACAAAATAAATTAACTACTGTAAATGCAAAAATTTTCATGGTACATTGATTTTTGCATATTCTGCACTACTTCTGGCTAGTGCAAATTCTAAAAGCCACAAAAATATCTTCACAATTTCCTCTGCACATTTTGAATGGGTTGACACTTGGACAGTGTAAATTCAAAAACCTGCAAATATGATTTTGAGCTGCTCAGCACGACAAATTACTCATGCGAAAATATCGATGTTTACAGTATAAAAATGCTAATGATGCTCCCACATGTAGAAATGTTACTATGGTACTTGAATAGATGTGATTGAGTTATTAGTATTTCAAATCAATACAAAATGTAGTTTTTATCAAAGGAAGAAAATCACTACTTGGATTAGTACAGATCAATGTTTTTGTAAAGACACATTAAGTCTTGATTATCAAATTACAAACATCCTCTACAAGCGGCAAAATAAATCACATCTGTAATGTTTATATGTTGTGACATGATGTAGATGCTCCCATGTTTTGGTTACATTGATCTTGTTGAAACAGAAACATGTTATGATGGGTTAATACAATGTAGTGACACGTCCATTTGTGACACTGGTAAATAAAAGGTTCTTGGCCAAGCTTAAAAGTTAAAAACTCAAACACCACATTACTTTGCAAATACATGCATACTTCTGTCTACTTCTATTCATTTTCTTTCTCTTTTTTTTCCTACTTTCTATTCATCCTTCCAATTCGGAGGATACAGATAAACTACAAGGTGCAAAATTGTCAGAAAACAAAGACAAAAGTTCAAGGAAGTAGAATGCACTTAAATGTAGCCTCTTTACGCAACATGACCACGACCGCCTTCATCTACTGTACTATACATAGCACCTCACCAGTGAACCAACACCGCCCCGCCCGATTCCAGACCCTCATCGATGAAGGAGAAAGCCTCGTTCAGGTGGCCCAGGAGGTCCTCCCCCGGTTGGTCCATGATGGAGATGACTTTCTGCAGAACAGACTCCAGCGGAATCTTGACGGTGTGGAAAATGACGCTCAGAACGTGGGTGATCTTGTGGTCAGCAAGGAAAAACGGGGACTCCGCTGCCTCCCCGCTTCCAAGCCAAAGTCTGGGAATGATCTCGTCAGCATCGTGTATACATGCCATGGTCACCACAGAGATGGCTGCATTGCCAGAACAGTACTAGTATCCATGCAAGGTTTGGAAATACTGGTATGAACATGAAAACATAACAGAATGGCACAAAGTCACATTTGAACTCAATGTGCATGTCAAACTGTACCACAAAATTAAGAAAAGTGAAATGTGTACACAATCAAAACTTTGATAGAATTTAGATAAATGCTGTCTAGCAGCTTGCATTGTCTATGGCGGGTGCTGTTCGTTATTCTGAAGGTTTGCTATTCCGAAGGGTCGTTATGCCGAAGGGTCGTTAATCCGAAACACGCAATTCCCTATACCTAGAGGTTCGTTAATCCGAAAACTAAAAAGGGTTCGTTAATCCGAAAATTTGTGGCGTTATTCCGAAGGTTCGTTATTCCCAAGATTGGTTAATCCGAAAATGAAATTCGGAACAATAAACCTTCGGAATAACGAATCTTAGGAATAAAGAGCCTTCGGAATAACGAACCTTCGGAATAATGAGCTGTAACCGTCTATGGCATGACAAAAAAATATCACATTCCTTGCATCAACACATTATTAAATGTATCAAGGCAAAGATGCTTTGGCCGGAAATGAAATAAATGAAATGAAAGATATCAAAATAATCACCCAAATGAGAGGCAACTACGACAAAGCTATTGCCAAATCTATTAATATTTGTGTCATTTTCATGCCCATTCAAACAGGTCCAGATTTCACGTCCAAGTTATTGACAGTGTTGGTAAATTTTGCAAAGAAAAATTTCAGTTGATCTTATAGAAGTTAAAAGGGGATTGAAACCCGATAATACATGTGAATTGAGTAAATGCAGCAATATTAACTAGCAAACTACATCAGTGAAATTGAGGAAAATCAGACAGTCTGCTCAGAAGATATGAAGTTTTGGTGCTGGTATGTGGTATCTGCGCTATGAATTTGGAAATCATAATCAGGTATTCACTTAATCAGGTAAGAAATTATACTCTACCAGACATTACCCAATTAACCAACAATACTGTGGTCTTCTCAGCCAGCAAAAGCTGCACTGAAACTTTAAAAATGCATAACTCTTGAATGGATAGTCTGACTCTCTTCTAACTTTCACTGATGTGTATTGCTGCATTCACTCAATCCACATAAACTTTACTTGGTCAACTGATATGAATATTGTAAATATTCACAAGCAAATTTTTACAGAAGACTCAACTTTTGATCAATGAGAAATTGAACCCAGCTGATGTGAAGTGAATTGTCAATATGATTAATCATTCAATGTCATTCTGAAGAAGAAGGAGAAGAAGAAGAAGAAGAAAAGAAAAAAGAAAAAAAAAAATGAACAGGGCAGTGTCCTCTATACCGGTACTAAATGTTTACTAGTAGGCCTAGGTAGCTAGTGATTTACTACTAACATGTAGATCTAGGCCTATCCTTTTTTTCTTCTTTAATCTTCAAAGGGCTATATAATGCAGCCTATCACGAAGATGAATATAACTTGTGTGCACGATATGAAGAGGAGGGGTGTGGGCTTAATCACAAGGTGTGATTTTAAGGTGGGTCATTAAGAGTTCCTTGAACTGTTCAGGTGAGACTGCACAAACTACAGAACTTGGAAGTTTGTTCCACTCGGGTTTGATGGATCTCTAGGCAAATGCAAATTTGTTGATGTTGCCCCTAGGGCGGTATGTTTGGAAGCACATATCATGATTTTTCCTGGTTTTAGATGAGTTAATTGTAAAGAATGTATCTGGATGGACTGCAACAAGGTCGTTCATGATTCTGTACACCACAGTCCACAGTAAGTCTGCTCACACTAGATCTAGACCTATATAGACCTAGTATTTTTACTAGACAGCTAGATTCTACATTCAATTCAATTCAATGTGGTTTATTGTGCAAAATAAAGAAATAAAATAACAAACCAGCACTGCAGCTCGAAGGCTGATACGGTTGCTTTACATTGGAATCATCAGTGATCATAAAAAAGAAATTAAAATGTCACTGATTGATTGTATAAGCATACGTGAAAGAAAAAAAAAAGATATAAAATTTTATAAATTTAGAGACAGTATACTATAGGGCCTACATCTGAGTCACTGCGCTCTAGGCTGAACAGTTGATGAATGACATAAAATTTTAAATTAACTTTACTATCCAACTTCACTGGTACTGGTTTAGTGGTTCTACATGCTGATCTTAACTTTAAGACAGACTTCACATTTTTCACTTTGTAAAACTAAAAAAAAAAAAAAAAAAAACCCTGCCCGGCCCTGCCATGATGACCTAAATTTTACACCTAGAAATCAGTAGAATTCATCGAGCTGTGGATTGTGTTGGAAAACCGGGCCCCACCAACCCATCAATCACTAAACGGCATTACACAGCACGAAGATAAGTACACGGGACTAGTCTACAGACAGGCAAACTACGCATCTCTCTTTTTTGCGATGATAGAGGTATCATTCAAATCATCATACAATACCGCACCGGTAGGTAGGCATATCTCACCAACGAACGTATTTCTAGTTACTGTCGCTTCCAGCTGAGGTGTTGAGAACATTCAACTTTCAAAACAAAAACAGCAGTCATAGCACCACTACTTTAATAGGCTGGTCACATTCGACTGCACACAGTCAATCAAGGGACTAGTACAATTAGTATTACGTGGTGCACACATGACTGTGTACGATGTCGCAATCACACACACGTGTAAACAGGATCTTTGGTGTAATACAGAAGAGTTCTCTCTGTGTTTGTTTATGTGCACCACACAATGATCTACACCAAAAATCGTACACTCAATGTGTACGATCTCTGTCTACACGTGTACCCACTGATCTCTAGATTACTAAGTATGTATTTGTACCACACCCCAACCACTTTCTACAACTGCAGCACACACACAAACACACATTCTAAACCCCTCAAAAAATTTGGAAATCTGAGTTTGGTCAGTAATTTCTCATTTTTCCTTAGAAGGAAGTCATTTGTTCTTAGTACCACACAAAGATTGTTTAATTCTCTTGAAAATGACACCATACTTGTTATGACTGTCATTATATACATGGAGGTACCTGTACAGCGCTTACAAATATGAGGTAAAGTCAGAATTTAAAAGCTGCAAAATGACCCAATTTTTGACGTCCCTAATGGAGGTTCTTCGTTATGAGTTCCCCATTGTTTCTTTGGTGTTCATTCTGGTCTATAGCAATCCGGAGGTCTCGGGTTCGACTCCCGATGGAATCCCATTTCTTCGCTCACTTTTCCACTAATAATTTATTCTTTCTGGTCAGTTTATTCTGTCTTTATTTGTTACATTTACTGTTATGTAACATCAGCATTATTATGGAGTGAAACATGTGCGTTCAAACAAACAGATAAACACACACACACACACACACACACACACACAATCGCGTGACTCAAGCAATTTTTATCTCACAGAACCTCGTGAAAATCATTGTCTTGATTTTATTAATTGGAGTTTAATCTTAATTTTGTCTTCATTCTGCCGTTATTTTGTCTTTACTTTATGTTTACTTTGTCTTTATATTGTCAATGAACATGATCGGGGCTCAGTATCTGGTGAACGACCCAAGTGCTTGCACCTTCGCCTGGCACCGTGTCCTCATGCTGTTGATTAGCTTCGTGATTCGCTGCCTAGGAATGGTGTTCCACTCGTCGCAACCAGTATCTGACCATGGAGCTCCATGATCTGACCATGGAGCTACTAACGGAGATGGAGTAACAACGAAGGCCACCAATATTACGTAACCCAACTACGAGCGGTCAGTTCTGACAGACCGAGCCGCAAAAATGACGTCATACTCACCAACATTGCGCATACAATATAAGTGCTGTATCGAGTCGAAAATTCGACTTGCAACAACATATGGCTGCGCAAAACTTTGCTGAAGACCACGCGCATGCGCATAATATTCACAGGCAAAACAGAGGAGATACCGAGTGCAGTGCACTTTGAACGAAACGAATTGGCCCATGCACAGCGAAGGTACTGTACAGTGTATTGTCGTCATGCTTTGTGACTGTGGTAAGTACATACCCTAAGAATAAAATTCTTAATAAAAATCTCTCACATTTCTCCACATATTTCAATATCTGTCCGTAAAGCTGACATTTGAAACTACAATCTTACGTAAGTGTTGACTGCGTACAATTGCGTACATTTTCTCTATACCGTTGTGAAGCCAGCTGTTATTTGTCTTTGTGTTTGTTTGTGTGAACGTGACGGCCATTATTGATCGTGTCGAGAGTGCACGACGTGCAGTGGTGATCATGGTGATACAATACTTCAATAGGATGGATGCACCGATGAGACAATTCATAGCGTACTGCGCTGCTACATGCCGGTCGTATCATATCGTGATTTACATACTAAACGACGGTATGACATGTTAAACAATTCGTTACACTGCAGATTCACTATTTGTAGCTATAATTAATTCAGAATCGTGTTAAATCGAATATGCTCGAAGTCGACGGGGCAGTTGCAGTTTGTGTAGTCCCATATATTGACGTTCCATGGTGGAACGTCTACCAACGCCGGACAACGGCGTTTATCATGTTTATTTCCGAAACACCGTGAGATATTGCAGACTAATAATCATAACATGCGAATTATTTGACAATTTGTAATTAAAAACAAAGAAAGGAGGGAAGAAAGAAATGAAAAATCATTCTTTTCAACCCATGAGTCCTCACATAAATGTATACTATGAACATGTGAACATTTGCATTGTCATCATGACATTTGTGCACGTTGTTTTGTTTACAATTTACAATTTATACAAATTGATAAACAAAGGAGAGAAGAAGACCTACTAAAGTGCTACTCTAATAGGCCGAACCTACCTACGTACCACATTGTCACCTCACCTAGTCATAGCTATAGCTCCATGCATGCTGTCACTATTCACTATACTTGCGCTTGCCTGACTAGCACAGCAGGGCCCCGTTTTATGAAAAGATGTACCGGTACCTGGTAATCGATTTTAAATTTCCTTACAACACAGGCTACCATAGACTTATGATAGAAATCAACTATATAATCAATTATATAACTCTTCATAAAACAGGATCCAGACCAGCTAATTACCAGGGGCCCGTTGCATAAAAGTTGCTACACGTATTACTGTAATTTTGTCATCCAGTGGTAACTTCCATGGAATTCTTGATTTTGATTGGCTGTTGAGTATTGTCATGGTAGTTACCATTGGATGGCAAAGTTACCTTAATTGTAGCTTTTATGCAACAGGCCCCAGGTCTCAAGCGAGTGTGGTTGTATTTGTGATTAAGAAAATGCTTCATCAATAACATTACATTTTCAGCCATTGCTTTTGTTTTGTTTTGTTTTTTCCATCTTGAGGCAACGCCATCTTGAGTGTGTTGTGTTAATTTAAAAATAACCCATCGGGAGATTATGTTAGCTCTTGTTCATGGTAGCATAATATGTAAAGATGCGTAATCATATTTGTTTTTTTTACTGATTTATTTCTTTTTTTTTCTTTCAGGTTTGCGACGATGGATCACCACAAACTGCATTTAAGGAGTGCATGCCGGCTGTGTGGAGGGCAACATGACAGGTTGTTTCCCAAAGAAAAATGGTCTGGTGTTCTCAAACGTGCCCTTGATATAGATGTGGGACAGGATAACAGTGACGTGCATCCACCTTCCATTTGTATTTTGTGTGACAGAAAACTAACCCGATGGAATGCAAAGCAAAGGAAAAAGCAACAATGTATTCTCAATATCTCAGTTGTAACCTTTGCTCAACATGCAGAGGACTGTATTATCTGTCCATCGTCATCAGCAAATCAGATTGACTTGCAAACCTGGTATGAAGAGGCGCTGAAAGTGAACATAAGTAGTAGTTTTCAGAAAGAAAGACTTCATTTATTCACAGTGGATACAGAGGGAACAACTGAAAAATGTATCACAATTATGAATGATGGGTCATGGATCTTACGCTGCTACAGTAGTGTAATTGATATTCCTCTTACTCCATTCCGTGATCTTCCGAAGAATCTAGCCCATGCAGAATCAGCAAGTGTTTTTAATCTACTTCAGTCATGCTACATATGTCCAGGGAATCCGGAGAGCTTTGATTTGTCTACAGCAGACTTTGGAAGCCGGCCTGTTTTCAAACACCCTGGCTGCAAGACGGTGCGTCATATTCATTGCCCTGTTCTGTCTGCAGTTAGTGGTCGTTGTGGCCCATGTGCCATATACCGAAGCAGTATACAAGCCCTGATGAAGCGTGTTTCAGATACATCCTCTCCTGCTGCTAGAACAAACTATAGATTTATGAGGAAAGATAAACTATCAGAGCGCTTGAAACAAGCCGCGAAAGAGAAGACAAAAATGAAACAACGAATAAGCAGCCTGGAAGATACTATATCCAAATTGTTTGTAGAAGAAAGTGAAGAACTTAACCAGGAGCAGCATGATACATTTACCACACTCTTCACTACTCAACAACATCATGTAGAAGAGGTTTTGGCTGAAGGAACACCACAAAGGCTACTGTGGGATGAACAACTGAAAGCCCTATCACAAAATCCCAAACAAATGCGCTGGCACCCGGCCATATTGAGGTTTTGTGTTGCAGTACAGTCAAAATCGCCAGCTGCTTATGATTTGTTGCGTGACTCTGGATTTTTGAATTTGCCCCACAAAAACACATTGAAACAGTATACCAGTTACTGCAAAATTGATCCTGGTTTCAATGAAGATTTCATCAAGCATCTCATGGAGGACATTAACTTTTCTTCTCTTCCAGAGTATAAACACAATGTCTCCATCGTTATGGACGAAATGAAAGTTAAATCGGGCCTTATTTATTCGCAGTCCTCGGGAAAAGTGATTGGGTTCACTGATCTAGGGGATTTGAACAATGAACTTCAAGACTTTGCCAAGAGATGTGAGAACAAAGAGGGTCAGGAGCCGGATATGGCCTCACATGTCTTTGTGTTAATGGTAAGAGGGCTCTGCCATTCGTACCAAGCACCGTTTGCTTTTTTCGCATCGACAGGGATGACAAGTGACCAAATATATGTGTGCGTTTGGCAAGCCATTGAGTGGTTAGAGACCTATGGTTTTAAGGTACGAGCGATAGTGAGTGATGGTGCTGCTCCCAACAGATCATTTTACTCTCTGCATGGACCTGAAAAGGATGTTTACTGCTGTCAGAACCCCTTCCAGCCTGATAGATGCATATTCTTTGTGGCAGACGTCCCTCGCCTCATCAAGACGATAAGAAATAACTTTGAAAATTCGGGATTTCGCAACAAGACAAGAAATATGAAGGTTTGTTTGAACTGATGAACTTTTTGTTATCGTTCTATTCAGATTGTACATACAAGTATTTCCTTTACAGGAATAAGACTTCTGAAAGTGGTAATGTATGGTATTTAGAAAAAGTAGGTCATCAGTTAACCTGTAACCAATCTTCAGATAAATTTCTTTGTTTTGTTTCATGAAAATGTCATTACACTTGTTAGAAATCCACTACAGTGTACACATTGTGTATTGCTTGTATAATTATAGACATTTCAATGAACTGCCATAAATCTCTTTAATGATTTACACCCATGTAACTGCTGAATCATTATATCGGATTTTAAGTTATAGTGAATGGCATGCAATGGTAATTTTACTGTAAATTATATTATGAAACCTGCCATAATACATTTTTTTTTTCCACCAGATTTCTTTTTATTTTCACATAACATTTCTCATCTACTTGATATCATACAATGTATAATTGACAGGTTTTTGTCTGTCATTGTTTGTATGTTTGCTTTTTATTTTGTTATCCAGTTCAGAAGCAAGGATATATCGTGGCAACACATTCTACAACTGTATGAATGGGATACCACCTCTCCTTCTGGACTTCGCAAGTTACCCAAGCTGACTTATGAACATCTTCATTTGACCCCGTCTTTACGAATGCGTGTTAAATTGGCAGCCCAGGTAACTTGTTATCAGCAAATTATTCCTGAGTGAAATTCAAATTAAAAAAAAGAAAAAAAAATATGTGTATAATCTGTCTGCCCAGCTGTCTTTGTCAGCTTGAATGTACGTTTGTTTTTCATAGAATTTTATGCCTGTCTCCTTCAGAATTTTAATTGGGGTTTATTTTAAGGGGCTCATTTTCATGTTGCTGTTAAAAGGTAGTCATGACTTGTGATGTCATGAAGAAGTTAGAATATTTTGCATGTCTCACTTATGTATGAATGTAATGCACCTGACCATGTTTAAAAGAAATGAAAACCAAACCCCATGTCCCTGAGAAAACACTGCCCCTTTAAAAGTTTGGATTTATTTTTTCTTTGATCATGATAAATTCACAGTATGTATATAGTATTTATTCCCGCTCCAGCATAAATGAGATTCCAATTTAATTATTCTGAGGAAAGTACTGAATTACCTACCTTTACAATATACAATTTGTACCCTTGCCAGCTTATAAAAGGGATCTAATTTTAGGGGTTGCAAAAGAGACACACAAACTATAATTATTGAAGTACTGTACAGACATTTTTACCAGACAGAATTTCAGGCAGAAGAAAAGGACCTACGTGTACAAGATGAGGAATTCATGTTGAATATATTCAGACTTGGACTACTTTGATTGTTCCATATTCACACTCTTCTCTAGCATGTATGTTGATAATCTTTAGACTTACAATCATCTCAGCGCAACTTTTAACCACAACTGAATTTGTTTACATCATTTTTTAAAATTGTATTTCTTCCATTAGCAAGCCAAATCCTTCAATACTTCTGCAACTCCGTTTTTTATTCCCTTGTGCTACAACAGATCCTCAGCACATCAGTTGCCAATGCTCTTGAGATCCAAGGCAGACAAGATACAGAAAGCACAGTTTTCTTCATCAGGAATGTGGATCTCTTTTTCGACTGCCTTAATGTTTCTGATGTCTACAAAGGGCAAAAGCAAAGGAAACCATCACTGCAACCTTACAGAAGTGTTGATGACTGGAGATTCATAGTGAGATGACTTCCTTTAACCCTTTTTTGATTGGGCTATTTGAGACCCAGATTTGTTGCTGGCACTTTTTTCAAGCTTACTACTACATTAGAATTGATTATTTTCAACGGTTAAAATAATCTAAATGTAGATTCAATAAAAAAAAAAACCCACACAATTTGCACTGGATTCATGAATTTGAGCTGTTTTTGGGTTGATATGCATATGCAAAACATTACGTAAATTGATAGCAATGTACCCGAACGTCGCAAATTTGATCTCAAATCATGCAGGAGACTTCAATGAAAAAAGTCATGAAATGACGCGCCAAAATGTTTGCGTGTTGCAGAATTGTAGCGCGCCATGTGCGAGGGGGGTCAAATTGATCCCCCCGTCAGAATAGGGTTAAATTTGTTGTGTTTGTATACACATAAAATTTGAGGGGAGTTCTGGTGTCTATGATTATGTTCCTTTTCCTTTACCTTTAGCTCATTTTGCCTTCCCATAAACATTCACTTCATATCTAAGAGCATAACTCGATACAAGTGTGTATTTTGTTTTGTATACCATTTATCTGTTTGTATGCCAGTGGCTGAACGAAGGATTTCTGGGATTTCTTGACGAGTGGGAATCTGAGGGCCGGTGTGTTCCAGGCTTAACAAGCACTGAAAGAGAAAGACTTCATCTGAGTCAACAAACTGTTGATGGGCTTCGAATGACAGGTATTGTACACAAAATAGTATACTTTTCATACAATCAAAGAATGCGTTGTAGCATTTACCTCATCAAGGCTTTTTAATCTCATAAAGATGTTCAAGTAGATAGAATTATTGAAATGAGAACATTAGAATCATGATGAAAGAAAGGTGAAGCCGAAATATTTCATAATTTTTTTACCTCCATTGAAGAGTAATAATACAGTAAACCCCGGATAAGTCAACGTCGAGTGAGTCGAAAATCACTTAACTCGAAGCAAAATGAAAAGTCCAGATTTTTCCAGCTATGTATTTTCTCTAAGAAATATTTGGATAAGCCGAAGTACGAGAGTCGAATTTCGGCTGTGTCGAAGTAAAACATTCAGTCCCTTTTGTACAAAATACACGTACATGTAGTTTACATCACTTGAGCCGAAGAAGATTTGTCTGGCATTCATTACATTTAGAGGAGAACAAAAAAATTGGCATGTCGCAGAACCCCGTCCCTTAAGTCGACGCATTTTTGTCATTCCCGAGAGCTTCGACTCATGCGAGGTTTACTGTATGTACACGTACATGCAAAAGGAAAGGAATGCTATACACTGTTTTTTTTTTTCTTTTACACAAACTTGCAAATGTTAAGATTTAATTTGAGGTGAAATTTATATCCTTTTTTCCTCTCTAATTTTTTTTTTTTTTTTTTCAGTGAAGTCATTCATAGCTTTGGCCAAAGAACTTCTACATGAACCAGGTGTGGAATACTTCCTAAGTGAAAAGCTGTCCCAAGATCCACTTGAAGAATATTTCAGTAAGCAGAGAGGGATGGGTGGTAGACGGGACAATCCTGATGTTGCACAATTTGCAAGTAATATGGTGTCCCTTCAAGTTGCAAGTGCATGTATGCCTGGATCTTCTAAAGCCAATGTTCGTGCTTCTCGAGGACAAATCGTCATGGATGACACTCCTCTGCCAAAGCGAAAGAAATTGTTTTAGTTGATTTAAAGTTTGCTCATTAGTGCAAAAGTGATTGCTTTTATGTTTTTGATGCAGAATTCTGTCATTTGACTTGTGCGGCAAAATATCTTCTGTTTCAAGTGAGCTCATTGGTACCTTGGTGGCGAGTGTACTGTAATATTCATATCCAGCATTGTAAAGCACCTTCCGTGCAATCATATAATGTATAGCAAGTGCGATGTACAGATAGTGAAAAGTTAATACGCAAATAATATAATGCAAGTATTACTTTTAACTTGCACTGTATACGATTTTCATTCTAATGGTGCTTGAAAACTAACAGAATAGGAGAGTTTGCATTTCTATGTGATTAGGCATCTATATGACATGCACAGTTTAGTGCACATGTTCAGTGTATGTTGCATGTTCCATGGCCAACCATGGAGCTACTACAGTCTGGTGTATGCACATGTACAATTTATGTATATGTACATGTTTTATTATGAAGGGAGCACATTCACTTTATTGATTTTTTTTTTTTTTTTAACCACAGTAAACAATGTACAGTACATGTATAATTATGTACATTGTTTCATTTTACATACAGCAAAAGTGTGGTATATTTTCAGTATCATTTAATTATTGGAAGTGTACATACAGCACATATGATTTTGATTTACTGTCCAGCTGTATGAATTTGCAGATGTGTGTGACTACATTTGTATATTTACGCATACATGTACATAGTGTACACTTGTATTACCATCTTATTTGTAGAGTGCAGTATATATTTTGAAGGGAAAGGGTGATTTTCTAATGAGACATTTACACATAATTTTGCTTTACTCGCAACAAATGTGTGGGTGCTTGGATATTCATCATTTATGCTATTAAATTATGAATTACATGTATCAATGGGAATCGATTGAATTTTAAGGCCTTGGCCATGAAGTAAAAGTACATTTTACATACAGGTTGTATGTAGAGTGTACAGTACATGCATGTTAACATCGCAAAGTATTAAAGTCTGGTTGAAGGTTTAAAGTATTTTTATGCCATAGTGAACAATGTACACGCATAATTTCAGTTCACAGTATCAAAATGTTAGTTGTACATTCAAATGTTTCCCCATACCATTCAACCACTGATACAACTCTCTATAACATTAAGTTTATTGCACGTTTGTGTCATGATGTACAACTGTATATTATATGTAGCATGGAGCTACCATTTCATTATAGCGCCATGATGTAAAATACATACATGTACATGTACAAAATGTACCTTGTAATGTGTTAACCATTATCACCTAAATTCTCATACACTTGTATGCAATGTACACTCTGTACATGTACAGTGTACATATGTATATTTAACAGGGTGAAGTATTTTTTTGTTCTTTAACTACAATAAAATAACAATTTTCACTCAATTTTTTTGACTGATCACACAATAAAGCAGTAGTTTATAATTCTTGGTACCTGGAAATTTATTACAGTGTTCAATAAGTTCTTTATACACAACTGTAGTACTTAACATGTGATAGAAATGTGAGTTTGCATGTGTAATATAATCTTTGTCCTGTAAATGTGTTTACAAAATGTAAATGGTAGATGACACACATCACCATGGCAATCTAAATTGTAGATCAACAATTGTATACTTCAAAGAGAAGTTACTGCTGGTTATTAAGCAAATAAAATCACAATGGAAACGTACAGTATATACACACTTTACAGTACAGCTACTTTCCATATGTAATGGACAACAATATTTATTAAATCCTGCCTGTGCATATTTCATGACAATTGCATTTACAGTGTATGTACATGTACATGGTTCTGACGGGAACCCTACATGCATGTAACTGTGATTTAACTTTTCATTTGTAATTATGATCACATTCACTGACAGGTGTGGCATCACTCTGTATTGAGTAATGTCTTGTCTCTGTGACATGTAATTTCCAAGACATGTAATTTCTAAGATCATGAACTTAAATGCACAGTTTCTACTGTAGATTCACCATCAATCATTCTTAGAAGTATCCATTCCATCAAGAGCCATAAAAACTGTGGATTTGCCTGCCAGGACCTGTGGCTTGCTGCTGACTCAACATCATTCAGAGGAGCTCCACAGGTACATATTCCAAACAAGTCTATCAAGCTCAAATACACATAATATGTGCAGTACAACAAGATTAAAAGCTCAAAATGTCAATGAACTTTCCCTGATTAGCATTGTACAGTACTAGTACTCCAAAAGTATTTTGTACTCAATAACTTTCTACGGATTTTATCTACAGGTGTATGCCAACATCTAAATGAAAACTAATGCCACAAAGCTTTAGTTCATCATCCAAGCATACGATTTGTAGCTTCCCATAATAGGTGCATCAAGGGATTACTGCATCAAAGATAAAGAAAACTATGTGAACACTGGATTGGTCTTGGAAAATCTATGTCTAAAATATAGTCATTTCCCAAATACAGTACCATTGCACTTGTTTGGTATCTACAATTTGCCATATTGAACCTTATGTATGCAAGAGGTGAAAAATAAATGCGAAAATACTCTTGAACATGGAAAAATCCTCTTTTTCACCAAAGCAAATACTTGTTTTACAATATACTGTACAGTACAATTACACAGAGCCTACAGTACCACTGAGGAGTGAACTTGGAAGAATCTCAAACACCTACATGTAGCTTTCGTGCCTCAGATGACTTAAATACAAATGTATGATGTTGTATTACATGATTATTGGCAGTGACAGTTCATTAAACCTTCTCTGGAGAGATGGAGGAAATGCTACAAAAATAATAACTAAGACAACAGAACATCTACATCATTTTGCTAAAACTTTTGTTCTGGTAGGCAATAAATCCACAAATCAAGAGAAATATTAATTCTTCAAAAATAAATGTGTACATGGACATGTACAATTGTAGACAGTTTTCCAAAGGCACATTTTCTACACATGTACAGTATATCATATTATCGGACAGAAAGTTTTTGCATGCAAACACTTTGAAACACATGAACCTAAAAAGGGTCTTGCTCCTTACATCAAAAGGTGGATTTGCCATGTTTTTGGAAGGAACTTCACATACATTGTACAAAGTACCTCGAAAAGTAGATGCATTTAGCAGTTTACAATGCAAGGTCGTCATTTAGGAATACTTCTCCTGGTATTGAAAATCACTATCATCACTATTTCCAATACATTCTGGACGCTACACAATTGCAAATGTGCAGCAATTTTGTTACATAACTGTGTAAAAAGAAAAAAGGGATACAAGTACATGTACATGTACCGTACAAATGTACAATTCAACCATCGACTACAAATTCAAATTTGAAAATGTGAAGTATTCCCTGCAATGTACAAGTTGTACTAATACAAATACTTAATTCACTTCACAAGCTGTTTCCTTAAGCTCTTTTCACCCTTTCTACCCACTCTGGCACCTGCTTTCTCCTTCATGAGGTTCAGCTGAAGCTGGATGAAACCTCTCACACGCAATTTCACCCAGTAGCGGAGCACAATTGTCCTAAAGAGCGACTCGCTACTTTCTGCACTCGAACTCTGTTGTGTAATGACTGTCCAAGAATGTTGAACCGGGGGGTTATTCATGAGTTCTGAGATCAAATCATCTTTTTCGATGGTACGCAGCTTCTTCAGACTCAGGTGAGGCTTTGTTGCTATCTCTAGAGCACGGAAAAACATATATGAATTGTCATTGACTTCATAGAGTCCACCCCTGTTCTGCATGTTTATCCACACTGTTGTATACTGCAGAAAAGAGTCGGCTCCTACTGTGTCCTTGTCATCTGCCACTCGCCATGATGTCAATAACTCCAAGGATTCCTTGGCAGCCTCACTGTCAAGCCTCCTGTATTTCTTAGAGAGAGCGAATGGTATATAACCAGCTACATATCGTAGCGCTTGTTCTTCCTCTGTGGACAGAGTTACCTCGGCACTTTCTCCTTCACCAGCAGTTTCTCCCATTCTGCATCGCAGCCTTAGCATCTCTTCAAGCAGCCGTCGCAATAAGTACTGCAGCAATATGTTCTTGCAGAGCTCATCTCCTTCTACGTTGATCCCTCGCACAGCCTCATCCCACAGGGTTCTCACAGTTTCGCTCCCACGAATGACATGAAACTTACTCAAAATGGCATTGTTCGCCGTTGGCCCTACAGGCTTGCCATCTCCACTCGCAACTGCCTCCCACAGAATGTCCATCAGCTTGGATCCAACAGTTGAGACTATCTGTGGCTCCGTTGACAATCCTTTGGCCATTGCAATCACTCGTTGCCCATTAGGA
The DNA here is from genome assembly GCA_033980235.1 of Diadema setosum. Lineage (NCBI taxonomy): Eukaryota > Metazoa > Echinodermata > Echinoidea > Diadematoida > Diadematidae > Diadema > Diadema setosum. The sequence goes on along the minus strand of CM067069.1, from coordinate 7,939,375 downwards.
GAGTTCTTGAAGTGTCCCTGCTGGGAAGCATCTTGAATGCACCTCTCAAATACATCTGGAAAGTGTGCTGCCATTTCTTCCTTCCCCATCATGTCTGGTCTCTGCGCTGTAATATAAAATCACATAAACAAGAAATGGTTTGCAGCTCCTATATTGTTTAGCGACTGCAGTGCACCCACTTCAAGCAAGGTACTGTTCATGATTAGCAACTAAAAATCCATCTCCTATTAAACCTATGATTGGTCACTGAAATGCCTGAAACCGCCCGTCTTATTACTCCCTAAAATGCCCAAAACTGCTCATTTGTTTTATGCTTTGCCATTTTTTTTCATATACAATGTAGATATAATTATGTAATTAGAAAAAAGGTTAAAATGTCTGTCAGAATTACCTAAATGCTGCGACACACCATTCTCTTGGTAAACTTTTAGGCTCTCAAATAAACATAACTTATAACAAACAAATATAATCATAACTTATAAACAGACAAAATACGTAACCATGCAGTGATATTTAGATCATTGTCAAAATGACGGCAGCAGTGGCAAGTGCTGTACAGTACTTTCAGTCAACCATACACCATAATGTACAGAACCTTCAGTTGCTAAGAGATAAATTTAATGAATTCTGAAAAAAAAAACCACAATAGCAACACAATGAAAAGGCCTACATCTCAAAACAAGTTATTCTTTTTGTTATAATCAATCTGTTAAATTTACTTACTTTGTGAGGTTAGATCTATGTGCAACAATGTTACAGCTGTAAATTTTATACATGTACAAATGTGGTATACTAATAGTAATGGTAGAGTTAAGTTCCAACTCACCTCTCATTTTCTTCTTGCCAGATGGGTTACATTTGTCCGAACTGGAGGAACTGGCATGACTGGGGCGTTTGGGTGTGGTTTTCTGGGCGGGCAGCTCCATGCTCTTCTGAGCACTTGACGTCTGTGGGTGATGTACAGGAACCACATTGCTTCCGGCATGGTCATGATGCTCTGAGGAAAATGAAAATACAACAATTTATTATTTACAGTTACACTATAAATTATCATGGAGCTACTTTTCCATGATACGATTCTGCTTCTACAATCATATCAGTGTGGGAAAATAAACATGTGGCATGTGGTGGATCATTGATTTACACTGCACTGTATACTCATGAGCTTAGTAGCTCCATGGTCTCTGTTAGTAGCTCCATGATCTGACGGAGTCCTGCCAATGTCGTTGCATTTGTGACCCTCTTCCCCACAGCTCGGCCAAGTTGATCCCAAAGATGTTCTAAGGGGTTGAGGTCGGGGTTGCATGCAGGCCAGTCCATTCTAGTGATGCCCTCTCCTAAAGTTGCGCACAAGTCTCGCTCTATGTGGTCTTGCGTTGTCATCTTTTTGAAGCATCTCAGCTTCAGTTTGCCCTATGGAGCGGGCTTTTTGAACATTGCTTACACGTGGCATGATGTACAACCATAACAACTTGATGAGCCATCAAAATTGCCTGGCATGGCACCACTGAAAACTTGAATGTGAAGTTAAGATGTCTACTGAAATTTGCCTTCATGGCTGACCAGTTGAGAACAAAAGACATGACACATGAGAACATGTTCTCTATTTACTCAGAACGATCATTCTCATTCATAAGGACCGTTCTTGTTCATTTTGCAACTTTTCAATGCAGACCTTATCAGACACCTTTGAGTACAACATTTTACTTGATGGCATAATCATAATGAGTAGGATATCATTGTATAGAGAATTTAATAATCTTTTCATTGATATCAAGCATGTATTGCGTAGTGCTTACAAACTGGAGAAATTTACAACTGAAGTCAGATTTCCAAACTTTTTTTGAGTTTAGTAAGATGATTCAATGGGCATATGATTGCTTGCACAGGGTAATTTGACATATTCCATAGTGTATTTGTTTCTGAAAAAAAAAATCACATGAATATTGACCTACTAAGTATATCTGTCCTGGAAAGCATACCTATAGTAGATCACAGTTCTAAAAGGTGATAACCCAAAGTGGTTATCCACTCTAGACGTGTACTAGTAAATGGAGACTTAGCTCTGTAAGTTACAGAAAGATCATATTCTACTACGATACTCACTTTTTTTTTCTTTTTGTCATACATTATTGTGATGTAGGACCCTACTGAAGGCTTACACTGCCCATTCCATTATAGATATTGTCTTTCTTTGAGGTTTTATAGGTCTAAACTCTAAGGGATTGTCAAGTGTTACATCGTAATCACAACACTATCCATTTGTAAATATAGATAAGAGACGAAATTTCGTCTCTTACTTTAGCATATTGATAAGCATGCTTTACACATTCACACAAGAAAATTTGCTCACAAATTTTGTCCTGAATCATGCCTGGGAGTGTTAGATATCTGTTTTACATTTCCAGTATAATGTAAGGAATTCGTTGTTGAATTTCGTGCTACATGTACTTCCGATTAAGACATATTGGAATAAGTTACCATTTGAGTTGAAACAAAAAACAACGTTTATAAGTTTTACAATGCACTGGACCGCTTTTAAAGGGGATGGCTAGTAACTGATCAGTGGGAATTAGTGGGAATGCTGGGGGATGATTGTTCCAATGTTTGTTCCAATCCTTGTGGGATTCATTTAAGAGTACATTATATATCTATTGTTGGGTGAAAATTATTTGCTTCAGAATGGTCTCATATTCAAGTAATGTGCAGTTTAATGTCTCCAGGTTAGCATGCCTGCACAGTGACGGGGCATTAAACAGCACAGTTATACTTGAATATGAGACCGTTCTGAAGCAAATAACTTTCACACAACAATCGATATATAATGTACTCTTAAATGAGTCCAACAAGAATTGGCACAATCATCCCCCAGCATTTCCACTGATTCCCACTGATCAGTTACTAGCCATCCCCTTTAATGGATAACGCTTCTATATACTCATCTCATGCAGCCTTCTTTGCATACACCTCTCTCCCTCTCTTCCCATGAGCATGTCTCGTTCTCTCTCCCTCCCTCCCACTCTCTCCTGAAATCTTCTTTGTTTTCGTCTCTTTCATTCCAAACTATAAGGCGAAGTATATTATATAGTAATTTTATATGGATATCCTTAATTGATCATGTTTGTTTCATTATGTGTAGCGTATACATCATGAATGCGTTTGCCTATTTTCCTTGTTTTGCTTTGTTTTTATGTGCTAGTTCTGTTTTCCTTGGTACCCTCTGAAAGTCGGCTATTTTACGGAGATTTGAACGATGTTTTAAATTTTTCGCGATTTTTTTTCACGAGTTTAGAATGTGTGTGTGTGGGGGGGGGGGGGGGGGAGGGGGCTTCTTTTAGAAAGTGTTTAATGTGTGTTCGCATGTGCCTGTTTTTAGTGTATGGTGTCAACGTGCACGTTTACTCGCCGTGGTGCATAACCGAACACGGGCAGGGGCCTGAGGTGTTAATAGTCGGACTTAATAAAGAAAGTTCTGGTATAATTATATATAGATTATTTGTTTGACAGGTTTTGGTATAGAATAGCAGAATTGGCTGCAACAACAGACATTGTTATTGCCAGTGAGCTGGTTAGGTGATGATGTCATCACCTACAACTCTCCCAGTGGTTTGTGCATCAGTGTACAATGTACAATAAATCATGAACGCGTTCATAAGCGATGAAACGCGTTATAACGCGTTTCATCGCTTATGCAACTACAACCTTTTTACTCCCGTTAAGATGCTCTCTTGTCATAGGGTTACTGCTAAACAACATAATTGGAAAGGTTACCCTAAAGCATGTAAAGTATACAAGTTTCTCTTTTTTTTTTCAAAAGAGGAAAGTCAGTGAAGATAAAAGTGGTTGGTCAATCAATGGGAGAATCATCATCCCACACTCCTTTACGTCTCCTTTGTTTAACATTTGATTTAAAAAAAAAATAGTGAAAGTTCTACCTTTTTTCCCATCTGACAAACACACATAATTTTCTAACTACGAGGAGTACTGTCCTCGACTTCGACTTCTGACATCATAGGGACATGACACCCCCCTTCCCTTACAAACAGGCATATGCACACAGGTATAACACATCAAACTATATACGACAGATGAGAGAGCCAAGACATAAAGGGTTCGAACACTTTTTTTTTATAATAAACTAGAATTAATTTTTTTCTTTTATTCTGAACATATGATTTTCTTTTTCAGACAAAGTACGCGAACCAAATCGCAAAAGTCAAACGTAATATAAGGAGATGCTTTCGTCATAAACGCCACATAACATTTCAAACTATATAGTAATTTAATAGGATTTAATGGACAAACATGAACAGGCCATGCAACGGTAAAGGTAAAATAATGAAGTCATAAGGTCATGATAAAAGCTTATACGACATAGACTGTTATACGTAGGCTCTCATTTAACATACGAGACAAAATATTTTAACCGAGACCAATTCCTTTCAATACGCTGCAGTTTTATCTAAAGCGCCTCCCCCCCCTTAACCAGATACAAGAAAATTGCTTGTTACAGATTCGTCTTAGGAAAACCCCCTTTGAGGATTAAAATGGTTAGGACTGTAACCCTTTATCAGGGGCTTTTGGACGGGAAGCCAGCAAAATTACTTAGTACCCCCTTTCACAAGTTTTTAAAAGTGAAGCTGTATGGCAAAGTGGTTGAGCGTGATGTACGCGCAATACATGGTTTAGTGAAATGACTTGCAAAAAAGGCCAGAAAACATGCACAAAAAGCACATTCGGGAAAAATCACGGCAAACACTCAGAAAATACGATCTCTATTTCGGAATTTTCGGGGATTGAAGCAAACCCTATTACAGACCTTTATATTTAGGATTGTTAATCATTTTCAATATAAGTATAATTATGATACATTATTCGTAATCCTAATTTTAAAAAAATGTCGGGAAAGACTGAAAGAATCGACCCCCTAGAATATACCCCTTTTCCCGAAAAATCGGGAACGCGCATGCGATATACTGACCTCCTGATTTGGGGGTTATCAATTCTCTCGTATCGACGTCACGTTATTCATATTTTTCCCAAAGTAGATGAAAGTACTATGCATGATATACGATGTCTGCACATGGTCCGTAATGATTTTTCCTGGTTCAAGAGATTCATCGTATACATAGGGTACATTTTAACATAATCATTTCAGATCACAAAACATAAATTAAAAAAACACAAACCGATGCACGTATACAATAATTATTATGTACACAGGTGCTCATTGATACGAATGGTGTATGCAACATTTTACATCATCTCACACGGACAATCATCAATAAGTTTATTATATGGGACCTTATGTGTTCAAAAAAAGAAAAAAAATGAGAAATGTCAATGCTAACTAAAGCAAACAGCTAATAGACTGAACGGTCCCTCACCATGCAACTTAACACTACTCTGAAATTGAACTTAGTTAATGACAAAACAAAAACAGAACAGTATATGTTTCATTAATAAACCAGACATAGGATAAGCAAGTGACGGAATTAGTCGAGCTTCAAAATTCGAGTCAAACCATCTCTGTGAATCAAATGAGACAAAAACTACCTATCCCCTCATAACCCTCCCGTATATGTTGGTACATACAAAAAACAAACAAACAAATATACAAACAAACAAACAAACAAAGAAACAAGCAATGATGATGAAATTTACGTTTCCGGCTGAAAATTCAACACCGGGAAAGCTTCCTTTCGCAAAATTTCATTGATGAACTAAAAGTACTAGACTTCTACCATTCTCTGTATTTCACTGTAATGTACCGACGTAAACTTTATCACGGAGTTATTGTTCATTTTAGTTACGGGTAATTCAGAAAGGAGCAGTAAGGGCTAAAGGAAACATACCATCAAACTCAGCCAACCATCGAACTTCAAATACTGCAAATCAAGAATGAAAGAATAACGACCTAATGAAATAAGATAACCTAAAGACAAAACAAAGGGACGATTTAAAAACCATCCACTGAGCCTGCTGTCGCGTCGTTGATGCGTAACACATTAAACAAATGTTAAACACAATAAAAAAAAAACATGTTTATCCATAACAAATAATAAAGGCCAAAGATTAACCATGATAATCAAAGGTTACGACAAACTATATACTCAGTGAGCCAAAAATAATCTGAAGACGCGATTGAGAGGAACTTTCTCAGTTAAAAGATAAGTCTGAATTCACAGCAACTTTGCACAGCCTTATTCGAGGTTTATTCTTCATCATCACTCGAAGAGTCGACGTCGCAATCGATATCAACTGATTACCGTCTTCCTCTTCTTGCGTGTTCCATCTGCCTCCAATGTACATGTCCTCTGGGTAGTCTCTCACCCCGCACTCAGAGGCATGGGTGTATGAAGTGGTCGTAGGGTCTATTGATTCGACTTTGACCCTCTTCTGCGGCCATGCAAGAACACTCTCGTCGTCTGATTCCCTCTCTTCGTCTTTGATGATTCGGGGCTCCTCCGTCGCGAACTGAAGAGGGCGGTCTGAGTCTTGCGGATCAAAGCTTGACGCTGTGCGACCTGGCGATGCATGTGAAGGACTTTCGGACGGCAGGAACTTGCGCTCACCTGTCATCACCATGGAATTGACTGAGAGGTCTTTTGCAGTGTCATCAGAAGTCTGAACGCTACTTTGTCCCTCGGCAATCTCTCGACAGTAAACTTCTGGTTGACATGTTGGGCACCAGTATGTAATCCGTTCCATATCGTTTGGACCGAACAGAGACCTCCTTGTTGTGTGGCCAGCTGGGCAGAGACCTTTCTTGTAGATACTGGTCCAGTCGCCGAATCTGACAGAATGTTGCTCTTCCATCTTCCACGTGAGCCACCGTTTGCTGAAATCCACGGCATGTCTGACAACCTCCTCGGCTTTAGAACGCGATATCCTCGTTCCAGGCGTCATCGGGTGCAGGCCTGTCGCAAACAGGACCTCGTTTTTGATGATGTTGCCGAGGCCACTGAACTTGCCTTCATCCATCAAGGTGCAAGCGATCGGTGTGTCTTGTATGATGTTCGCTACTGCGCCGTCGACATCGAAGGTGTCACTCAAGATGTCGGTGCCGTCATCTTCCGGTGGACTCTCTACCTCATGGAAGCTACCGCCGTAAAACACAAGATACTCGTCTCTGCTGAAGAACAACACGAGTCGAGGCTCAGGAAAGCGATTTGTTTTTGACGGCTTGCAGCTATATTCGTTGACCCTGACGCTCCCCCACATGAGGAAATGACATCTGATCCAGGTCGATTCCCCCTCGATATTTGCACAGGATCTACGCGACGAATCGTGGCTAAATCGCAGGAAGAGCTGCTTTCCATAGACTTCCACCCTCGACAAAGTGGCGCCGCACCATTTTGCGTGATCAATCGCCTTCGACGATCCGCAAATACGCGTGATATTTCTGCCCACGAACTGCCTGCACTGTGTGCACCAGTGCCTCAAGGACGGCCCCTCGGGCATCTTGCATCAGGTCTGTCAGTCCTGTCATTATGATTGGACGTAGAGAGAAGCATTAAGATAGAAAATAATGTTATGCACCACACAGTCTCTCTCGCTCTCCCTCTCTCCCTTGTGCTTGTCATTACACTGCGACTGTTTCTTCTGCACATTCAGGAAGAAACCCACCCACAATACAACCGCAAATCCAAGTTATAGATGGACTTTTTTTCTTTAATTATTATTTTTGTCCCGGTGTTACGTTTCAAAAAGTTTAACATATCTGTCGCGCACATGTATGGAACTTTTTTTGTTTTTGAATGCTATTTGTATGAGGTTTATGTAGAGAGTTGCCATGAAAAAGAATGAGAGAATATAAATCGGGCAACAAAACAGAAGGGAAAAAATACCAACATTCCTCTTTGAAAGGCAAGTTTTATATTCATTATACAGGTAAAATGATTATGATATTTCTTTTAATTTTTTTTTGTATGAAATAGAAAACACTTTGTGAAAGCATGACATCAACTATCTTATTTGAATATTCATAAGGACTGTCCGAGAAATGTTCCTCCTCAAAATGTGAAATTGTTAAAGCCCAAACAAAGTTCTGGTATGCCTGCAAAAGTTGTCAAATTTTGCTCCAAAATGTGAACGTATGCCTAGGAAATGTGCGGAATAACGCTGTAATAACAAGATATTCGATGGGTAAGGACGAAAATGGGATATATTAACCAAAAACATTCAGTCTCGGAACTTACCCGAACGGGGTCAGGCTAGACTCGGACTCGGGGATAACTCGGCCTCGCTTTGCTTGACGGCGGGATGAGTTGTACTGCTACTGGTTTTCTCTCTGGATTGTACAGTACTATGCATACGGGAGCGGCCTGTATAAACTACATTGTAGCGTTCTGGCTACTCGCAGTAAATGGTCCGAGTTGTTACAACACGCGCATCAAAAACCTCTTTGGCGCGCATGCAAAATTAGTGTGCGCCTCTCAAGCACCTCTAAAAACAATCAAAGACAATTGATAAACAACAACAAAAACTTCAAAGACCGCGCGTCTCAGCAACTGAGGTGATGTGCGTATTATAAAGTGTCTTTGCTAGTAGGCTTGAGGACCGCGCGCTGTCCATTTGTTTTGTACAGGATTAGCACGCACTTTCCTGTCTGCTCAGTAAGGCCTCTTTTGGCCGGTGCCCGTAGTAGTATTATAGAGTACTGATGAACATGGCGATCACGAACTGTGTGTAAATTGTCTGAAATAGGGTCGAGTTTTCCCTGAGACCGAGTTAGTCTGGAGCCTTCTGGAATAAAAGTCGGTTTACCGACTTTTATTATTTTTCTCAAAATACTCCAAAACGACTCATCATTCCGGCAAACCGCGTCAGCCAGGTAAGTTTCTTCGTAGACTCTTTCTTTATATTGCAAGCAAATATGAAATGGTGCCAGACGGGTTCTCAAGCCCTTACCAGAACTTAGTTTTCACTTTAAATGTCGTATCTTCGTTAATTCTTATCCGATTTTTGCCATTTTTAAAAAAGTTCTGAAGGGAATTATTTCTCTTTCGTCTAGATTTTATCTATTTTAGAGTGGACTTCCTCTTTAATACTGGTTTTAGAGGGGTGGTCTAAAACGGGTTTTTGAAGACGGACCGTACAACTTGGATGCCGATGAAACTGCTTTGGTAGACCTGATCTGGAACCCGGATTTGGATCTACATGCATCTATACGCTCCGGGTCTAGGCGGTATTATCTTAGGTATAGGTCCATGGTATTAGCGGGCTGTTGATTTGCGACGCGTGATTGCGTTGGCCGTTTTCCTCTTCCTGCGTCGTGTTGCATAGTAGCTTTAGATTAATATGCGAGGACGCACCTATAAAAAGTAAAATGGTACCCCCAGTATGTTGATCAATGCATAAAATAGCTGTTTGCGTCGTGAACTGAGCGGACACAAAAAATAGCCCAAATTGCGTATTGTGAAAACTCGAGACGACGTTAGATATTATTAAATCGATCAATTTTTATAAGCGATTTTGCACATGTGCAGAACGTCCGCGTCACGGAAATCTAAAGCTCACTAAATGGTAGCCCGACCAGACGCTGTACGAAGCGCTATTTATACAGTGACTGGGCTGTGTATAGTTACCTAAATGGTAGCTCCCTCATTTTACAAGCCAGCAGAGATCTAGAGAAGGCCCAAGGACTATCAAATCGTAGCGAAGACGGCCGGCCTTTCGTCAACCTCGCTTGGGCCCGAAAGTGTGAAGACTTCATGCGTTGGACTTTCAATTCATGAAGGAAGCGTCGTGTCTGATAATATTTTTTTTTTTCTGACAAATTTGCGTTTAGCCTATCAGTTACAAGGATTTCAGAAGCTTTTCACAGTTTGTCAGAAAAGAATTTACGGAACTGACAAAAACGCTCCATGAAGCGCCCCCCCCCCCCCCCCCCCCCGGCGGTCAATGGCCCGGCCCTGTCGCTCATGCCTGTATGGTAGGCCGCACTATTAATTAATTAATTCATTCATTCATTCATTCATTCATTTTTTTTCATCTCCAACAGATACATTTTTTCTCACATAAAACATAAGTACGTCAACAATTACAAAATATGAAAAATGATATTTATGGTGGTGATGGCTGGTGCTTTCTCTCTTCTAATTATAAGCTCTCTTATCTTGTACACACAAAGGATCTATAGGTTCTAGGAGCGTTTGCATAAAAAGTTAACTCTGTGTTAGGCCTTTTGTCATGATTGGACTTATCTTTCTTCCGTGTTTATTTGGGTATAAAATAGTCATATCTATTGTTTACCCAGCAAACACACCCATGTGGGGGCCCACGCGGGCAAATATGGGTAAAAGTTGGGCAAGCCGGGTTGGAGTTGGAGTTGGGCAAGGGCTACTCGAGGGTCATCCTTCAAGGGGCCCTTGTGGGCCAGCCAAGGGCAGAGATGGGAAAAGCTGATAATAAATGGGTGTCACATGGGCTAGCCACTTCGGTTTCACATGGGCACATCAGACAGGGCCAGTAGGGAGCATGATGGGTTTTTGTACGGCTAGCCCTGCCTTTTTTATGTGAGTGTGTGTGCGTGCATATGCAATTTTAAGTGTGCTTGCGTGTGTGTGTGTGTGTGTGTGTAGGGCCTATGCAGTTGGTTGCTACTTAAATCCTCATCACTAATCAAACATGAAAATTTGATACCAGTTGAAAATCCCTGTTGGGTTTATAGGTTTCTATAGGCCCTGTTGGCCTATAGGTTTCTATAGGCATACCCACACGGGTCCTACAGCGGCCCCACATACTGGTAGGACATAAAGAACACATATCATGAATATTCATGCAACATGAATATTCAAATGAGAAATTTGGGTGATCCAATTTTAGTAATCATGTCTTCAGGCATTATATAGATATATTTTTGCAAGTACAGGTTGTACATGTATAGAAAACTGTGACACAGAATCATCAGGTTAGGCAGTATGAAATAGGTCGATAGGGTATACATAGGGCATTCGGATTAGGTTAGGGTAGGATTAGGATTAGGGCAGTATCCCTGAATGTGGTTGTACACAACGGTGTAGCCAGGATTTCGTCTTGGGGGGGGGGGGGGGGAGGGTGGGGGAGGGTGGGGGAGGGGGGGGGGGTGTCCCCCCTCCCACGGTAAGAACTTTTTGCATTTTGATGTTGTAAATAGTGCAATTTGATGCATTTTTGCGCGTTTTGTCGACAGTCCCACTTGTTTAAGGTAGCAGTATATTTTGATGTAGATTATTATTGAACAATTTGCCTATAAAATGGTATAATTTAAATACACTTCTTGTATTAATTCTTTTCACTGAATATCATGAATGCGACTGAACCCGAGCGAGCGGAGCGAGCGAGGGGGGAGGGGGTGTCCCCCTCCCACGGTGAGAACTTTTTGCATTTTGATGTTGAAAAATGGTGCAATTTCATGCATGTTTTTAAGCGTTTTATAAACTTGAAACAGTCCCACTTTTTTAAGGTAGCAGTACGTGTATATTTTGATGTAGATTATTATTGAACAATTTGCCTATAAAATGGTATAGTATTCTTGTATTAATTCTTTTCACTGAATATCATGACCGCGACTGAACCCGAGCGAGCGGAGTGAGCGAGGGGGAGGGGGGGGGGGGGGTGGGGGGAGGGGAGGGTGTGGAGGGGGGTGTCCCCCCTCCCACGGTAAGAACTTTTTGCATTTTGATGTTGCAAATGGTGCAGTTTGATGCATGTTTTTGCGCGTTTTATCGACGTGAAACAGTCCCACTTGTTTAAGGTAGCTGTATATTTTGATGTAGATTATTATTGAACAATTTGCCTATAAAATGGTATGACTAAAATACACTTCTTGTATTAATTCTTTTCACGGAATATCATGAACGAGACTGAACCCGAGCGAGCGAAGCGAGCGAGGGGGAGGGGAGGGTGTGGGAGGGGGGCGTCCCCCTCCCACGGTAAGAACTTTTTGTATTTTGATGTTGAATGGTGCAATTTGATGCATGTTTTTGCGCGTTTTATCGACGTGAAACAGTTGCACTTGTTTAAGGTAGCAATATTATTTTGATGTAGATTATTATTGAACAATTTGTCTATAAAATGGTATCATTTAAATAATCTTCTTGTATTAATTCTTACACTGAATATCATGAACGCTGTCTGTTCAGCAATTAAACAGAAAAAGCATGCACACGAGGGTGTAGATAGGGGCATATCCCTTCCCACACGAAAGTGATTTTTGCGTTTTCAGACCTGAAATTCAGCGATCTGGTGCAAATTTTTGGTGCAATACTTTTTCATCGAAGTGTTAAAATCACGGAATTTAGCTCTTATTCCGAATGTGCATCATCTGTGTGTATGTACAAAGTCTAGTGAGGTAGAGATTAGGGGAAGGGGGATTTCCCCTCCCGCTCGCGAAGCTTTTGCGTTTTTAGAATAATAAAGCGATCTGGGGCACACTTTTTGTGGAAAATTCGGAAATGTCATTCCCAAAAATGTACCAAGTCTATAGTGGGTAACAAGCAATGAATGGGTGGCAAGATACCTCTCCCATATTCAAGGGAGCCTTTTTTTTCAGTTTTAAGCTTTTAGAACTGAAATTCAACAATCTGGCACACACTTTTGTTGGAATATCTGGAAATTTGTCAATCAGAAGAGAAGTGTCTGTGGAAGGAGATTCTGTATAATTTTCTGATTGCAGTTTAACGTTTTGGTGCGCACATTTTGTGTCATATTTGGAAAACTGTTTATGTTCAAAGTGTTATAGCCACTTCTATGCATGGCGGGGGGGGGGGGGGGGGAGGGGCGGGCAAGTAGGGAGAAGGCGAGGTGCCCATTTTGAGCTTTGTTTAGTGATTTATACCAAATTGTATGATTTCATGCATCAGTTATGCATAAATTAGCATGATTTAGCATAAATGATAATTTTAAAAAAATTTAACTTCGTGGTACTTTAGATTACATCACAGGCAATGTGTGTGCCAATTTTCATCGCGATCGCGCGGTCGACGGCCGAGATCTGGAGGGGGGCCTTGGAGGCCCCCCCCCCCCCCCCCCCGGCTCTATGATCTACCTAAGTAGCCCGGCCTAGTTAGGGTTAAGGTTGAAATTGAGATATCTCGTATACGCATATTTGATGGAATATTTGGGAAATCACCAAAAAGAAGAAAAAAAAAAACTGATGGGGGGGGGGGAAGACTGAGGGAGGAAAGGGTCTGTTAAAAGGTGAAATTCCCCTTGTACATGAGGGAACTTTGAGTTTTCGGAATATAAGTGATAAGTCTTGTGCACTCAGAATTATTATTTTTTTTTTTCAAATCTAAAAAGTGTACTAAGCTAGGGAAAGAGCCACAGAGGGGGAGGGTTTGGGAGGGGGATACCCCCTCCCAAGCACGAGACATTTTGCATATTTTGAATTAAAATTCAACGATCTGGTGCACACTTTGAGTGAAAGTTTCAAAAAACAAATATGATCTTATTTGATGAAAGGTTGCAAAGGAGACCCGCTTCATGTGCATGCATACAGGTTACACGCATTTTTTTCCGCCTCCCAAATCTCCGGTCCAAATCTTAGGGGGGGGGGGGGGGGGGGGGGGGGCGACCGCCCCCATCGCCTCGCCCCCCCCCCCCCCCCCCCCGGCTACGCCAGTGGTTGTACACACACTCTCGTATGAGTAATATGCCCAATTCAATCCATTCTTTTCCCCAGACGAGCTAATATGAAAACCTTGGGCTCAACTGGGTCCTACATGGGTCTACCACAAGGGCCCCAAGCGGGGCATTCACTTGGGCAAGCCCATTTACAACTAGAAAGTGATAGACTAACTGAGGGTAAACATATTATGATGCCCACCAGCGTCCCACCGGGCAAGCCCAAGTGGGGCCATTACAGGCCCCGCGGACAAACCATTGAATTGCATGGCCCCAATTGGGGCCAATGAAGTAGCCCATATTGCCCACATGGGCCCGTTATTGACAGCCCATTTCAACCCGTATTTTACCCAAATGGGCCCCACGTGGATGTGTTGGCTGGGTTATCTTTTATATTTTAGTCTTGCTTTGGTCTTGCTTTAAGTTTAGGTTAAAAGCTTTCAATGTAACTTTATAGACATTGGACCAACCCCGCTACACCACCACTTCGAATTACAGATTCATGAAGGAAACGTTCGAGTAGGCTTAATATTAACTATATCATAGGTACATATTTCACCCTCATTCATGTCATTGTCTCTTTGGCGCTATATAGGCCTAGAGTGGGCAGGTTGACAGGTTGGTTTAGGTGACGGAGATCGGTTTTAATAGCAAGCGGCATGAGCACCATGAATCTAGCAGTGGGTTCTAAATCATGCTTAGCCTGAATGATATCGGTGACAAAAGGAAAAGAAAAGAGCAGCAAGGCAAAATCCAGTATGCCCTACAATCTATATCCTCCGAACTCTGTTCAGGGAATTTCGGGGGGGGGGGGGGCATCATGAAAGGATTGGTCTTTGAGTAGGATTCAATTAAATTCCGGAATCCACGCACGTGACATAGGCCTTCACTCGTAATCCATGGATGATCATGGAAATTGGCAACAGGTATTTACCAATAGAGCCCTAGGCCTGACGGACATTCTGGCACTTAAGGCCTAATGATGAGAGATTGATGAATTACAATGACGTTTCACAATTCTTTTGAAAGCATTGTTTCGCCATAATGCGTCCTACGGGGCAGGTGTCCTATAAGGAGTTCCCTTGCCTCGCGCAATGACATAAAACTACATACATGTACTTATACATAGGGCCTTGGCCTACATATTTTGTGTTATGATAACTTGCAAGAATGTGTCAGGTTACTCAGGTAATGGCTCGATATAATTTTACTTTTACACCCTACAGTATTCAAACTCATTATGATACATTTCACACCTTCTTAGTTCGACCTTGAATACTTCATAGAATACTTACACAGAGGGCCACACGAAGAATTGCTGCACACTAATGTTAGGCCTAAAGGTCCTCGTGGAACTGCAGTAGCCGGTGGTACAGCTAGCTTATAGTTACGCAGTACCACGAAAATCACAGATAGGCCCATTTCACTGCACCACCTTACCGTTGACTGCACACTGATGATGCGATTAAAATGTCAGCTAGACTGACCTCCAAGATCTGTAAGGGAGTTGTATACTTCACCCAGGCCTCGTATCGCTTATCAAATAGGCATGATTTTGAGTTATGATAACAGGGCTCCTGAGCAGCTCTAAGTCATATGCACATGTTCTTAAATAAAATGCTAGTTGACTAAGTGGCATCCATAGAACAAACGTCAGGGGCGGATCCAGGAATTTTGTTAAGGGGGGCGCAACTAATATTTCTGGTGCCACTTCCGGGTTTCATTTCATTTTTTCTTTTTATTTCTTTTGCTTTTAACGGAAAATAAGGGGGGGGGGGGGGTGCGCCGGTTGCGCCCCCCCCCCCCCCCCATCCGCCACTGAACGTGAATGTCTTCAGGTCTATAAATCTTCTTGACAATCCTCTTCCGCAGAGGTCGATACTGAAGCGACTATACACATAATACGGACCTACATGTTTCCCTCTTTATTTTTCACAGTAGATAGACCTTTCAAGGGATGGTACAGTTTTGTTAGAGATGGCAATTTTGGCTTTAACTTTTTGTGAGATAACTAGAAATCAATTATATGAAATATCAAAGAGCATATAGGTACCTACCATTCTCGACGGAATTCAAAGTTTTTGATGAATTTTGTTTTGAAATGGCCGAGATATCTAGAAACAACCAAAACAAAGTAGTCCTATAGTATTAAAGGTGCATGGGTCCCATCTTTGGGGACCTCTTGATTTAAGATATCTCAGCTATTTCAAAACCGATTTTCATCAAATAAACTTTGAATTCCGTCTAGAATGGTATGCTCTTTGATATTTCGTGTGCAGTAATTGGTTTCTAATTGTCTCACAAAAAGTTAAAGCCCGAATTGCCATCTGAACCAAAACTACACCATCCATACTGTGAAAAATGAAAAAGGAAAACATGTAGGTCCCTACGTGTAGTCCCTAAGTGGTTTTTAAATAGGCCTATCTCATATCGAGAAAGTTATAAAGCCTGAATCCCCATCTAACCCAACACTACACACTAAAAAAAAATAAAGGTTCAAATTTGCACCCTATTTATCCCTTTACCAGCACCCTGGGGTGCACATTTGTACCTTTTATCATGCAAGTAGAAAATTAAATCTCTTAATATCTATATTCGTACCTACAAAGATGCGGACATCATTAGAGTGTAAGTTTGATATTACGAGTACAAAAACCTTGGTACTCGTGGTCCAAATGTTTAATTGACAATGTATCAATGTTTATGGTGCATGTTTGCACCCTTGATTAGCACAAAACTGAGGGTGCAAATGCGCACCCCTGCAGGTTCAAAATTCATCATATTGCATCTCTAAAGGTGCAAAGTTGCACCCATTAGGGTGGTTGTACAGGGACAATTTTGGGGTTCAAATTTGAACCCGTATTTCTTAGTGTGTATGGGCCCTCGCCCTACGATCCCTTTATGTAAGGCTTTGAAGATGGTTACTGGGGCTTGTAACTCCCTGTACATGCGCCTATGTTTAAATCATAATTATAGTGTATCGTCCTTGCAGCATTCTACAAACAACGCTTCGAACTGTCTGCGGGTATATGATACGAAGACGGCTAATTAGGGACGCGACACCTGATGTGATGTGTGATGTGTTTTTCGGTTGCGATATTCGCCTGTAAATTCGTTCAATATATGTTTTCAATTTATGTCCATAATCTGATACTTGTAGTTTCTTCTGGAGTTAGAAAGGCGTCAATCATCTCATCTCCAGTAAAAAAATTCTTTTCTCACTTTTCTTCTTTGTTCTTTGTCACAGGCCCATATCGATGGATTTTGATGTTGGATATGTAATTTGAAAGTTCTCTTGGAATTGATGTCGGAGGACTACGAAAGGCATGTATGTAATATATACGGTGTTATAAAACGTCGAGAAATATATACATATATATATTTTTTGCAGTAAATCTTCGGCATAAAAGACAGTTTGAGTTGCATTGGAAAGGATCATTGCTTTTACTTTTATTTTTTGAGTAAGCCGGATCCGGGCATTCATTCTGTGATCGGAAAAAAAAGGTACCCATGGTCAATGAGCCTTCAGAAGGAATCCAAAGTTTGCAGCTTTACTTTCCAGTGAGTTATAGTATACAGACACTTGGGGCTGAATTTGACTGTACTTTTCTGAAGGGGGATGGTGTACACAATGTAAATCAGCATGGTGGAGATGGATCAAGAAATTCAGTTTAGTTTTCAGTTTAGTTTATTTTGCACCAAGCATTAAAAATATATAGAGCATTAACATGAAGGTATAAGATGAGATACAAATAGAAAAAAAAATTCATAAGATATATTACAACATACAATTAGAAATAATGTGGGAGTATGACTACATACAAAGTCAATGCCATTGGTGGGGGAAGCAGCAAGAAAGGAAAAAGCCCTTGTGAGTAGCTGAACCATGTCTCTAACATGCATGCCTACACAGATTTTTTTTTTTTTTTAAATGTCAGTTAAGTTGACAAAACAAAACAAGTCAAAACATTGCAACCATTACAAGACAAAACTACGGAGGTATAGACGATAACAACACAAAAACAGCAACAACAAAATACGCCTTGAATTAGCTATGTGTATAATCTTTGAATAAAAACTGTTTATATCTAATTTTGAAATCATTAAAAAATTTCGATGCTTTAATTTCTCTAGGAAGAATGCCATGTACGAGGACCCTGATTCAGAATCTTTAAAAAATGAGGTGCGCATGTGATATGAATGATAGTTTGCAGAATTTCTAGTTTGGTAGTTATGGATAGTGCTGTTCAACGAAAAATAATCTGAAATGGATTCTGGAAGTAACTTTTTGTAACATAAGTACATAAAAATACCCAACTGTAAAAGATTAATTTCATGATATTGCAGCATCTTATACAAACGAAAGATTGGCTTTGAATGGACAAGATATGAAGCATGGTGTACGATACGTATTGCATGTTCTGAAACTCTGTTCATCTGGGTTTTGATGCATAACCCCAGATTATAGTCCCGTGTCACAAAATGTGGTAAAACAATTGAATTGGGCATTTCCACAGTAAATGGGTAGTTTTAGGTTGGAAAAACATGAAAAATTAAAATTGTCTTCAGAGTATCCATATTTCAGAGTTTGGTTGCCTAATACCTATATTAAATATTCTTAAGTAGGAAAAGATAACTTTGTATTCAAATAGAGCTTGAGTGGGTATGTAAGTAAGACATGTGTAATAGGTATGGGGCGAACGCGTGTAACACATAGAGTAGGACAGAAATATTGGAATGATGGATTCCTCATACAAAGAATACAAATATTGATTTGAAATCATCTGACACTATTTATTGTACTGATACATTATGATAAGAACAATTTAGGTTGTCCATATTTGTGAAAATATTCATTATTTGTGTCATTTTGAAGTGTGCATTCATGATTAATGCCAGAAAATTTGTGCATCATATCCGAAAGGCGAGATCATGTTTGTAGTAAGTTCCTCCATAATCGGGCGAACTGTTGTCATATTCATATCTGTGTGGGTGCATGTGTGTGTGAGGAAAAGTCAAAGCTTCATTGCAATAGAGTTTCTTGAAATTCCAAAGTACATGATATGACATGTATCACTGCATTAGTGGTGAACGCATGTAACACAAGTGTAGGACAGAAACTTGAACTTTACAGAGTTTTTTGCTCCCGTTCTCCAGTATATTATGTAGTTCATTTTAAACCACAATGTGCAGTATATACAAAGGCTGAAATATCAAAATACTGTATGCAAAGGAGCATTTTGCTGTTGTCATTGGGTCAGCAGTTATCATTTCGTGTCCATTACACCTTGATATTCCTACATACACGTATGTAAATCAAGTGGATTGTATTTGCCTGTCCAAATTTAAAACTTTTTTTTTTTTACTGATACAAAAATACATGTGTATTGATACAGTTTATAGGGACTAAACTAGAATTTCAGTCATCACATCCCAAACTCAATCAACACACAGGCTCTGGAAACAAGAATTAAAACTTGCATTGTTCATTTTTCTATTGCATTTAATGTCCATCAGCCACAGTTAGAAACATAAAGCAGTTAATGTACCAGTAACTGATTTCAATGTGAAAAGAAATTGTTATTTGATTGTGCAACAGTTAAATCTGTTCATTTCAATTTACATTCATTCGAAAATGAATAGTTGTAACATTCATTAGGGAAATAATCCTTATAGGGAATCAATACACAAAGAATGACACTTTCAGAATTGTTCAGGTACTGTACAACAACTCTTAACTTTACAACCTATGAGTTGATTTGTAAATTAGAGAACAAAGCATCCTTTGCAACTGATTGACAATTTGCCCTACATCAACGTAAATAAGCACTGAATTGATCAGTGTTTCTATAGTAGCCATGTTATAAAAAAATCATGAGCATACATACTCGAGCAGGATTTGAACCTACGACCCCCTGATCTCCGGACAGGCGTCATCTCCACTAGACCATCGAGCTTCTGCCCGACAGCAGAAAAAAAAAAAGTTAATAAATCATGGACGTACATACTCGAGCAGGATTTGAACCTACGACCCCCTGATCTCCGGTCAGGCGTCATCTCCACTAGACCACCGAGCTTCTGCCTGACAGCAGTGAAAACATCTTGACGGAAAAATGCCATGAATTTGAAAGCACCCTTTTCTTTGCCTGCCAATTCAATACAGTGTACATTTTTATATGGTGTATAGGGCCTAAACTTGAATTTCAGTTATCACATCTGAAACTACATCAACATACAGGCGCTCCATAAACAAGAATTAAAACTTGCATTGTTCACTCTTCTATCATCTTAATGTCCATCAGCCATAGTTAGAAACATATGGTTTATCAAGAATAATACTGATATCTCCTTATACTTTCAGCTTTATTGCGAACATTTTAAATGGTAGGATATTGTGATACAACAGACTGACACATATGCATCGAATGTGATATCTTGAACATATTTTAAATCTATGCTCCCAAAGGTAAACTGGACCTTTAATGTAAATCAGCCACAGTAAGAAACATAAAGAATTTAATGTGCCATCAAATGTTTTCAAAGAATAACACTTTCCGAAATGTTCAGGTGCTGTCAGAGAACTCTTAACTTTACAACCTATGAGTTGATTTGTAAATTAGACACAAAAAAAAAAAAAAAAAACACACACACACACACAAAAAACACCCTTTTAGCCTGCCCATTCGATACATACGTACAATGTATTAAAATGGTGTATAGGGCCCATTCTGGAATTTCAGTCATCATATTCCAAAACTTGATCAACATACAGGCTCTGAACACAATACAAACGAACATTGTTCGTTCTTTTATCGCCTTAATGTTCATCAGCCACAGTAAGAAACAAAGCAGCTAATGTAACAACTTTTTTTATTCAGTTGTATCCCTGTTTATATCTTGCTTTAAAACAAAAGGGATGGTAAGTATTGGTTTAGGTGATGACTCAGCTTTTAACTTTTTGAAATAGCATACAGGTTCTCTTAAAGGCATTGAAAGTTTACTTAAGTGAAAATCGGTTTTGAAAAGGCTGAGATATCCAAAAAGAAAGTTAAACAAAGTGATCCTAATAAAAGTTGAAACCCAGATCTTCTATTTCAATAATATTGGTTTATTTTGTGGCTTCATACCTCAGCCATTTGAAGACCATGTTTCATAACCTAAACTTTGAATTCCTTGTAGAATTGTATGCTCATAAAAATTTCATAAGTGGTTTCTTAGTACATTGTATCTTGCAAAAAGTTAAAAGCTAAAGTCATACCATCTGATATACTTTACAACTTGAAGGGGGGAAAAAAAAACAACTGCTGTCTTGTGGTGCTTTGCTCCTCCAAGAGAATGGGATCAGGCATTCTGCACAGGATGTTGTTTGTAGATTCTGATTGATTGACCACATGAAAACTCCATGCCTCTTTTTTCCCCATTAAGTCATCATCCAGGATGTCTTTTACCTGTCGAAAAAAAAAAAATTATATACATAATCAACAAATACTTATACTGAGTTCATTTTATCAAAATTTTTGAAAGTTTGGAATATTCCTATATACTGAGTGCAGATAAAAGATTGTTCAAAAGGCATGTACATGTCACCTGCAATTGAAATATAGTTGAACATTTTGCTGCATAGATATTCCGTAAACCAAGCAATAAAATACACGAACTACAAATACAGTAGACTCTTAAAAAAAAAAATGGAATTTTAGGAAAAAAAAATACTGTTACTGTAGACAACAAAAGTATGTGTAGCCATCCCATTTTTAAGAGCTGTGTTTTATCTTACAATCTTCATTCAAAGATATCTAATAATAAAATATTTCCAGTAAGTTTTGAATATAGGATTATAGAAATTTTGAGGAGGCTGCGGGTTAGCGCTATCTTCGAAAGGTAATGTGTAATATTTATTTTTTGCTGCAGACAGCAATTGAGCATCAACACCTCTGCACAATGTTTGCCCTCTTGAATTTCTTTTCTGTTTGATTATTTAGTCATGTATGCAATATTTATAGACTTTGGGAAATAAATACAGAATACTTCTGTACATATTAGCAATGTATGTTTGTCATAGAAAAATAAAAATTGACCTCCAATCTATCAACCCACCTAGCAACCTTTCCTGGCCAAAGTTTCAAAAAAAGGATAGGTGTAATTCTTGGTATCGCCATTACCTTAGGTGCCGTGCGGAGAGCAGTGTTTTAGATGCATTATGAGATAGCTTACGGGACAAACTTGACCTGGTTTTGGCTGCACATGCACTCAGATCATGCTTTATCTTTATCCAGAGATATTTTTTGTTGAAGATTTCTTCGCTTTCCATCATGTGACCAGCACATTGAAGCCTTGCAGTAGTGAACCATGACTCTAGTGACCGCAAATCAGTAAAACTTAGAAACTTTCAACTCTTTTCAGCTGAATTTTAACCAAGAAAAAAAGGGATGGCAATGGAAAAGCAGACGATTAACTCCCTTGAATCATATGGGAACTGTGACCTCTACTTAGCGTGAGACAACCAGAAGTGAACAAGGGCACAAAAGAATCCCACAGTGTATCTGTGACAGAGCTCTTCAGCATGCACAGAAGTTTTTTTTTTTGCACACTTGCAATACAGAAAATTGATTGCAACATCATGAAAATATCAAAAAAATTCAAAAAGATATCTATGATAAAATCTTCATAATAAAAAAGAATATGCCATAGTGTAAAAAAAAAATAAATAAAAATGGAGGCCATGGCTTCTATCTTTGAAGGGTAACAATTAATGTTTGTTTTACACTGTAGAAAGCAATTCAATATCTCCAACAAACATCCTACACAAATTGCTCTGCAATCATTAATTCATGTATGCACTATAAATTTATGTGCTTTAAAAATGAATAAGAAATAGTCCTGTAAGTAAAAGGAACCTTTTTTTTTTTGTCATGGTCTGAAAAAAAAAAAAAAAATATGCAACCTTAACATATTTAAGAGTGCCAATGTAGCAGCCTTTTTGGCCAAAAGAAAAAAAAAGATTACATAATAAAACGAAAATATGCATTCACACCATATCACTGCAAAGCAGACAGGCTAGGCATGATGAAGGGATGCTCTGGGTACTCAGAAAATCTCCACCACAGGCTGTAGAACAGGGCCATGCAGCTTCTATAAATAAAATGATAATCGTATCAGAAGAAAACCCCAAATAAGCACAGATGTGGCTACATGACAATGGACCAAAATATCATGAAGAGAACAAAATGAAGACTAGTTATGTACCAGTTCTACGACATCTACAAATAAAATATTTACAATACATAATAGCATGGCATTAAAAATATGGAGGCCATGGCTTCTTTGAAAGTTATTACTGTTACTTGTAATGTCTGTTTTCCACTGTAGAAAGAGATTTCATTTCTCCTACACAATTTGCTTAGTGGTCATTAAATCATGTATGCAATACAAATTTACAATCTTCATTGAATAAATACAAAGTAGCTCTGTACATAAACATAACATCGCAGAATTTCTGCGAAGTGAAGTTGCGGAACTTCGGTCATGTCATATATTTATTAGAGCAGAAAGATTTGGGGCTGATTTCATCACAGGGATCGTTTTTAGGACACAACACAGGCCAGCAAAGAGCAAACATGGTGGATGGTGCAACAGCTGGAATGAGGCTCTGCACAGACAACTGTCCAGGCCACACAAGACAGGGTGTTATGAACAGATTGTACATTGAGTCAGGGTCGCTTAGCTCCAATGAGCCCTCCCGCAAAATCATAAAAATATGTATACACACCTCACCGTAACACTGGAAAGCAGACAGGCTGGGCACCGACATGATGATCGAAGGGACGCTCTGGTCACTCACTATTGCACTAAAAGGTGCAGAACAGGCCAGCACAGCTTCTCACATAAGTTGGTAGTTGTCTAGTCTACATCAAAACATAGAAATAGAATCTAAATAAATAAATCACATCATGGAAATCATGAGAACTGCAAGTAGTGCAATGAGTAGAGTGAGCTCATGTGGCTGAAGTGAAGGACAACATCAACAACGTTGGAAGTCGAGTTTGCACTTTGGTTGCTTAGGCAGAAATAAATCAAGTCAAATCCCGATGTAAACCTAGTAAATTTTCTTTTGTAACTTGTTTGATCATGGGTGTCTACATACACTAACGTTATCGTGTGGTCACACTTGGGACTCGTGTCACTAGCGTAGCGCTAGCCTGGCTTTCTAAATTCTGTATAACACTCGTACAGTGCGTCAGCTCACGATGGACAGTCAGCCATCTAAAGTACCACTCTTGGCTTAGCTTTCGTTCATTGCTATTCTGTCACTGTCAGTTTGGTTTTATTTTGAGGAAAAATATTACGAAAAGATGAAAAGAAAGATTATTTGAAGCAGGTAGCAACGAAGAATTTACTGACAAAAAATAATACATGTGGGACTAGGCTCAGTTATCGTCCGCGTAAACTCGAAAACGAGTAGTGAAAGCTAGCATACAGAGAATCTCAAAAGAATTTCTAATAATGCCAGCAGGGCCATTAATCCTAAAACTACGGAAGATTCTACTCTAGAATGCAACATTTACCTTTTGTCAGCGAGAGTCGTAATCACCTCCGTCATATTCAGATCTGAGCAGTCGATGGGTTGCACATACGCAATGCAGACATAACACGGGAAATTTCATGCGAACGATACGCAACCTCGGACAGAACGGCGCGAAACAAGGAGGTAAGCAAGACATGGGAACAATCTGTCTGAGTTACGCGCGTTCAGAACACACGTAACGAAGACCGATTGGCGATTCTGTCCACCGTTCGTGCGTCCCACCTAGCGGAGCGTACCCACTGAACGCACGTAACATACTGGACAGAATTAGAAAAGGAAGCTGAAGCTAGATAACTAAATGTTCTGAAAAGACAGCTATGCTTATGGCGTGAAACCGAAGGCAGATGTATAACTTCAGGGTAGTGTCAGCGTTTCTGTGTTAAATCGAACGACACTGGAGTGTCTCAACTAGCAGTTACGTACGTTCGCGGCGTGGACAGAAAATTGAATTTGGTAACTTTGAAGACGGATATTAAATATTTGATTTAATTTTCTGTTGAATTAGTGAAACCTAACTTGAAACTGTCGTCAGCAAAGTGTATTTGACACAAAATAACTGCACTCTGACGCCTGGAAACCAAACGAAATTGAGGCCGAACGTACGTAACTGAAGTAGGACAGAACGCCGACCTTTTCGGTCCAGCTTGCTTTCCACTCTCTCAAAACTCTTGTAATCGTTCAGGGCGAACAAGAAAATGATTTCTCGGTGCGTTGGTGATAAATTTTGAATTATAATCCACCCAGGATGCGTGTCTTCTAAGAAAATTTATTTTATACAAGTTGCAATGTATGTCAATTTTTATTTCAAATTTGCACATTATCAATAATATTAAATAAAAACAAACAAACCAGCACATCACCAAAAAATAACAACAGGACTCAACGAGGTTGAATATTTTATTTCACCTTACCACATTTATTCAAGAAATAAAGAAAAAAAGATGATTCAAACAAATATTTTCAAATGAAATTGCTCCATGTCTTGAGTGCATAAAACTACCCATTTACCGTGGAATTGCCCAATTATATATCATTTTTGAAAACGCTTTCGGCATTGACTTTAATTTATACATAACACCAATATTCTTAGCCAACATATTATACTCTACAAAAAAAGGGTTGTAGAAAAACTATTTAAAACGGACTTTCCTGTTCGTTTTATTAAACCAAACTTATGAATAATGTAGACGAAGAATAGCTCTTTCAGAAAGTATAAAAAAACCTCAAGATTAACTTGGTTGACCTGTTTCACCTTTTTGAGGTCCTAACGCAAAATCAAGGGCTGCGACTTTGTGTTCGTTTTGTGATGCACGGTCACAAATATAATAACATTGTATTTCTTTCATATATATATACACAAAACGCTCTTTTCTTTCTCAATTTTTGTATATTTTTTTTATAGCACATTGTAATGAAATTTATGTTTTTTCCCAGACATGTTTACTTTACAACTGGCAGATGAGTATCAAAACTTGCTAGTCTTTGCCACTGATTAAAAAAAAATCATTTTACCAACACCATTTTTATTTAAGGCACTGCTCTGACATCTGACACTCCCCTTCCACACACACACAAAATGATTAACGATTTTCATCTTTACATTGATGGACATAAACATCTTGATGATACAAGTAAAGATACAAGCACATATCTTCAGGTATTTCCTTTTTTTTTTGGGGGGGGGGGGAGATAATAGGTTATCTGTTCTTAGTTTCATCTTTATGAAGTATATTCACGTAAAAATGCTTCCGGCAGTTGTCCGGAAAGATCAAAGTATTCTGCCATAATCTGTAGATTTTTTTTTTGTTGTCACACTGCAGCTTCTTCAAATGTCATAACACAAATTTATAGGAGGAAAGGAAGATGCAAATCATGTTGTGACGCCCCCGTCCTTTCAACCTTTTATCAAGTAAGATCATAATTTTTCAATATTTCACTAAAAGTGAGTGCCAGATCATTGAATTTCAATTCTAAAATTGCAAAATCTCTCTTGCTTCCAGTGGGAGGGGGATACACTTTCCCAACTCCCCCCCCCCCCTGCGCCTTTCCCTAGCCTTAGTGCACTTTTCAGATTTACAAAAAATTCTAAATCTGAGTGAACAAGACCTATTACTTATATTCCGAAAACTCAAAAGTTCCCTCATGTAAAAGGGGTAGGACCTATCCCCTTTTAATCAACTCTTCCTCGCTTAGTTCCCCAGATCAGGTGTTTTTTGTGTGTTTGTTTGTTGTTGTTTTTTGATAATTTCCCAAATATTACACCAAATATGCGTATGAGATAATTATCTCAATTTCAACTTAAACAAGGCAAAAGCTCCCCCGTACGGGAAGAGTGGGAATAATACTTTCCCATGCTTTTTCCCTGCTTGCCCCTCCCTCTCCCCATGCATACAAATAAATTATGGCTACATACTGAACATAGACAGTTTTCCAAATATGCCACAAAATGTGTCCACCAAAACGCAATCAGAAAATACAGAATCCCCCTCGTGTATAGGAGAGAGAATAGGGCTTATCCCCTCCCACATCCTCCTGCTTTGTCTCCTTCCAAAGATTTGCTACACTTCTCTTATTGACAAATTTCTAATTCTAATTCTTCTAAGTGTGCGCCAGATTGTCTAATTTCAGTTCTAAAGATAAATAAAAAAACCCTCCCTCGAATATGGGAGAGGTATCTTGCCAACATCTCATTGCTTGGTCCCTTCTATAGACTTAGTACACTTATAGGGGATGACAATTTCCGATTAAAAAAAAAAGTGTGCTTCAGATCGCTTTATTTAAATTCTGAAAACGCAAAAGCTCCGTCGAGCGGGAGGGGGAATCCCCTCCCACACCCTCCCCCTCACTAGACTTTGTACAAAGACACGGTTGATGCACACACGGAATAAAAGCTAAATTCCGTGATTTAGCTATTAACATTTCCCTGAATAAACTAGATATATCGCTACGGCGACTGATATGCCTCCGCCATCATGCATGGTTCTCCTAATAGGTCTATAGTACAATGTCTTGACAATGTGTGATGACAGTTTCACACAATTGGCAAAATATTAAAATGACAGGTTTGCCACAAATGTGCTGAATGTTCACTTTCCTAGAACTAGGTTCAATTGGATGAATTATTCAAATGTCAGAGTGCAGGTATTTGGGGAACTAATGATTTCTACTTGACTTTTGACCCTTTATAAGTTTATGCTTTGAGTAATTTTCAAGGTATTGAGAAAAAGTATAATTTCAGTATCAAATGGGAAAATAGCATTATCTAAACCTGGTCTTGGACCGTTGACCTTACAGTTCCACAGAGAATCACTGTTAGGTAGAACATGCATAAATATGTAAGTTTCATGATGATACCTTGAGTTACTTTCGAGATATGGAGGAAAAAGTGCAATTTAGTACTTTCACTTGACCTTTGACCTTTGACCTTTCGGCAAGAAACTTCCCCAAAAATATATATTGGGTAATACATGCCATACATCCAGTTAAAAAAAAAGAAAAAAAAAAAAACCTTCAGGCATATTGCATTTTAAGGAAAGTAGTGATATTTTGAGGAGTTGACCTTGACCTTTGACCCCCCTGACCTTTGACCCATGACCCCCAACTTCCCTAGATAATCACTGCCCATCGGTACAAGCATATATACTAAGTTCTATGAAGATACCTTGAACCATCTGCGAGATATGGAGAAATATGTGGAATTTCAATTTTTTTTTTCACAAAATAACCTGTGACCTTTGACCTTTGACCCTGTGACCCTAAAATCCACACAAAGTATTATCCCCCAAGGATATACCCTCATACCAAGTTTGATGGAAAACCACCACACGGTTCTTGAGATATCGACAAAAACAAAACGGGACGGACGGACGGACGGACGGACGGACGACCCGAAAACATAATGCCTCCGGCCACTTCGTTGCGGAGGCATAAAAACACTTATTTCCATTATGTATATATATACATATATGCATTTTTTCCGACGGGAGATTAAGGCGTTCGTTT
This sequence comes from Diadema setosum, assembly GCA_033980235.1. Taxonomy (NCBI): domain Eukaryota; kingdom Metazoa; phylum Echinodermata; class Echinoidea; order Diadematoida; family Diadematidae; genus Diadema; species Diadema setosum. Next base: position 7,911,177 of record CM067069.1, on the reverse strand, counting down.
ATAATGATTATTTCAAGTTTTTATTTGCATTCTCTACATTGAATGATTTCTATAGATGTTTTGTTATCATTTCACGGCCTTGCTGAAAAACCTTTTAGCTGATAGCAAGCTTTTTACCGTGGTTAAATAAATAAACTCAACTCAACCTCTGATAGTCAGACAAAGTGGAGTCACAGCCATATAATGTTGTTCAGCGGTCCATAGCTTGGAGGGGTGATCGAGATCCTCATGTCTTTGCTGACCTCATGCGCAGGCAAAGGATGACCTATGTCCACCTGATTTTCCCGAGATGGGCTATACGTTGTTTGGATCGTTGTCATGAGGCGTCTCTTGATCAACGGTCTGTTGCATTGGAAGTACCTCTCCATTTCCCTCCCCTCGATCCCTGCTCCTTTCTGATAATATATGAACAAATTAAGTAAATAGAGAGATTGATAAGTCGACGGGCAGCATTTTGCCTTACTCAAAAGTAATGGCAACTGTAATAATGAAACCTCAGTGACTTTCACGTTTTCATTTTTTTTTTTGTTAGCTGTTATATGATACAATGATGCAAAGAGTACCACTCAGTGAAAATGGGATGCAAAGGATTATTGGTGACGTACATGCAGAACAATATTGCAGACCGTAATGAGCACAAAGTATGAACTATAAAACTTTTAATAATTGCATAAACATTTGATATACACGTATATTCATATAAAGTTTCATTTCTTTCTATTCATTAAAAAAAACTCCACCCAAATACCAGCAACTATTTTCGAGAAAGCCAACTAGATAAATGCGAGTTACCTTGACATCTCATATTATTTACATATTGTTTGATTGTACCCTATCTGTTCTTATAAAAAAATTATGTAAACTTTGAAATTACCTGCGCATATCTAACTTATATTTCACCAATTCTAAGGAACTCTACATTTCTGTTATATATTTCTAATCAATTGATAAAATTCGACAACAGAATGGAGGAGAGATCCTTTTAAACTGATTTTGTAATAAACTGGATAGAGGAGTGGGTGTATATGCTTACAGATTTCGTAATAATAATTATTGCAGCCGAGAGAGAGTTATTTCCTATAATTTTGCTGCTTGTATTATGCCCATTTTCCGCGATGACTTTTTAGTGGTTTTTAATCATCTTTCAATGAAGATGATATTACCTTGCCGTGATCCAGTTCGGTGATGACTCTTGACATTAGGCTTGACCGGATGTTGAACCTACATTAAAGCACAACCAAAATGCAATGCGTTAGTGAAATACCCATGTGAAATCAGTTCCTTTACGTGAGAAACATGGTTCACTGCAGTGGTAAGTGTGAATTAGCACGTTTTTGCACATTACAAGAGCAGAGGGAAGTGGGATCTACATCAAATAAAGAGAAACTTAATATAGCATTAAAAAGACGGTAACATTACTTTTCAATAAGAAATCAATCAGTAGGCCTACGGTATCCTCATAAAGTTGCAGATACTTGGGCCGAGAAAACTGCGAATGACAATATGGCCGAAGAATATTTCAACTGTTTTGTTTTTTCGGGGTTTTTTGTGTAAAATCTGGTTGATGTCCTAGCTAACCCCTGTCCAGATTTCAACGGCTAATTTGTGACATTTGTTTTTCATTAAAATGTCACCATGATGTGGAAACAAACATATACTTTTAAAAATCACGTAAATGTAGAGATTTACGATCAATAATTAAAGATTTACTAGCATAGTGAGTAGTGGAAACATCAAATTCGGGAAGGGAGTGAGGAAAAGCTTTTGAAACTACGTGAACTTTAAGAGGACGATTATCAATTGGTTATGAGTTGTGGACAATTTTCCACATGCTGTAAAAAGGTGATTGAATTGCAAAGTAGAAAAGTGCAGCATACAGGAGTGTCAGAAATAGAAAGTTATTCATAAACGGTTGTATATTTTCCTAAATACCAATCATTTGCTTGTCCCTAACCAATTCGGATTCAGAAAAAAAAAAAAAAACAACACTCTGCTGATTATGCTATTGTCCAATTATTTAATAAGGTGACAGAATATTTTGCGAATAAATAGCATCTAGTTGGCGTTTTTATGGATTTGTCCATGGCATTTGACACCATTAACCATGACATTTTGATTAATAAACTGATGAGATATGGTATCCAAGGTGTAGCCCTATCCTGGATTTGTGATTATTTATCCAACAGAAAACAATACAATGTATGTAGCATTTCATTCCTCAGAATCCTCCAAATCCAATATTAGCCTACATGTCCCCCAAGGATCCATATTGGGTCCTCTATCATAAATTCATTATCGTCTCTTAGTTTTATACTTTTTGCTCATAAAGTATTTGAAAGTCTTATTACCACAATAAATTTGGAAATAAGTAATATATCCCAATGGTTTTTATGTAATAAACTGACACTTAATATTTCTAAGACAAATTTGTTAGATTTAAGCTTCATATTTTTTTAATATCAATTGTACTGATTATTGTATATATAGTGATGGACAGCCAATTATTGAAAAGATATCTGCTAAATTCCCATGTATTGCCATTGATTCAAATTTGTAAGGGAATGATCATATACACAATGCTCATATCACTTCAGTTTCCAGATGCATTACAATTTTATACCACCTATGAGAAACTATGTCTTGGTTTCTCAGAAGTCTTTGTTTATAATGCTTTGATATTACCCTATATTACGTATTGTAATATTGTGTGGGAAAATTGTGGTACAACTAAAACAAATTCAATATTACTTTTACAAAAACGAGCTATGCGGTTGATTACAAACTCCCACAACTTATCTCCCTCTTATCCGTTGTTTTCTCAATTAAAAACATTGAAGATTAATGAGATTCATATTTTCCAAACGGCAATTTTTTATGCCCAAATACACGTTCAACCAACTTCCCTCGGTGTTCAATGATTTCATAATTCCTAATTTCAATATTCATTCTTACCCAACTCGCCGTTCATCTGATTGTCATCTTGAAAACTCAAGAATTGTTTTAGCACAAAAATCCTTAAAACATCATGGCCCTGATGTTTGGAATTTATTACCAGATAACCTTAGACAATGTAGATCTATTTATTTAATTAAAAGACAGCTTAAAGATATGATGTTAACTCAATATGTATCCGAATATTAGAACATGATGCTTTTTATCTTGTTTTATTATTTTTTTTTTCATTTCCATTGTTAAAGTAAGGGCTCCGAACTGAACGTATATACACAACAAACATTCATGAACATTAACACATATTCACAACTCATTTCCACGCAAACACTTCACATCTTGCACAATGCACCGCTGCACTACTTCCCCTCATTCTTCACTCCCTTTCTCTTTATCGCCACTCGGTGAGTGGTGATCTATTATTACGTCATATTCTTAAAATGTTGTATTATTTAGACAATCATTTCTGAGGTCATTGTCCTCGTCAAGCGTTTGCTTAAGATGATGGTCTCCTGAATTTCTGTATATCAAGAATTGCCTAATTTGTCTTCAAGCAATAGATATCACTGTAACTTATGTTTGCATAATGTATGCACAAAATAGTTTGTTTATTTTCATTTTGCATTGTCTCCGGGGAAAAAAAAGCAATTATACTGTGCTCAATAAGTTTGTTCAATTGACTTTGTATTTCATTTATGTATGAAAAAGGAATTCAGTAATAAAATTAACATCAATCAAAATCAAGTGTCCCCCTCCCCCTTAACAATTTGTTGATCCATGAAAGGAAGTCGTTCAGAATGTTTTGGAATAGAACTGGAATAAATCTGTAGCTTTTAATCATGGAAAACTACCACAGCAGGAAAAGAGTGCCTCACTTGTAGGTGGCTACTGAGAAGATGATGATGAGGAGAAGGAGGACTGGAATCAGAATGGCCCAATATGGTATTTTCCTCTTAGGCCGACCACTGTTATCACCGTCTATTTGTTCTCCTACATTTCAAGAACATTGAAGCAAAACAAGCAAAACTTTTAGACATCCTAAAAGCTGCAGCAATCACCTGTTGCATGCATCAGTCGACTGGAATGCTGTATTATCTTACACACTCACTTTATTTATCATATCCTAATCCCAATTGACAAATTCAAGTGTGGGGCAGGCCCGTCAATCATTTCGAACAATATTTCCAAAAATTTGTTCTCCATAATATCAAAATTTACTACGCAGTACTTCTGGGTACGATCAAGTCCCGAGTTATGCAGTTTTTTGTTTTGTTTTCATTTTGTTGTTGCCCATGTATAGTGATAATAATAATGATAATAGTAGTAGTAGTAGTAATAATAATAATACTAATAATAATAATAATAATAATTGCATTTATATGGCGCTTCATACCGGTGTTTCTAAGCGCTTTGATGCTATTCATATACAAAAAGACTAGAAAACACAAAACATTAGCAAAACCAGCATAACAGTAACAAAAGAAGAAAAAAAAATACATGTGATACAATGATACAGTGATTAATAACTGACTGTGTGCGCCTCCACGAAAAAAAATCTATACAACTGATTAAACAGGTGAGTTTTGAGAAGAATTTTAAATTATTCAACAGATGAAGCATTCTGAATATAAAGAGGGAATATACTACTCGAAATATTTCCTTGAAAATGAATTCTCTTGGCCTTTTATGCCTAAAAATGTAGTAGTCTACAGCATGTCCATCCACATTTCTTTGACCGTGTAAGTTAACTTGTCAAAAGTTGGCTAGTTAAATTCAATATCTACAATCCACAAATAAATCATATTTTTATCTGGTCGTTACAGGGAATTCGACACCAACTCAAGGAGCCCTTGCATGTAGCATTACAATAATAAAGTCAATAACCACTGTTTGCTTGAAGTTCATGAGAAATAGTTATTGCTCGACATTAGAGTAACAAAACCTGTTCACTTGCATCCCCTACGTTAGAACAGTTACTATACACTTGGGTTTTTTGACCTGCAGATTTATTATCTTTGACATTATTATTATCATTTTAATCAAATTGTCCTTACCTGGTGATATGGGTTGACAAAGGGGCGCTGGTCTAGTCCACTCGGGTTTATACACGGTGCCCTGGCCTTCAAGACATTGCTGAGTTGCGATGTCTTTCAGGGCAAAGCCTGATGCACACTTCGCAGTGATGTTTGACCCAAACCTCGTGTCATTAACCATCCATTCACCATTGATGACGTCATTAGGCTTCTTGCAAAAACCAACTGAAACTAGAGTTGGGAGGAGTGGGGAGAAGGACACAAATCTGTAAAATGGCTATCGCTATTTAGACCTCTGCATAGAAACTTCGCGAGAATTATAGATTTTCCTCCTTTTTTTTTTGTTTCTTTCCCATGTTTTGGGCATGTGTCTGAAAATGCACGACTTTAGTACTCAGATTCATGGAGTCTGAGTTTCTCTATGGTGAAAGATTGAAGGCTTCATGAAAGCTTAGTGAAAAGACACTGTTATGCTTTTTGCATAATAACGTGCAGAAATTGAATATTACATGCATTTGTCAACTGGCAGCACTAAAGAGAACATAGGGCTGGGATAATGTGGTTCAATTTATTCATGTAAGTGGGTAATCTTGATGTACATGTAGTTTAGAAGATAAGAATTTGATAACTGATACTCTTTCTGAGAAAGGTTAAGAATCAAGTCATTACGAGCCATTGCATTGCGCCCCCCGGCCCCCTTTAAGAAATTCCTGGATCCGTCCCTGAGGCATATCATCAGGTGACGCAATTTTGTGATAATTACGCAGTATCATTGTTCATAGCCCCTTAATACGAGCTGACTTGTCCGTCCCTGTAACCAACAATTATCATCTATCATTTCATTTCATTCTCATTATCTTCAGCATCACCACTATCACTTTCATCTTCATTATCACATTTTTCTTCATCATTACCCTGTCAACATCATCATACATCACCATCATCATCATCATATTTCACGTTACTCTTATTCGTACCTATGCACTATACATATGTAAAAAACAATGTATTTACAGTGTTTTATATTTTGTAGTATTTCTCCATTCCGCAAACAATATAATTTTTTGTGTATTATGTAGATAGGTCCCTGGGCTGCCACGTGCTCAAGCTTTTTGCTTATAGTGGCAGTCCTTCTTCCGCATAATTTCTCAGATAATTATTTGGAAAATTGGTAATACGATTTATAATTTGTTAATGAAATTAATTTACACATCGATTTTCCTTCTTTGAATCATGTACTTGTAATCTGCTTACTGATATTCCATGTGATATTACTGAAAATAATTTTGATTTATGTATGAAATTGTGTTGGAAGAAAAATAAATCAAACAAACAAACAAACAAGAAAGATGTAGACCTAATGGCTAGTTCCCACTATAGTATAATTTATAATGTCGATCCGCTATACGCACGCCACGATTAGGACATCAGTTTAGCCGATCTTACATGTGATATTTGTTTAGTATATCACAATTTGCGCCATGACTGGAACTGTATTCTGGATCGTGGAATAATCGTGGTGATCGTAGATAATTTTCAACGCGATTGTCACCGCTTGGCAGGATCTGATACGATCTAGTGCGATCACCACGAGTATTCAGACCACCATTACAAACGCGGCGCAGCTTGTGAAACTTTCACGATCAACTTCTAATGGCCCAACCGTGGCTTGCGTAGAGGAGCCTACGAAATTGGGAACGAGCCACTGTAGTATTCAAGCAATAAAACACCTCAATTTTTATATACGTACCATCATACACCACAGACCTAGAGCACACATCACAGTCTGTGATGGATCCAAGTCTCTCGTTTTCATCGAGACCAGGTTGACAGAACTCATGGTAGCTGACAAGATCGAAGTCAACCTTATTCACACAGTGGCAGAGATTTTGTTCAGTGTGAATGGCTAGAAGGCGAGTCTCCTCCTTTTTCGCTTCACAGCGAGATAAACATGCTGCCACGGTCTTGACTGGTTCTCCAGGTGCTTGTATATCGGTGTCGATGTCATAACAGCCCTTATATCCAGGCTCTGCAAGAAGTAATACGCAATCACACATTTTGCACATATCAGTCTTTCCTCATACCATCTTCCTTATACTGGTATCAAAATTTTGTGTATATCAACACTGATTTTTTTTTTTCGCAATTCTTTCAATACTTTTCTCAAATCATTATGTCTGCCTATTGTCCCTTTGGAACAGCTACATATAGCTCTTATCCCATATTCAGGAAGTTAGGTGAAACGTGTGATTGCATATAATCGTATATGACTTATTATAGCACAAGTAATGAGAAATACAAGCCTCTTAATGCAATGGATATGTTGAATTATCGTCAAGAATTTAAATATGTTCATCAAGATACTTCATGTCAACCACAAGAGGTATGTGTGTTGTATAGGCAATTATCTTAATAGTCTCAAATACTGTTCGGTGATTGGTCACAACGCAATCACGTGACCAGTTGAGGGTGGGTGCACGGATCGGCAACGTCGACGGGTCATGTGCAACACGCCAACTGGGTGATACTGTAGAATTTCACTGCCTCTCGACGGGGCTAGAACGAAATTATGATTTATGTAGACCATATTGCATGATCCTTTCCTTTCCAAATTAAAGTTACTTTTCAGCTTTCCGTTTTTTATTTTTGTGGCAACAAAAAAAAAATGAGCATCTTTATTCTCATGAATAATTGTATCCCCCGAACAGAGTTCGGAGGATACTATGGATTTGGCCTCGTCGCGCCGCGTCCGCCGCCGCCGCCGCCGCCGCCGCCGCCGCCGCCGCCGCCGCAGAGATTTCCTTGTGAGCGCTCTACCAGCTGCTTTTCTTTTCCGATCATCTTCAAAGTTGGCATGAAGGTGTATTATGGTTAGACGAAGAAGCCTATTGTTTTTGGTGATGGCGCCCTCGCTTGTTCCGTCTGTATACATGAAAAGGTAAATCCAATAGGGTCTGCTTGTGAGCGCTCTACCGGCTGCGTTTCTTTTCCGATCATCTTCAAAGTTGGCATGAAGGTGTATTATGGTTAGACAAAGAAGCCTATTGTTTTTGGTGATGGCGCCCTCGCTTGTTCCGTCTGTATACATGAAAAGGTAAATCCAATAGGGTCTGCTTGTGAGCGCTCTACTGGCTGCGTTTCTTTTCCGATCATCTTCAAAGTTGGCATGAAGGTGTATTATGGTTAGACGAAGACGCCTATTGTTTTTGGTGATGGCGCCCTCGCTTGTTCCGTCTTTATACATGAAAAGGTAAATCCAATAGGGTCTGCTTGTGAGCGCTCTACCGGCTGCAGTTCTTCTTCGATCATCTTCAAAGTTGGCATGAAGGTGTATTATGGTTAGATGAAGACGCCTATTGTTTTTGGTGATGGCGCCCTCGCTTGTTCCGTCTTTATACATGAAAAGGTAAATCCAATAGGGTCTGCTTGTGAGCGCTCTACTGGCTGCAGTTCTTCTTCGATCATCTTCAAACTTGGCATTAAGGTGTATTATGAATAGACGAAGACGCCTATTGTTTTTGGTGATGGCGCCCTCGCTTGTTCCGTCTTTATACATGAAAAGGTAAACCCAATAGGGTCTGCTTGTGAGCGCTCTACAGGCTGCAGTTCTTCTTCGATCATCTTCAAACTTGGCATGAAGGTGTATTATGGTTAGACGAAGATGCCTATTGTTTTGGTGATGGCGCCCTCGCTTGTTCCGTCTTTATACATGAAAAGGTAAATTCAATAGGGTCAGCTTGTGAGCGCTCTGCTGGCGACAGTTCTTCGATCATCTTCAAACTTGGCATTAAGGTGTATTATGAATAGACGAAGACGCTTATTATTTTTGGTGATGGCGCCCTCGCTTGTTCCGTCTTTATACATGAAAAGGTAGATCCAATAGGGTCTGCTTGTGAGCGCTCTGCTGGCTGCAGTTCTTCGATCATCTTCAAACTTGGCATTAAGGTGTATTATGAATAGACGAAGACGCTTATTGTTTTTGGTGATGGCGCCCTCGCTTGTTCCGTCTTTATACATGAAAAGGTAGATCCAATAGGGTCTGCTTGTGAGCGCTCTACTGGCTGCAGTTCTTCTTCGATCATTTTCAAATTTTGACATGAAGGTGTAATATGGTAAGATGAAGAGGATTATTGTTTTTGGTGATGGCGCCCTCGCTTGTTCCGTCTTTATACATGAAAAGGTAAATTCAATAGGGTCTGCTTGTGAGCGCTCTACTGGCTGCAGTTCTTCTTCGATCATCTTCAAATTTGGCATGAAGGTGTATTATGGTAAGATGAAGAGGATTATTGTTTTTGGTGATGGCGCCCTCGCTTGTTCCATCTGTATTCATGAAAAGGTAAATCCAATAGGGTATGCTTCTTGATGCTGTGGGTTCGGGGGATACATGTGCTCGGCTGCGCGACCCGCCGAGCACGAAATTTCTAGTTTTGTCTTCCGTGCAGTATGCATATGAAACGCATTCAACTTCATAGGTCGTTAACTGACTTTAGTATACTTACAGAAATGCTTTTAGTTTGTAAATTAATCAAGTTTCACATTTTTATTTTCAGCTTGACCTTTGATCTTAACCTTTCACCTAAGGGCCCAAAACTTTCCCTAAAAAACCATTATCTAATCCATTCGTACACTATGTTTCAGGAAAATACCTTCTGGCGTTGAGTATGTTTGAGTGAAACAAACTTCGGGATTTATGTCCTTGACGCTTGACCTTTGACCTTGAGCATGTGCATCCAAAAGTTGAGAAGTATAGTTTCATCCACCCGTACATATAGATTATCCCAAGTTTCATTTGAATACGCGGCGGACGTATACGGACAAGTAACCCGAAAGGATAATGTCTCCGGCGACACTTAATGTTGTAGGACCGTTATGTTGTCGTTGTTTACTTTGCTGTATTTCTGGTTTGTTTACACTCCTTTTGTTGTCTGTCTAGACCTTGTATTAATTTGCATTAGTTTGCTTTTCAGCACTGCCCTGCAGTCTGACATTAATTCAGTTAAGTTAATGATATTCAGTTGTCACCTCCATGACCATCACTTCAGATACCTTTACTCTTTTTCAGTTTTGTCACCTTCATTCTTTCTCTATTCAGGTGTGTTCATTCATTTCATCCCACACCTGATTCTTGAGTTGAGCCCAGACAGCTCCCATTCTTACATTATCACCCCCTCCTGCTTATCATCTCATGCTTCTCTTTACTTATTGGTTGAGTTATTGAATTAGACTCTTCCATTTTATTGAAGTCCTCCGTTCCATTTATTTCTATTGGTTGCTATAAGATAATTTGAATATATGTAAATATTGTTTATGTAAATTATATGTTCATCGAAGTTTGCTGAGGTTGAGTTGCCCTCAGAATAAAATCAGAGCATTACCAGACTTCATTGCGTTTGGTTCACCTTATTTGCGTCGTTTCAGTTCTCAACATTAATTCATCTCCATAATTTTTACAAGTACATTTTGTTACAAGATCGAGAATATTTGTTCATGATTTCACATATATTTTGAACACTACAACTGGTTGCCTTAACGCTATTTCGACACGCTACAATGTCTTCGTGGCCGCGAGGCTCTATTGAAGATTTAACTCCTAAGTATATGTATAGATGTCAAGCGTTTTAATACACCTCTTAAAGGCAATGTACACAGAACAGTTTTTTTACACTCTGCAATGTATTTTTGCAAGTTAATTAAAAGATAAATAATAAATGAATTCAAACAGCATAATCTGATCTCCCTAATACATATGTGTATTTTTGAAACACAGGCACACGCACACATACACACACACACAGCCCGAACTGAAACAGGTACATTATAGGAGTACCCCGTCATTTTCTTCAGTAAGCACATTCTATCCCACAATGTCAGTTTTTATCCCTCAATGCTGACTAAATAAAGCGAAATATAGGAGGAACACCCACACAATGGGTACCTCTCGCTCGTCCACACTATCGAATTCATGTATGGACAGAGGAAGATATAGTTTTATATCAAGGGAGAAAGTAACTTACTTTGACAGACAATGTAATATTCCTCCCAAACATCGCACACGTCGGTTCGAAAAGTACAGTCCTGTACTCTGAAAGCATCTGTGAATAACATAATATACACACGTGAGGTTACTCATCTTCATTAATAATCTTGAAGATATTTTGTTCTATCAGGCTTATGGCCTTAGGAAATATCAAGTTACATCAGCAAATAAGAAATAATAACAATAGCAAATTGAGCCTGAGATGGCATCTTTTAACAATACAATGCTTGCTATTTTTTCATGATTGCTCCACTATGGTAATTTTTGTTTGTAATGATTATAATAGAGTCGTTCCCAACATTATATCGGACAAGTTCTAAGCCCTGACTGGCAAGGGTATGCTCGTATCAAGAAAGCATAGAGTCTGAATTCAACGAATGAGAAACAATAATACGATTGGCATATGCAGCCATATAAATGCAGCTGATCGTCTTGTGTACACTGGAGTAACAGTATGCCTAGTGTACTATAATTCTGGGTTAGTAAGCTCAGATTATAGGCGTAAGTTATCAGAGTTTGCTGTTTTCTTCTTTTTTTTTTCATTCTGGGAAATCTTAAAAAGAAATGAAAGGTCACTATCAAAACGCCATTCCCAAGCTTTGAAGGGTGTATCATAATATTAAGATAAGATCATGATCATGGATTAATATGATCCATTTTGCTGGTGATCATGTCAGATTAACGGCAACATGAAGCCATATATACGATGATCACTAAACCACAGAAAAATAATCAAAAAGCATAATTTACAATTTGCAGAAGAAACAAAAACCCAGCATAAGTGCTTTAGAATAGTTCTTAAATGTGAATTAGGGATAGAAACTGTAAACACTGTAATAATTTGAATCCATATAATCGATGTTAAGTATTGTCAAATACACAAAACGTGAATAATAGTTATAGTAAAAATATTTCCAGACTAAGCCGTCTACAGTTATGGTTAAATGAGAATACTGATATCTACTTATATTTTAGGCTTAATTGCATAAATATTATATGGTAGGATGTTGTGTGATACAACAGACCTACACATAATATGCATCAAAAATGTGATATCTTGAACATTTTTTTTTTAATCACTGCTCTCAAAGGTAAACAGGACCTTTAATCATTTCCATCATACATGTATTTGATAAACTCGAATTGTCGAGGAACTCACATTTGGAACACGTTGGGTTTATAATCGACTGGGTATTGCCATGTTGGTACCCACAATCCCTCTTCCCACATTCTCGAGGGCGAAGAGATCGTGCTCCAGGGAAGCCGAGCTGGTGGCACACGGTGTCTGCAATGGGTAGGTTGCCGCTGCAGAGTAGTAAGGCTTGGGAGCCGTTTCTAATAGTCAACCAGCCTTCATTAGGAGCGGGACCGCCTACAAGCACGGGCGCGATGGCGTCGTCTGAAAAGATGATGTTGTTAACTTAGTTCCATGTGTATGACATAATTGCATATAAAATATCGTAACATGCATTATTCATGCGCATTTATTTCCACATGATTATAAGAGCAATACCTACACTTCTGAAGTCAATCCACAATGAAACTTGTGGACTTGGAAGGGAAGTCCAATTCGCCTGTACAATGCATTCATAAATTCATTTTCTGTTTCGTTGTTCTTCAACCGGCATTTGTTTGTGAAGTTCCTTTCAATCCTTTGTAGTATAGCTATTTTTGGTATTCCTAGGTTGTCTCACTGTAAAACGGGATTACCAAAAATCCTGTCAGAGAACTATCTTCTGCGATTTTATCATATATGTTTTGTCAAATATCCTTGCTACTTGGTTGAAATATGCATTTCATTCTGCCAAAATATAGCACATCGTTAATACGACAGTTTATGTAATATCTTATTTATGAAATGATAAATCATTCATAATATAGAGAGCAACTTGTTAGTCCACATTATCATACTTCACAACATCATACGAGCAAAAGGCTACCGCCAGGATTGATCTCTCGCATAACATTATAATAATGCACACTTTTCATTTCTTGGTATTACTCACTGCCAATGAGTTAAAGTCAAAATGCATATTATGATTTGAGATGGAATGCGCCGCTTGAATTGCATGTCGACTCAATCTAACCTTGTGGCTGATGGCACTCTAAAGTTAGATTAAAGCCTTTTCTTCTGCCCGCTCTGTTCGTCTGGAATCTGATAGTGATGTGACCTGAGCCAGACACGTACGGTGGGAAGGACCGTCGTCCGGTGTATATTATTTCCCGACCATGACGATCGACGACACGAAGAAAGTCTTTATCTTTTTCTATGTCAAACGACGTAAAATGCAATACAATTCTCGAGGAAGTAGTGGTTCTAACGCTCCAAGTCCTGCGGTCATTATTTTCGTACCGCTCTGGAAAGTTTAGAGAATATAAGTTTACCACTCTTTGCTCGGTGCAGTCAAGTTGATAATCTGTTAAAACAATAAATTGCATCGAAAGAGATCAATCAAGAAACGGAAGTCAAACATATGCATTGTATTATATAATATACAAAATATATAGGTTATTCTTATTCTTTCGCGATCAAACATGTCGCAAGCATGAGTTTCCAAATACTGCACGAAGACAAAAAAAAAATGAACAAATCACCTTTGTGTGAAATCTTAGATGCCTTTATAGAGGACAGTAAACAAGTAATGGACAGCCGTATAATGATTAGCGCATGGAAGTTAAGGTGGAGAAATGACATTTCAATCAATATCTCGGAGAACTTGATCTAAAACCTTTGACCTTGTACCTCAGACGATATGTATTGCTGAACATTATGTTTTACTACCTCTTTACCAGAAATGTTCTCTGGTATAATTGGCCTCATATCATTATTCACAGCTACTGTTTTCTTAACACAGCTTATTTGCGTCAAAGTCATTAGTTGGGTGACGCTTGATTGCCACATTTTTCTCAGGCCTTCTCTCTTGTATCAACGCAATCATTAATTCTCATCTTTGGAATTCAATACCAACTCACTCGTGCGAAGCATGACTCATGCGAACGCATGTAATGTATCACGGAAGTTCCAAATGGCTGTAATCCTTCACATACTAGTAGCTGTCAGTTTTTAATGGATGACCAAAAGAAAAAAAAAAGTGCATTTGCGCTTTTGATGATCAAAGTTCGACACCGCTGTTTCTCACTTAAGTCTTTTGAACAAATTAAATGCATCGATTGCTTCTGGATTTCCTATAAAAGTGGATATAAGAACACATACCAGTCATTGCAACGCAGCGCCCTAATGGGAGTGACATCAGCCACAGGAGAACTGCAATGACTACAGGAATCCATGCAGTCTGGCAAATTTCCTGTGGAGGGAAACGAAATCGTAAGATGCACTTGTTGGTATTATTATATTCATACAAATTCAGTTAATTATCGGATACGATAATATATAATAAGACGAATATCACACATCATCTACTGTATTGTCATCTCTTGCCGTGCACCGATTGGGCCGCTTGATGTCTTTGTTCAATGTTTTTCAAAGTGAGTTCGCTCAAAGCGCCACCTACGGTGATAATTAATCTCGTTCATGAGCGCATTCACTCCTAGTCCATGGGCCAAGACCCGAAAAATGGGTTATTGGTACCACCTGAGGTGGCAAAACCCTTTTGGTGTCATTTTGTTTGTCGGGCATAGATATGCTTATCAAGCTATGATAGCATTTCCAAATGAGTAGCTTAGTCATAATAAATGAATTTTTAACCAATTTGGTCTCGTTTTTATATCCCTATACTTCTGAATCGAAACTAACCGCTATACAAAGAAGAGCACTGTCTTCTGTATGTCCACAGGTGTTCTAGTGTAAACGCGGTGCGCTTAGTCTTTATTCAAGGCAGCGAAGGGAATATCCAAAGGGTTATGATGTCCACAGCTGTCACGCGGTGCGCTTAGTCTTTATCTAGAACAATGTACCGTTATCATATCTAAAGCTCCTAATAAAAGGGATTATCATACTGTTTTTATACTACCCTCTCAACAAATACATCAGTTTTAAACAAAAATCACTCTGTTCATTTACAATATTATTTATGGACTATGGACTATCCATGGCTGCAGCTGATTCCTCTGCGACCGGCTTGCAGTGCAGTGGATAAGAAATGACTGAAAAACTTACAGACAAATCATGGCCGACGGATCTTTAAAGAGATGCTTTGAATGGGGGTGAGATTTCCCTCGTACGACATACTCGCAAGTAGTAACTCTTCTGGTTTTCTCAGTATCAAGAGCATAAAAATATGTTTAAGCATTAGCGTCTAATTCGCTGCTGTAAAACTGCCCAATGATGAATGGATAATGCGTCACCCGCGTTATACCACCTGCCTGCTTTACTCTGCATTTTGCCGTTTGCTACATCCTGACATTCATTTTTAAATAGCATTTCACATCACCGCCTATAATCATATCACATTTCACGCTCTCTCGTTTCAACATTGAGAAATCGTTTGTCGAAAGGGCGTCTTTGTCAGAGGGACACAATACTGATAAAAAAAAAAAAAATGTTCGGTTGAGCATTTCTTGCATTATGAAACAAAACAAACACACGCACACACACACAAACAAGATACTCTTTTCATGGAAAGGCAATGATCACTACGAAAAAAAAAAAATCTTTTTAAAGAATACAGTAATGTATTTGCATAATAGGCGTCGTCGTACTCAAGCAGTGAAAAAAAAAGGCCGGGTGCAACCTGTGTCGAACTTTCCCGACTGAACACGGCTGACTGACTGTGCAGCTACTCGTTCATCTTTCATGGAATATGGTTGTCATTTCTGTGCCGAATTCAAGAATTTGTGTGGGCCACATCCGTTGACGCCCGAGGTGTTGCATAAAATAATTAATGTATGGTCTTTGCTCGTGCACTGGAACAAGATGTTGCACTCGGTGAAAGATGAGGCGCACTATTCAACTCGGCTTCGCCTCGTTGAATAGAGCGCCTCTATCTTTCACCCCGTGCAAAATCTTGTACCATCGCACTCTTGACCATTCACTATTTGTATGATGAAATCCTTGTATCTGATTGGATGAGCGCAAGTTTGTCTGACAATGACAGACAAAAAAATAATTATGAAATGCCCCCCTCCCCCTCCACACACACATTCCATGTCATTCCATTCCATGTCATTTGACATTGGTTTCTTTGACTTTGTGTACGTATTTTTAGAGGGTCCCATACCCTACAAGCTTTGCTTTTTAAGTGGGACCCTCCATTTCCATTCTAATCTTTGTATTAGGTATATACCTTAGAAACGAAATTCTGTTGTTACTCGTGACTACTTGTACGTTTTTCTTTGAAATTGTTATAAATTTGTTCTGTAAATGTATTGTACATATTTTTTCTGTTTATTCAATGGAAATGGAAATAAAATTGAATTGAATTGAATTGAAAACATACTGATCGCTTTCTCGCCATCGACCATGTTCAGTATAAACATTGGTAACTAACTGCACGGAATAATATAAGCATTATTTAGTCAGAGTAAAGCAGCGAATCTGAGAGGACTATAGCAGAGTAGAGATAAGTCCTACTTTGAACATGTTGAGGGATGATGAACCAATATAGACGCTGACAAGGTAGGTGGCGCTTCTCCAACTGGATGCTGTTCAATGTTCTTTCAACACCCCGAGTTTCCACGTACCATAATATAGAGAACCTGAGTTTAAAAAGATAAAGGAAATATAGATAGGCTTTTATTGTTTCGTCTTCCAACATGTCCACGAAGAATAATGCTCATTTATACAATGAAAAATGTCAAAGGCATTGGCAGTTTCAGATCACTTCTTACCCACGATTAACTGAGATTGGTAAATTCTCAGAACTGTGTACATTATCGTACAATGCAGCCATTAGAGAGCTGGCGTGTTGCCACTGGCGCTGGAGTTAGCGTAAATCCAAGAGTTCCTAAACAGATTTGTATTTTCAATTACAATTTCAATTTCGATTTCGATTTTATTTTCTTATTTCTCGATATGAGTGAGTCATGGGAATTGCCCGCAGAGGTACACGCAGAACTCCAGTAGGAGGCCCTTAGCGGTAGTACCTCGCAGGCAACTCCCACGCATGTATTTCGAAGTCCCCGTATTCGGCCAAATTAATGACATTCTGTGGCACTTCCGCCATTCCTTCAGAGGAATTCCTTCACTGAGTTGTCAGCCCCACGCACCTGGCACGCAGGTCACACAGCATACCCGCACGAAAAGCACTCGCAATAGCTTACTCGAGCCTTCAGCTCGGGTGAGCTAAATAAATGTCTTGCCTGTCTTTACCGCTGCAGCAGGACCATATCACCTTAATTCCTTGACCGTATTATGAATAATCTCAAGCCCATCCATGGGGTTTCAGTTCAGTTACCAAAATGTGCAGATTGTCCAAAATGTGCAGGCAAATCCACTTTTAACTGCACATTTTGGTAACAGTTGATCCCGTCAGGTGCACTATCGGCACATTTTGGTAAATTACCAAAATGTGCAGTTACCAAAATGTGCCGTCACATAGTGACGGCACATTTTGGTAACTTGCACATTTTTGGTAATTATTTAGTGACGGCACATTTTGGTAACTGCACATTTTGGTAATTTACCAAAATGTGCCGTAACAGACCTGTTTTATATCAATATCATGAATCTAATACTATGAAGACATATAGAGACTAGAAATGCCGCTATGGCAACTAGTTTGTCTCAGCCATGTAACAGTATGTTGTTCTCCCAATACATCTAGAGTATGTCTTGAAAATATGAAACGACAGTTTCACGTATAACTGTTCACAAACATTTATGTCCTTTTACCACTTAAACTGAGTGGTAAACGGCATTAAAAATACCCTATCTATATTCACATTATCATTATTATTATTATTATTAATATTATTGTTGTTGTTGTTGTTATTATTATTATTACTATTGAATTATAACTGGCAAAAAAATGAATTGACATGCTTGCCATAAATGTGTTGAGTGTTATTCTTTCCGCAACTAGGTTTCATCTGGATGGATGGCTAACATTGTTCAAAAGAGCAAGTAGGGCCTACTTAACGGATGGACGGACAATAAGAAAATATAATGCCTCCGGCGGCACTTCGTGGCGGAGGCATAAAAACGGCTTGATTTCGACTGTAAACCTACATAATTAATTCTACACGAGAATGCAGAATGTGTAAAACACGATCCACCAAATATGTTATTAGAGATGATCTCATTGACATGTACATCTTTTTCCTACATTAGTCACGATATGAAGGCATGCCATCAGAGAAGTATAGAAGATAGTATACTGGTACAGTGGCGTCCCCCGTGGACAATGGCGGCACCAAGTGACCTCAGCGAGCGGACTTACCTCAAGTCTGGTTATGCACCAGTCGAAAAGCAGCCAGTTTAATTATTGACACCCCTCCCCCACCCCATCCCCTACCCCATCCCCTTTACCCCCATGTTCTCATACCAATAAGACGATGTGCAGGATGTAAGCGACATATCGGCTACACAGATACATAGGCCTACTGCGCATAATGCCATGATCAATATTTTAGACGTCACCACACATTGACATGTCTGTGAGTTAACAAAGTTAACAACAATAATTCCAAGGAATTTATGATGTGAAACTCTTTCTATAAAATGAAAATCATCCAAAACAATAGCTGTTCTCAAGTGTCAACAGTACACCTGTATTACTAAAAATCATATATCGTCTGTTGAGAATGAGAAGGGCGTTAAGTGGTCGTGAACACTATGGGTTTGGTGGCAACTTAACGCCCTTATCATTCTCAGCCGACGATATTTCGTTTTTGGGCATTCAACGATAATTTATTGGCTCTTACTCAATTCTTCACTTTTTGTAATTCAAAATTGACTTTTTGAACAAGAAAATTGATATCATTGTGGTCATGAAATACATTGGTATCGTCAGCACAGTGAATAAAGGAAAGTACTTCAGATGCCTGACGAGTCATTAATATAAACAACAAAAATAGTGGCCCTTATAAACTTCCCTGTGGAACGCCACATTTTACTTCTCTTATTTCTGAATAATTGTCTTTGATTGTAATAAATTGTCTTCTATTTCCGAAGTAACTCTTGAACCACTCTATTTAGCACTCGGGCGGTGCTTGACGCTGAGCACTTCATCGGATAAATGTCGCATGAATAGTACAAAGCTGTCATGCATCATAATTGTATTTGCTCAGTGCCAACATGATAGCATATCGCACATGAACGACACGTGCGTATTGACGGAATGGTCAGCAATTTGGCAATCCTGTCAGTGTAGTACGAGTATTCGGCGAAGCGGAATCACGCCAACCTCTCTGGCGGAGCTCGCAGGGAAGTGGAGGTGAGAATACAGTACATGTATCTGGCGCTCTTGAGCGAACTATATCGTGAGCTTCTATCGCCGTTGATTTCATCGGCAGCTGCTGTGAGTGCGCCGGTCAGCACCGCGGTATGACTGTGCTGACTGTGCAACGTGTTAGTAATGCAGCGAAGGACTCTATATTTTATTAAATAAAAACATTAGTTGTGCCTACATTTTTTTTTTACTCGAACAATGTTAATTCCCACAAATCATTACGTTTTTCTGCCTTTCTTTCTATCCTTGTATAATCTTATCAATTCTCTTAACATCATGGGAGTATGTCTTTATTTAAACTGCATGTTTCACCATCCAGATTTCGTCTCTATGCAGCCCTTCCTCATTTGGATAGAGCTAGATATAGGTGTGACACGCTACAATTTTTTTTCCTTCCTAATTTCTTGGTTTGTACACGAGTAGACCTGTTTTATATCAGTATCATGAATCTAATACTATGTATATACAGGCATATACAGACTAGAAATGCCGCTATGGCATCTGGTTTGTCCCATGCAGCCATGTTGTTCTCCCAATGTGTCTAGAGTATGTCTTGACAAAAGTTCATGAGACGACAGTTTCACACAAGGCAATCGCCAAATTGTGTCTCGCCCATTCGCGTACAAGGAATTAATATTTTTTATAACTCCCAGAAGTTAATTGACCTGCTTATGACCTTTGACGTTGTGGTGACCTTCAATACCCTAAGGGACATTTACCATCCAAGTTTGGTCACAAACGGACAAAGGGATCAAAAGTAATGAGCCATAATCGAAACGCGCCATAAAAACTTAACATTGGGCCCTAAAAATTTGTTGACCCCTTTCTGTGACCTTTGACTTTGTGATGACCTTTAACTCCCCAAGGGACATCTACCATCCAAGTTTGGTCACAAACAGACATAGGGATCAAAAGTTATGAGCCACAATGAAAACCCGCCCTAAAAACATAACAGTGGGCCCTAAAAGTTTGTTGACCCCTGTCTGTGACCTTTGACCTTGTGACGACCTTCACCTCCCCAAGGGACATGTTCCATCCAAGTTTGGTCACAAACGGACAAAGGGATCAAAAGTTATGAGCCATAAACGAAATGCGCCCTAAAAACTTAACATTGGGCCCTAAAAGTTCGTTGACCCCTGTCTGTAACCTTTGACCTTGTGGTAACCTTCAACTTCCCAAGAAACATCTACCATCACCCAAGTTTGATTGTCATTGTAGCAACATGTGCTGAGTTACGTGTGATAAGAGAGTCTTGCAAGTAAACTTTAACGTATGACCTCAAATGACCTTTGACCTTATCATGTGACCTCTTATGGCACCATAACATGAAGGTACCCCCAGTGCATCCATCACCCAAGTTTGATTGCCATTGTAGCAACATGTGTCGAGTTACATGTGATAAGAGGGTCTTGCAAGTAAACTTTAACGTATGACCTCAAAATGACCTTTGACCTTTTCCTGTGACCTCCAACGGCACCATAACATGAAGGTACCCCCAGTGCATCTATGACCCAAGTTAGGTTGCAATCCAAGCAACTTATGTGAAGTTATTTGTCAAAAGAGAGTCTTGCAGGTAAACTTTAACATAGAAAAGAGGGTCTTGCACATACCCTTTAATATATGACCTCAAATGACCTTTGACCTCATCACATGACCTCTGACAACACCATAACATGAAGATACCCCTAGTGCTTCTATCACCCAAGTGTGGCTGCCATTGCTATAACAGTTGCCAAGTTATGCATCATAAGAGAGTCTTGCAGGTAAACTTTAACATTTGTGACGGACGACGGACGACGGACGGACGACGGACGACGGACGGACGACGGACGGACGCCATTTGGATCCCTTAGTCTCGCCTTCACCTCCGGTGGGCGAGACAAAAACTGTTCATATACATTCATGCCCTTTTGACACTCAGACTGAGTGTTAAAGGCCATTATAAATACACCCTATTATCATTATTATTGAACGGGCAAAAAAAAATTGACATGTTTGGAATGAATGGGTTGAGTGTATTCTTTCCTCAAACATGTTTCATTTGAATGGATGGCTAATATTATTGTTCAAAAAGAGCAAGTATTGTGGAATGACGAAGGAATGGATGGACAATAAGAAAACATAATGCCTCCGGCGACACTTCGTGGCAGAGGCATAAAAGCGGCTTGATTTCGACTGTAAACCTATACATTTTAGACGAGAATGCAGAATGTGTAAAATCCACCAAATATGTTATTAGAGATGATCTCATTGACATGTACATGCATCTTTTTTCCTACGTTAGTCATGTTATTGAGACACACCATCATAAAAGTAGAAGTTAAGAATAGTATACTGGTGCAGTGGCGTCCCCCGTGGAAACTATATGGCGGCACCGAAGTAACCTCAGGGAGCGGGCTTCCCGCCAGCCTGGTCATTGCACCAGTCAGGTTTCGCCACCCCTCCCCTTTACCCCCAGGTTCTCTTACCAACAAGACGATGTGCAGATGTGGGCGAAAATCGGCTACACAGGTATACTGCGCATAATGCCATGATCAGTATTTTACATGTCACCACACCTATTGCATGATTGTGAGTTAACGAGTCACTGTCCAAAATCTGTCCAAGACGATGTGCAGATGTGTGCGAAAAATCGGCTACACAGGTATACTGCGCATAATGTCATGATCAATATTTCACGCGTCACCACACCTATAATATACAATGATTGTGAGTTAACAAAGTTAAAGGGGCCATGAAATCCAAATGCAAGTTGATTTGTGTTGATTTATGATACCCTCAACATCACTTGTGGTGAAACGAATATCTAGAAACATTCCATATATTTTTAACGATTTTTTTCTTCTATTTTTCTTTAAACTACATTGGTCATTGTACTCGGAAATTAACGCGATGTATAAGGAAACTCGGGGCACGGTAAACGGAGACTCGCCCCAGCAACACCCCTTCCCGTACCTTTCCCCCCGATGTGATGTTTGGTAGATCAGTTCTGCAAAAATGCATCTTGTGTTTAACATCACTTCGGGTAGACATGAGCGGCAGTCGATCAATGTTATTCCAGAGTCAAGAAGCCAATTTACAAGTAATTGTTTCATAAAAATATGCTCTATGTACAGCTGGAATAATTTCTAGCAACCCATCCAGATTTTGGACAGTGACTCGTTAAAGGGGCCCTGAAATCCAAATGCATGTTGATTAGTGTTGATTTATGATACCTTCAACATCACTTTTGCGGTAAAACAAATATCTAAAAACATTTCATATATTTCTAATGATTTTTTCTTCTATTTTTCTTCAGATTACTTGGGAACGCCCACAAAAAATCTTGCATGTTTCTTTTATATTAAAGGTACAAGCCCACATTTGCAAACCCACGAAAATCAAAACTGCATAAAACAGGTCCAATATGACTTCAAGTACAAGTTATAACAGTAACATACCTCACCTGTCGCTCTTTGTCTATACCATTCGATAAAAGAGAGAAAATCATCGTTTTAAAATCAATTTTCAAACCGGGTCAACCCGACCCAAAATCGAATTACGAGCGCGGGCTATAGCTACGTACATTGTATAGTAACACGTACAATGTACGTGGACCGGAGCTAGCGAGCGTTATACGCATGCATACGGATTACGGTACATTTTAATTTATTTTTATGAAAGTAATGGACTAATTGGAACGAAATTTTGCACAGGTGTTACTGCAATCATACCCAAACTCCATGCTAACTATGAGACCAATTGATGCAGGTTTACAAATGTGGGCTAATACCTTTAACCTCGAGGTTTCGTAACCTCGAGGTTAAGATTCGTCGTGTGGACACACGTCGTAGTTCGGGGGCAAGAGCTAAACCTCGAGGTTTCCTAACCTCGAGGTTAGGGCCTGCCGTCTGAACGTAACTACTAATGTCATAACACGTCGACGACAAATGTCATAACAACCACTAATGTCATAACACGTCGACGACAAATGTCAAAATCGGATTAACCACTAATGTCATAACACGTCGACGACAAATGTCAAAATTTCCATTTTTACTGCAAATGTCATAACACATCGACGACAAAAATGTCAAAATCGGATTAACCACTAATGTCATATTGACACATCGACGACAAATGTCAAAATCTCCAAATTCTACTGCAAATGTCATAACGCGTCACAGGGGCATATTCAGGAATTCCGTAAAGGGGAGGCGCCTTTACAAAATCAAAGGCTGGCGAGCCCCCCCCCCCCCCCCCCCCCCCCCCCATTTTCTTATTTTTTTTTTCTGTTGCGTTAACAAAATATAGAGAGAGGGCACCAGAGGGGGATGCGCCCCCTCTCGATCCGCGATTGCGTCAATAGCAAATGTCAAACTTGGGTTAATCACAAATGTCATAACACGTCGACCACAAATGTCATAACGCGTCACAGGGGCGGATCCAGGAATTCCGTAGAGGGGAGGTGCCTTTACAAACTCAAAGGCCAGCAAAACCCCTCCCCTTTCTTTTTCTTTTTTCTTTCTTTTGTTTTAACAAAAACAGAGACGAGGAGGGGCCGCAGCGCCCCCTCTAGATCCGCCACTGCGTCAACCACAAGTCAATGTCAAAACCCTTCATTTGCATTACAGAGACGGATCCAGGAATTCCGTAAAGGGAGGCGCCTTTACAAAGTCAAAGGCTTCCACACCACTTCCCCATTTTTTCTTTTTATTTATGTTGTTAAAAAAATAGAAGGGGGGCACCATAGAGGAATGCGTGCCCTCTCCATCCATGATTGCGTTAACCACAATTGTTAATGTCAAAACTCATTGCTTGCATTACAGGGCCGGATCCAGGAATTCCGTAAAGGGGAGGCGCCTTTACAAAATTAAAGCTGCCGTACCCCCTTCCCATTTTCCCCTTTTTAGTTTTATTGTTTTCACTGAAAGAGAGAGAGAGAGAGAGAGAGAGAGAGAGAAGGGGGGCACCAGAGAGGATTGCGTCAACCACAAATGTCAAAACTCATTGCTTGTAATACAGGGGCGGATCCAGGAATTGCGTAAAGGGGGGGGGGGGGGGCACCTTTACATAATTAAAGCCTGGCGCATCCCCCCATCTTTTTGTTATTATTTATGCTGTTCTGAAGGGAAAAAAAGAGAGGGGACACCAGAGGGGTATGTGCCCGTCTAGATCCGCGATTACGTCAACCACAAATATCAAAACTCATTGCTTGCATTACAGGGGCGGATTCAGGATTTCCGTAAAGGGGAGGCGCCTTTACAAAATTAAAGCTGCCGCACCCACCCCCATATTTCCCCTTTTTAGTTTTATTGTTTTAACTAAAGAGAGAGAGAGGAGGGGGGGGGGGGGGGGGCACCAGAGGGGGATGCGCGCCCCCTGCTCGATCCACGACTGTGTAAACCACAAATGTCAAAACGCATTGCTTGTAATACAGGGGCGGATCCAGGAATTGCGTAAAGGGGGGGGGGCACCTTAACTAAAGAGTGGCACATCCCCATCTTTTTGTTATTATTTATGTTGTTTTGAAAAAAAAAAACTTTTTATTTATGTTGCTTTTTAAGGGGGCACCAGAGGGGGAATGCGCCGTCTCGATCCGCGATTGCGTCAACCACAAAATGTCAGAACTCATTGCTTGCATTACAAGGGCGGATCCAGGAATTCCGTAAAGGGGAGGCGTCTTTACAAAATTAAAACCTGCCGCACCCCCTATTTTTTTTTTCATTTCATTTGTGTTGTTTTTACAACAACAACAACAACAACAAAATAGCTACCGCACCACTATTTTTTCTTTTTATTTCTGTTGTTTTAACAAAAAAAAAAAAAGATAGAAAGGGGGCACCAGAGAGGTATGAGTCCCCTCTCGATCCGCGATTCCGTCAACCACAAATGTCAAAACTCATTGCTTGCATTACAGGGGCGGGTCCAGGAATTCCGCAAAGACGTCTTTTCAAAATGAAAGGCTGGCGTAACCCCCCTCAACTTATTTATTTCTTTTTATTTTTACGGAATTCCTGGACCCGCCGCCGCGGCCCCTGTAATGCAAGCAATGAGTTTTGACATTTGTCGTTGACGCAATCGCGTATCGAGAAGGGGAGCATCCCCCTCTGGTGCCCCCTATCTATTCTTTGTTGTTAAAACAACAGAAATGAAATGAAAAAAAAAAAATAGGGGGGAGCGGCATGTTTTAATTTTGTAAAGGCGACTCCCCTTTACGGAATTCCTGGATCCGGCCCTGTAATGCAAGCAATGAGTTTTGACATTGTGGTTGAGGCAATGGGGGATCGAGACGGGCGCATCCCCCTCTGGTGCCCCCCCTTTTTTTTTCTTCAAAACAACATAAATAATAACAAAAAGATGGGGGGGGGGTACGACATGCTTTTGATGTTAAGGTGCCCCCACCCCCCCCCCCCCCCTTTACGTAATTCCTGGATCCGCCCATGTTTTACAAGCAATGAGTTTTGACATCTGTGGTTGACGCAATCGCGGATCGAGAAGGGGCGCATCCTCTCTGGTGCCCCCCCCCCTTCTCTCTCTCTCTCTCTCTTTCAGTTAAAACAATAAAACTAAAAAGGGGAAAATGGGGAGGGGGTGCGGCAGCTTTAATTTTGTAAAGGCGCCTCCCCTTTACGGAATTCCTGGATCCAGGAATTATGACATTTGTGGTTGAGGCAATCATGGATCGTGAGGGGGCGCATCCCTCTCATGTGCCCCCTTTCTTTAAAAAAACAACAACAACCCAACATGAATAAAAAGAAAAAAAATCTTCAAAACATAAATAATAACAAAAAGATGGGGGAGGGGGGAATGCGCCAGGCTTTAGTAAAGGTGCCCCCCCCCCTTTACGTAATTCCTGGATCCGCCCCTGTATTACAAGCAGTGAGTTTTGACACTTGTGGTTTGCGCAATCGCGGATCGAGAAGGGGGCGCATCCCCCTCTGGTGCCCCCCTCTGTCTTTTAGTTAAAACAATAAAACTTAAAAGGGGAAAAATGGGGGTGGGGTTCGGCAGCTTTAATTTTGTAAAGGCGCCTCCCCTTTACGGAATTCCTGGATTCGCCCCTGTAATGCAAGTAATAAGTTTTGACATTTGTGGTTAACGCAATCGCGGATCGAGACGGGCGCATCCCCCTCTGGTGCCCCCTCTCTTTTTTTCCCTTCAAAACAACATAAATAATAACAAAAAGATGGGGAGATGCGCCAGGCTTTAATTATGTAAAGGTGCCCCCCCCCCCCCTTTACGCAATTCCTGGATCCGCCCCTGTATTACAAGCAATGAGTTTTGACATTTGTGGTTGACGCAATCGCGGATCAAAAAGGGGGCGCATCCCCCTCTGGTACCCCCCTCTCTCTCTATCTCTCTCTCTCTTTAGTTTAAACAATAAAACTAAAAAGGGGAAAAATGGGGGGAGGGGTGCGGAAGCTTCAATTTTGTAAAAGCGTCCCCCCCCCCCCCCCCCCGCCTTTACGGAATTCCTGGATCCGGCCCTGTAATGCAAGCAATGAGTTTTGACATTTGTGGTTAACGCCATCATGGATGGAGAGGGCACGCATTCCTCTATGGTGCCCCCTTCTATTTTTTTAACAACATAAATAAAAAGAAAAAATGGGGAGGGAATGTGGAAGCCTTTGACTTTGTAAAGGCTCCTCCCATTTACGGAATTCCTGGATCCGCTTCTGTAATGCAAATGAAGGGTTTTGACATTGACTTGTGGTTGACGCAGTGCCGGATCTAGAGGGGGCGCGGCGGCCCCTCCCCGTCTCTGTTTTTGTTAAAACAAAAGAAAGAAAAAAAAAGAAAAAGAAAGGGGAGGGGTTTCGCTGGCCTTTGAGTTTGTAAAGGCACTTCCCCTTTACGGAATTCCTGGATCCGCCCTTGTGACGCGTTATGACATTATTGTGGTCGACGTGTTATGACATTTGTGATTAACCCAATTTTGACATTTGCGGTTGACGCAATCGGGGATCTGTAATGTTTCGGGGTGATACGTTAACTTTGTTGTATCGCTGTCTGTATGTTACTATAGAGTACAGATAGTTGGATACTCAGAGGCAATGGATAGAACTTCACTCAGTGGTAGTTGGGAGGATAAGTGAGACTTTATTGTTGAAACTGGGAGTATATACACAGTCTGCAGTAGGAGCTCATTTAAAGGGAAGATAAACCCCAAGAACAATGTGGATTGAGTGAAAGCAGCAACATTAGTAGAACACATCAGTGAAAGTTTGAAGAAAATCGGACAATCGATGCAAAAGTTATGAATTTTTAAAGTTTTGGTGTTGGAACCGCTGGATGAGGAGACTACTAGAGGTTATGACGTATGAGTGGACTACAACATCAAGAAAATATAAAGAAAATACTACAAAAATCCATTTTTCATGAAAATTACAAATTCCATCAACTTGATATTGACATATGTTAAGGGTAGCATTATTCCCCCTGCTTTCTGAAAGCGGTTGGTCCATTGCTTTTGCATGATTCTAGAAAAGTGAATTTTTGTTGAATTTCCTTTATATTTTCTTTGTATTGTTGTCCACTCATACGTCATAACCTCTAGTAGTCTCCTCATCCAGCTGTTCCAACACCAAAACTTTAAAAATTCATAACTTTTGCATCGATTGTCCGATTTTTCTCAAACTTTCACTGATGTGTTCTAATAATGTTGCTGCTTTCACTCAATCCACATTGCTCTTTGGGTTTACCTTCCCTTTAACAAGTTTGTTTGGGTTTGTTTGTCAATCAAGTGGAGACAGTAACTGTTAATCTGTGTGGTCAGCTTGGGAACGGAAAGAGGGGATTGCTTTATCAGCAGAAGTTAGTGAGGGGGGAAAGCTTGGTGGTTAATGTAAACATAGAATGTGTTATTAGAAGATGGGGTGTAGGTTGTGGTCTGGTAGTATGAACATTACATCTCTCCCTTGTTTTTTTTGTGTGTGTTTTTTTTTTTTTTTGATGATCAATGACGATGATGATGATGATGATGATGATGATGAAAAAGACTGAACAACAGTGGACAGGGAGAATGACTATGAAACAAAGTAATGAAAAAAAAAAGAGAGGCTGAAGAGTCCATGTTGCAGATTAAAGTTTGTGAGTCATGCATTGTAGCAAAGAAAGGTTCTGGTGTATGGAGACAGAGGGATAGAGAGAGAGGTGGGATGCAACGGGTGTGTATTATATAGGAAAGTTGTGAAATGACAGAGGGGCAGTTGTACAGGTATGCAGAGTAATGAGGGTAGTTAAAAGGAAGAATGATGAAAATGAAATGGACAAAGGATATCTACATTTTGTACAAGTTCTTATCACATGATTAAAAAGTGTCATGATTTGTTGCTATACAGTATAGGCTCTGCTACATAATTATCATTTGTTTTATCTTTACTCTCTCTTTTCTTTTTTTCTTGCAATGGTCATAAAAAAATGATACTCAAACCACTATATTTTCTGTTTTGTCATGAGTTGCTTTACAATTACAAATAGGAATAATAATCAGGCAAATTAGTTTTAGGAGCCTATGAACATTATTATGAAGAATTTAAATACAAAACCTACACATTCTGATCACTTTGAAACAACTGAAATCAACCCTTAAAAAAAAATTAAAAAAGCTGATACACTCGACATTCTTGGCTTGACGTCCTCACAATTGATCACTGGATCGTCAGTTACATTATATTTTTTTTTTTGCACATGTTATCATTGACGCTTGACGCATAATGTATAATGTCTCTCCAAAATTGTCACGAAATTTTTCATGTAGAAGGAACGACCATAAAACTGAGTTCAAAGTGTCCGCTATTTGTATCATACATTTGAGTCTTAAATTGTGCTCGAATTTATCAATATGTATGTCCATATTGTTCCACAAATTATGCGCGCCAAGTTAAATTGGGAAGTGAATTGGGTTCATGTCCAGTTTATAACAGTTCAAATTCAATTTGAAACGCCAAACCCGTATCTGTCGGGTGGGTGTCGGTCTCGTCGGGGATATTGTTGCCAATTCGCAGTCTGTAGCTCATCGCGTTGTCGTCGGTCACGGGGTACTACGCTAGGAGGGTTGCTGTCGAAATCGTGGTCCTGATCATGGTTGTAGTCGTAGTGGGAATAGGACTTGGAGTTGCGATCGTGACTCGCTTGGTTGTTTTTGTAGGAATGCATCTCTCGCTTGACAAGAACGTGGTTGCCGATTGCGATAGCTCGCTTCCTTTGTTGTCGCTTAATGTCGGCGAGGCGCTTCGCTCGTTGTTTCTTCGCTGCATCGCGTCTGCGAAAGCTGTCGTTGTCGGCGCGTTGTGTCTTTGCTGTATCGGCGCGTTGTTTCTTCATCGCTGTATCGGCGCGTTGCTTCTTCACTGTATCGTGTGTGCGGAAGCTCTCGTTGTCGGTGCGTTGAGAAGTGGTCTCAGCACGTAGATGGTTGACGTGGTCGGGGTGGTTAGGGCTTGCGGCATTGACGATTTGTACCGACTCATGGAATCTCATGAGTCCGAGTGCAAATGCTGTGTTGAAACTCAGAAGAGATGTTGAGTATGAGTGTCCGGGCACAACATGGAACTGAGCTTCCACGAGGCGATTGTCGACGGCTGTGACGAAAGCTCGAAATTTCCCGCTGACTGGGAGAGGGCGCGTAGAGCCGTAAGCGAATAACTGAATGTGTGTACGGTGCAGACGCGGTTTCGAAGAAAGTTTGGCGAAGTCTTGCTCACGGAGAATATTGATGCTCGATCCCGTGTCAACAATGAGATCGATCGGTTGACCACTGATTGTTATTGTGGCTTTCGGCAGCTTGTTGTTCTCTCGAACTGAGTGAACAAAGAAGGCGTTGTCATCACTGTATTGCGAGGATTCTGATGACGATGACGAGTCACGGGATAGGTGACGGACACGTTCCTTTCCACGACGACGATGTCGGCTATTCGAGAATGAGGATCGCCAGTCACTGTGGCGATGCCGGTCCGAATCTCGAGAGCGTTCACTAGAGCTCTTCCGGTCACGGTGCGAAGTTCCGTGATGTGAGCGAAAGCGAGATGATCGGGAGTCGTCGTCGGATCTGTCGGGCTGCTGACGATGTGGCGGCTTCCCAGCAATCCGAGAGCGGCATACTTTCGCGAAATGATGTCGCTTCGCACAGTGATTGCATGTCTTTCCTCGAGCTGGACATGTATCTCTGGCAGTGTGTTTCCTGCCACAATTGGAGCACGATGACGAAGCTTGCTGATTCGGTGTTAAGCGTGATCGACCAATGTGGTGAGCTGCTGCTAGACTGTCAACTTGTAGATTACTCAGTCCTTTTTCCATCTCTCGTGCCTGCTGCTCCGTTGCTTCGTGTGTTCTGGCTAGGGTGAGCAGCTTTGCGAGGTCTAGAGTGGTATCGCGAAGAGCACGACGTCGAAGTCCGGGGTCCAGGCAGCTACAAATGATTTGCGATTTTATTTCCGCGTTCATGTCGGGAAAGGAGCATCGGGCGGCTAATGACCGAAGACGATCGGCATATTGAGCAACAGTTTCTTCTTCAAGCTGTCTTGCCTGGCGAAACCGGTAGACTTCGAAGTCGACGTTGACACTTGGTGCGAAGTGCAACTTGAATGCACTGGTGATGTTGGCATATGTCTCTGCCAAGGGAGGCGTTTGGGCGGCGAGTTGCGGCCGTATTGACTGCGTGAAGATGTTCTGGGCAGCTGCTCCCATGTGGTGAAGAAGGAGAGCTTTCTTTCTGGCGGGTTGTGTGATTTCAGCAGCGTCGAAGTAGAATTCGAGGCTCTGAATCCAGGCTGTCCACCGAGATGAACATTCGACAGGGTCGGCATCTGGGAGAAAAGGTGGAAGCGTCATTGATGTCGCCATGGTTACATTGACTGTATCCTCGCTGTCCTCGTCTTAATCCTCGTCGCCAATGTAATGTTTCGGGGTGATACGTTAACTTTGTTGTATCGCTGTCTGTATGTTACTATGGAGTACAGATAGTTGGATACTCAGAGGCAATGGATAGAACTTCACTCAGTGGTAGTTGGGAGGATAAGTGAGACTTTATTGTTGAAACTGGGAGTATATACACAGTCTGCAGTAGGAGCTCATTTAACAAGTTTGTTTGGGTTTGTTTGTCAATCAAGTGGAGACAGTAACTGTTAATCTGTGTGGTCAGCTTGGGAACGGAAAGAGGGGATTGCTTTATCAGCAGAAGTTAGTGAGGGGGGAAAGCTTGGTGGTTAATGTAAACATAGAATGTGTTATTAGAAGATGGGGTGTAGGTTGTGGTCTGGTAGTATGAACATTACAGGATCGAGAGGGGCGCATCCTCCTCTGGTGCCCCCTGTCTATACATGTATTTTGTTAACGCAACAGAAATAAAAATAAGAAAATGGGGGGGGGGGGGAAGGGTCTCGCCAGCCTTTGATTTTGTAAAGGTGCCTCCCCTTTACGGAATTCCTGGATATGCCCCTGTGACGCGTTATGACATTTACAGTAAAATTTGGAGATTTTGACATTTGTCGTCGACGTGTTATGACACTAGTGGTTAATCCGATTTTGACATTAATTTTGTCGTCGACGTGTTATGACATTTGCACTAAAAATGGAAATTTTGACATTTGTCGTCGACGTGTTATGACATTAGTGGTTAATCCGATGTTGCGACACGGATTGTCGCCCCTACACGGATTGTCGCCTCCTGCTCGGGGCGACAATCCGTGACGGGCGCTGGCGGCACGGATTGTCGCCCCCGGCACGGATTGTCGCCTGGCGACAATCCGTGACGCTTGTGCAGTTCCCAGTTTTTGACCTCGAAGGTGACAATCCGTGTTGGCAAAAAAATTTGTTGCGACACGGATTGTCGCCCCGGGCTCGGGGTGGTTCCTCCGGTGTTAAGCTTTGGTGGGGATGGGTATGACTGGTAAGTTATGCGTATGTGTGTGTGTGTGTGTGTGTGTGTATTGTGAGCTGCATGATATGTGAGGTGTATGATTTGTTGTGTGTGTGTGTGTGTGTGTGTGTTTGTGTGTGTGTTTGGAGTATAATAATACAATATGTAGAAACTGTGCATGTGTGGTGGTTACATATAGTGGTAGTGGTTTGTTTTTCTGTGTGTATACGTGTGCCTGTATGCTTACGTGTGTATGTGGAATATAGTGGCGCTACTGTTGAAATACAAACGCCTTCAGAGTGTATGAGCACGTGTTTAAAGAATTCACACCAGCGTTGATCTAAAAATAGTATTGGTGTGTCAACCAAATATCAGCGGTGAGGCGGGCTAGGCAAGAGAGAGACCGAGAGAAAATACATACGAGGGAGGTACCCTCCCCAAATGTTATTTGTCTTTGTTCATTTTTCCCTGCAGTCAATTTCTTCCATCAGTCTTATAAACTAGAACGTCCATACCACTATTCTTTGTCCCAGAATAGGTTTAGAATGCTTTATGCATGAGCGAATAATTTCCACACGCCGTAAAAAAAAAAAAAAATTGTCAATCGTTACTTGATTTTAGCACAAACGAACTGCCATTGCACACCTCTAATACATACGTAATACAAACAAACACCAACAAACACTCAAACAAACCTCATAATGCAAACAAACAAACTCAACAGTTTTTTCCTCGATATTTATTGATTTCATTCAAATCATTCATAAATCGACCCATTCTGGGTGCAACATGAACAAAAAAGTTACAAATGGCAATTCGAAACAAAAGCAAATCCATTTGTCAATTTATGCCACAAATAATCTCACTTCAACATAGATAACTCGATTATAGACCAACCCTACTAATAATTTCTTCACGAGAAAGTTTTGACATGACATAGGGCCCTACCAAACCTATATTCCTTGAATATATTGGTTTGGATCATGTAACACCTTCTTACAAGGGCATATACATAAAAAACACACAAATATATTACACAAATCTAGAATGAAATCAGTCATAAAAAACCCCACCACCCCTCCCCTCCCATACCGAAACAAATCTAGGGCCTACATCTATCCTAAATATTAAATCCTACCAACATCCGTCATACCATTTATAACTATCCTTCTTCAAATCCAATCCCCAACCTACGAACCCCTGATTAAACAAAACCTAAATCATCCCACACCCACATTCACCGACCCAAAAAGTTTCGTTTTTCCCGAGGCTTCATTTATCCGAAACACACAATTCCCTATACCTAGTGGTTCGTTGATCCAAAAATGAAATTCGGAATAAAGGTCCTGTTTACCTTTGGGAGCAGTGATTTGAAAAAATTTCAAGATATCACATTTGATGCATATGTGTAGGTCTGTTGTATCACAAAAACATCCTACCAAATAAAATTTTCGCAATAAAGCCTGAAATAAAAGGCGATCTCAGTATTTTTCTCAATAAACCATAACTGTACACGGTTTAGTCTGGAAACATTTTTATTATACCTATTGTTCACATTTTGAGTGTTTAACAATACGTAACATGGATTATAAGGATTCAAATTTTTACAGTGGTTGTTTCTATCCCTAACTCACATTTTAGAACTATTTTAAAGCACTAATGCTGGGTTTTTGTTTCATGTGCAAATGGTAAATTATGCCTTAACGAACCTTCGGAATAATGACCCTTCGGACGAATGAGCCTTCGGACGAATGAGCCTTCAGAATAACAAACTTTTGCAATAACGAAATGTAACCCCCTTCCCACATACCGACGCACACCCGAACCGATACCACATCCTTCCTGATGAAACGATTTCCCAATGTTGATAAATGCTAGGGTTAGACATAACCTATAACCTATAACATAAAGACATAATGGACCGTATGCAGAAAAGCAGCATCCGCCCGCACGCAAGCTCCACTCCGAATTCATATACAAATCTGCCAAACAAACTCATTAAATTCAAAGCTGCTGATAAAATCAATATCAATGTTTATGCCAGCAACAGCTTACTAGGTATCCCTCCCCACGCGCAGCTAAAAAACACATACGCAAAATACTAAACATAATAAACACATTCTTCCATCACACACACACAAAGACGGACACTAAATTATCATGTGCACGCGCACATACACACTTCCTTGAAACCTCACCATGACTTTTTACATGGCATGTTTGCATGGATGTAGCCATGTAAGTTATGTGTTAGTATTTCAATGATTATGTCCAGAACGATATTACCCAGCAAAATGTGCTTCGAGGGCGGGCGACAATCCGTGTAGGGGGCGACAATCTGTGCCGCCAACGCCCGTCACGGATTGTCGCCCCGAGCAGGAGGCGACAATCCGTGTAGGGGCGACAATCCGTGTCGCAACATCCGATTTTGACATTTGTCGTCGACGTGTTATGATATAGTGGTCATTATGACATTTGTCGTCGACGTGTTATGACATTAGTGGTTGTTATGACATTTGTCGTCGACGTGTTATGACATTAGTGGTTGTTATGGCATTTGTCGTCGATGTGTTATGTCATTAGTGGTTGTTTTGACATTAGTGGTCGATTTTGACATTAGTGGGCTCTACATGACCCCTCTCCCCGCTCGTCTCAAAAAGCTTTCTTTCTTCGATGGACTTTGCACGTGCCTCAGCAATAATCAATGCTTGTGGGATGATTTTGATTGGCTTGATTGCGCGATGATACGCAGCCACCTCCCACATGTCATTGATCATTGTTGAGGTTACGTCAAATATTTTTCGAAGCTGTATATTTTTTGAAAATAAATGTTTTCCAAATCCAATTGAGCATTGTAGAATAGATGGCATTACATTTTACACGATGGAGAAATGGAAACAACATACAGCACGGGGTAACAGAGCAAAATAGTTTAAGCCCCCCCCCCCCCCCCGCCCCCCCCCCAAAAAAAACACAAACAAACAAACAAACAAAAGCAAAAACAAAAACAAACAAACAAAGAGAGAAAAAAAAATAAGTGAATAGATTGACAGAATGTCTAATATCAGGGCTCACATTACTCTATCTAGAAGCAGAGAAAAATGTGCACGTCCTCTAGTCGTCATGTTCTTACCTTCTTAGCTGGCTTTACGTCTGCCTCTGAGCACCTCCAGTCAGCAACTAAAAATATTCCTTCTGCACAACGGTTTTAAATCGCACGGCATTTAATGAGTTCCGTCTCTTTCCTCCCTCTACTTCCGTCTCTTGGTAAAATTCTCCTCTCTCTCCTTCTCTCTCTCCCCTCTTTTCCTTGGATAAAACGACAGGACAGTTCGGTGGATAAAACCCGGGAGGTGGAAGAGAAAACGGTGGGAAAGCCTTCGAACAACCCCCTATTCAGACGCAAGCCAGGTTTATACCAAACTCGATAAAGAAACGACTTATAAAGAATCATCGTAAAGCCGATAGACAGTTCAGACGCTAATTTCGACCATTCCGGTAAAACGTCGTATAGATGTGCAGTTTCTCACTGCGCATGTTGTTATTGTCATGAGTGACAGGACAAGGTACAAGGTCACCTTTCCATGTCGAACTGTGGTTTTATCCCGGGATTGAGGAGCGAGGGAGGGAGAGAGAGGGAGGGAGAGAGAGAGAGAGGGGGAGAATTTTACCACCAATGCGACGCTTCCGCTGCCTTGACACAATTGAGCCAAGAATCACGCATACATGAATGGCCCATTTTTTCATTATTATTATTATTATTATTTATTTGTCTGCGCTGCCGGCTGAAATGACAAGTGCAAATACCAGAGATCTAATGATATAATAGGGCCTATAATGTCGCCTTTGTCACCTAGGTTGTGATCACTAAGAAATTCGTAAGGCTTCCGGATAGCCTGACCCCACCCCAACTTACATACACACAAATGAACAAGCTGAAAGGAAATATCGCCCATCATTGTAACTCTAACGTCGATTTTGAAACTAACGTAATGACTAATGTACTTTATACAAAAGAAAAAAAAAAAGGTGGGGGAGGCATTGAAGAAGACTTGCAGTCGAGTGATTACTGTGTGTATAAATGTTGGCCTATCAATAGGCCTAATGATTGTTCACACTGCTGGTACATGTTATTGCTAAGGGTGGGATTTCACGGAGCACGCGAACGATTTGCGAATGACGCGAATGGCAAAATCCAGCATTCGCATTTTAGTCTGCAAAAGATCGCCAAACAAACGTGAGAGTTCGGAAGCGTCGTCAATTGTTCGCGAATGTCGTTTTTACTTCGGCGAGAATTTCAAAAAAGTTTGAATTTTTTTGCGAACCTTTTCCGCACACTTAGTCGGGATTTGCTCGGGAATTGTTCTCGAAAGTGTCTTTAAAGCTTCGTCATTATGCGCAAGACCTTCGCAAGACACGCGCGATGTTCGCAAAATGTTCGTGAAACCCCAAACAGACTCCGAAACTTCGGAGCATGTCTCCCGTATGTTACGCGAAATCTGCGAAGTTTTTCCGATCATTTTACGACGTAATCGCAAACTGTTCGCGTACCTTTTGAGACATTCTCGCGAACGTTTAGCGCACGTTTGGGGGATGTATGCCCTGTACGTTTTCTACAAATAAAAATCGTAGCATACATCTAAACATCAAACAATTATTAACAACTATAGTAACAAAAGAAATTAAAGACTAGCAAAGAGAAAGAATATTTGATATACAAAAAAAAAAATCGCAGAATACACTTACAATCAATCTTAAGTATGTAAATTTCATTTGAACTATAGAGATTATGTATTGGAGGAACTGCAAAAAAAAAAAAAAGATCAAATGCTTAACTAGTGGAGATACGTCCTAGGGGGAAAAAATGTAGGCAAACACACGATAGAGAAATGAGAGAAAAAGAAAGGAGAAATACAGGAAAGAAAAAAAATCAACTCAAGAAAGCTGTTTTGAGTTGATTTTTTTTCTTGCTTCCACCTCTCCTTGCTACATTTTCTCCCATGATTATTGAAAATGTTTCGTTGTTCGCATTTCCGTCGCGTGTTCTTCGTGTACGTAACATGCTGTACTTTAGCAATGATACACACGACAATCGCACATACGTCGTGGGAACTTCGCAACAATTGCGCAAGAATAGTTTTCGGCTTCATTGTCGGAAAACATTCGGAGAAAAACTTTTCCGAATGTTGGATTTTGTCATTCGCGTCCTTCGCAAATCGTTCGCGTGCTCCGTGAAATCCCACCCTAAGTCAGTACTATTGAGCGTGGAACTTGACATCAGTATTCTTGAGATGACATCATCTGTCAATCATTGCTAAAGTACTGAAATGTTTAACAAAAGACACTGGAATGCACCTTCCCCTCGACTCAGCATAACTTGCATGTTTCTGTCATATTCATTCCTCCATAGGTAGCCCCATTCATTTAGGGCTCTGATTATATTGTCTTTTTTTTAAAACCGGGTTTTTGCTGCATTTTTGCAGTATGGTTGTTTATATTGTATTCTGTTTGTGTCAAGGATCTTGCTAGACCATTTCCAGTCAATTTGTTGGTAAGTTAGCTGTATATTTAAGCAGTTGAATTTGTATCTTGATACTGTAGCCAACTCTGAGTCTGTATTGCCATTTTCAGTGTCCAGTGTTCTACACTTGCTTCGTGCATCTTGTATGTGTACTTGCTTTGTACTTTCAATAGCACCTTTTGTTGTCACACCCTTCACATGTGTATGTCAATACCATCACCTCCACAGCAATGGAGGGGATTAAGATCTGGCGTCTCTGGAATCTCTCCTTTTGTATACCTCTGATTGTATCTCTCTTGAACGTGAACCATATATTCATCCTGCCAACTGATGCTTTAACTGTAATCACAGTCTACTTTCTCCTGTTCACAGGCTTGCCAGACACTGTGGTAAACCTGTTGCATACTATAGCAACACATGTGCATGTTTTCAGTTAGCCATCCTACTGTCCGGTGACATTCAAACAAACCCAGGTCTATGTACTGAAGTCGATGTAACGCAACATGCCAATGAGTATTGCAGTAGTTTTCAACCGAATCGTATTACATAATGATGTACATGCCCTCCATCAGTTTAATGGGAAGCCCAGTCATCTACTCCCTTTGACTGTTTGGAGAAGGGTATAGGGGGTTTCACACCGGGCTTTGCGTACAGTTGCGCAGAGTTGCGTAGCGTCTACGCCGAAATTACCTGCGTACTCATGACATTTAATCATGATGCTACGCGTAGGACTGGCGTATAGTGCCGGCGTGGTCCAGGCGTAGAGTTACGTATGGTTGCGTAGGAAGCACGTATCCGCGTAGCGTATTTTGCGTATAGCGGGCGTACAGTTGCGTATAATATACGTAGGCCGGGCGTAGAGACCGCGTAGAGTTGCAAGCAGTTGCGTAAAGTTGCGTACCGCCGATTTATTTGTTTGATTTTGTTTGATAGATACTTTATTCTCTGCAAATCAATATACATAAGTAAATTTAAAACACAGCCGTTTGACTTGCATTAACAACGATATGATAGGAAATTAATGATAAAGTATACAGTACGCATGTCTATGCTGCAGGGATTACAATAACAATTGTAATTAAGAAGCGATTTATTAACAAATTAATGAAACTGCGGAGCTACTTCAGCACATTTAACCTTCTGCTTTTTAGTTCACTCTTTCATGCTGTTCGAACACATAGCAAAATATCATGGGGGAGGTTATATCCTTTCCTACTATTTTTAATTCCTCAGCACTTTGGACGCCCTACAGATTCGCATCGGAGAATGCGAACGTTTTCAAGAACGGAAAAAGAGAAGAAAATGAGCTGTTGCAACAATGAGAAGGAGAGTGTGGCTCAAACCTTGGATCCGGCGTTGATCCATACATTGGCAATATGAACAACTGATGAAAGAACTGCATGTCGAAGTTTTTCTTCATTAAAATAATCAATTTTATGCGGATGGCGCCTCAGGTATTCAATTAACTCCTGACACGAATTGCACTGAGAATTACAAAACAAGATGCCAACTTCTGGAATCTTTGGAACCTGAAACCTGCCGTAACTTTAAGGTTTACAATACCTACAAGACCCTACAATATGAATTTCGATTTGCTTAGAGATAAACATGTTGTCATCAAGAAACCTGCAAAGACCTGAAATTTGTTTTATAACTTCAAAGGTTTCTTCTCGATTAAAAGGGATGGCTAGTAACTGATCAGTGGGAATCAATGGGAATGCTGGGGGATGATTGTTCAAATCCTTGTAGGACTCATAAGAGTACATTATATATCTATTGTTGTGTGAAAATTATTTGCTTCAGAATGGTCTCATATTCAAGTAACGTGCAGTTAAATATTTCCAGGTTAGCATGCCTGTACAGTGACGGGGCGATCGTTAACGGGCCGTTAAAGATCGCCCCGTGTTCAACCAGAGCCCTTTCAAGACAGCCATTAAGCCATCAAGCTGAACCTCCCTGCAGCAGACCCTCTGCCCCATGATGACCATACAGCCATTTGACTACTTCCTTGTGGGAGATGATGCTCTTGCGCTGAGGACTTGGCTGATGAAGCCTCTGTCATTTTGTGACATGACTCACCAGCAGCGAGTCTACAAGTATAGGCTTTCACGAACCAGACGGGTTGAAGAAAATGCGTTTGGGTCTACTAGTGCTGGCGAATTGTCTGTATTTTGATCACTAGAGGCATGTATAACGAGCAAGAGAATTCCTGTTCCTACCACACCTTTTGTTCTTCCTTTTCGGCATTTTACAATTATTACGCCTACAGAAGAAATAGACTAGTTAAGTACAAGTCTCGAAGAGCACAGGTAAGTAGGCTATACATTCACCAGCAATTCAGAGTCCAATGGGATGAATGATATCAAGCAGTTTTCTAACATGGGTCAGGCATTTGAATGCCAAATCTGCACCTATAATGATATGCTACGCAACTGTGAGCAACACTACGCAAATGTATGCCAGGCCTACGCAAGTCTACGAAAATGTACGCCAAGTCAACGCAAGTCTACGCAAATGGCTACGTAACAGTACGCAGCACTACGCCATGTCATACGCGAGCACAAAAAGTGCTCTGGTGTGAAAGGGGTTCGGTGGCGTACTGTTGCGTATGGCGCACAGTTGCGTAGCGTTGCGTAGACTTGCGTAAAACCTGCGTATCAGAGCTCTACGCGGAGGGTACGCGAAAAGATTAAACATGTTTAATTTTTTGCGTACATCTTGCGTACCTATATTGCGTCCCTCGGCGTCCTCTTAAGGGGGT
This sequence comes from Diadema setosum, assembly GCA_033980235.1. NCBI lineage: Eukaryota > Metazoa > Echinodermata > Echinoidea > Diadematoida > Diadematidae > Diadema > Diadema setosum. The sequence goes on along the minus strand of CM067069.1, from coordinate 7,870,687 downwards.
TTCACACCAAGCTTTACGTAGAGTTACGTAGTGTTACGTAGTGTTGCGTAGTGACTACGCAACACTACGCCACTATACGCAGTGAGAACGCAACTCTACGTAAGAGGACGCCGAGGGACGCAAAATAGGTACGCAAGATGTACGCAAAAAATTAAACATGTTTATTTTTTTCGCGTACCCTCCGCGTAGAGCTCTGATACGCAGGTTTTACGCAAGTCTACGCAACACTACGCAACTGTGCGCCATCTATACGCAACAGTACGCCACCGAACCCCTTTCACACCAGACCACTTTTTGTGCTCGCGTATGACATGGCGTAGTGTTGCGTACTGTTACGTAGACATTTGCGTAGACTTGCGTTGACTTGGCGTACATTTTCGTAGACTTGCGTAGGCCTGGCATACATTTGCGTAGTGTTGCTTACAGTTGCGTAGCCTATTATTATAGGTGCAGATTTGGCATTCAAATGCCTGACCCACGTTAGAAAACTGCTTAATATCATTCATTCCATTGGACTCTGAATTGCTGGTGAATGTATAGCCTACTTACCTGTGCTCTGCAAGACTAGTACTTAACTATTTTTCTTCTGTAAGCGTAATAATTGTAAAATGCCGAAAAGGAAGAACAAATGGTGTGGTAGGAACAAGAATTCTCCTGCTCGTTATACATGCCTCTAGTGATCAAAATGCAGACAATTCGCCAGCACTTGTAGACCCAAACACATTTTCTTCAACCCGTCTGGTTCGTGAAAGCCTATACTTGTAGACTTGCTGCTGGCGAGTCATGCCACAAAACGACAGAGGCTTCATCAGCCAAGTCCTCAGCGCAAGAGCATCATCTCCCACAAGGAAGTAGTCAAATGGCTGCATGGTCATCATGGGGTAGAGAGTCTGCTGCAGGGAGGTTCAGTTTGATGGCTTAATGGCTGTCTTGAAAGGGCTCTGGTTGAACACGGGACGATCGTTAACGGCCCGTTAACGATTGCCCCGTTACTGTCCAGGCATGCTAACCTGGAAATATCAAACTGCACGTTACTTGAATATGAGACCATTCTGAAGCAAATAATTTTCACACAACAACAGATATAATGTTCTCTTAAACGAATCCCACAAGGATTTGAACAATCATCCCCCAGCATTCCCACTGATTCCCACTGATCCGTTACAAGCCGTCCCTTTTAATCGAGAAGAAACCTTTGAAGTTATAAAACAAATTTTAGGTCTTTGCAGGTTTCTTGATGACAACATGTTTATAAGCAAATCGAAATCCATATCGGGTCTTGTAGGTATTGTAAACCTTAAAGTGACGGCAGGTTTCAGGTTCCAAAGATTCCAGAAGTTGGCATCTTGTTTTGTAATTCTCAGTGCAATTCGTGAAAGGAGTTAATTGAATACCTGTGGCGCCATCCGCATAAAATTGATTATCTTAATGAAGAAAAATCTTCGGCATGAAGTTCTTTCATCAGTTGTTCATATTGCCGATGATTATGGATCAACGCCGGATCCAAGGTTTGATCCACACTCTCCTTCTCATTGTTGCAACAGCTCGTTTTCTTCTCTTTTTCCGTTCTTCTGAAAACGTTCGCATTCTGCGATGCGAATCTGTATGCGGTCCAAAATGCTAAGGAATTAAAGCTAGTAGCAAAGGATATAACCTCCCTCATGATATTTTGCTACGTATTCGAACAGCATGCAAGAGTGAACTAAAAAGCAGAAGGCTAAATGTGGTGAAGTAGCTCCGCAGTTTCATTAATTTGTTAATAAATCGCTTCTTGATTACAGTTGTTATAATCGCTTCTAAATTACAATTGTTATTGTAATCCCTGCAGCACAGATATGCGTACTGTATATTATATCATTAATTTCCTATCATATCGTTGTTAATGCAAGTCAAACGACTGTGTTGTAAATTGACTTATGTATGTTGATTTGCAAAAAATAAAGTATCTATCAAACAAAATCAAACAAATAAATCGGCGGTACGCAACTCTACGCACCTGCAAGCAACTCTACGCGGTATGTACGCCCGGCCTACGTATATATACGCAACTGTACGCCCGCTATACGCAAAATAGGCTACGCGAATACGTGCTTCCTACGCAACCATACGTAACTCTACGCCTGGACTACGCCGGGACTACGCCAGTCCTACGCGTACAATCATGATTATTTTTTATGAGTACGCAGGTAATTTCGGCGTAGACGCTACGCAACTCTACGCAACTGTACGCAAAGCCCGGTGTGAAACCCCCTTTACATAGAGTTGCGTTCTCACAGCGTATAGTGGCGTAATGTTGCGTAGTCACTACGCAACTCTACGTAACACTACGTAACTCTACGTAAAGCCAAGTGTGAAACCCCCTTATGTGATCTTGGGATTGCGCAGCAGCGGCGTACTCACAGGGGACGCCGCAGGCGGAGGATTCCAAGGTCACAGTCCCTTTGTGATGCTTCCAGTGAGTAGATATGCATGCCGGTAGATCAGGCGGTTAGATCTCAGGCGCGTCCGCTGTGATGAGCTCATACATGAAGTGAGGCTCATATTCAAGAGATTCTTGATCCACGACTATAACATTCACATTTCGACGATACGAACACGGTTATCACAATGACAATGATCCATGACATACAGTACACTTTACTAGACATGTTGACGAGACTGGCACAGAACAAGACGACACATAAACGTAGGAAAACCGAAAATTAGCACAGTAGTTTGACGAGAAAACGAGAAGGCCAACCGGTCGCCGCTGAGCAGTGTTACGACCAAAATCACTCTGAGAATGATCGCACAAAAGAAACAATCAACTAATGTTCATGCGGTTTATTAACAGTGATATTGTGGGTACAGACTCGTAATCGGTTTTCACATCAGTGCAATAATGATCAATACAAACAATTACAAATCGGTAATGGAATCACTTACATATTTTGTTATCAAGTAATCCTTTGAAAATGTTCAGATACGATGTTCGATGCACCGATGAATGATCCTTGACGCACCGATGAATGATTCCTCCGACGTAACTCCAAAGGCGCAGGTTATGATAGTCCACGGTATAGATCCGGGGTAAACTCCACGATATATGTCCACAGCAAAACGTGTAGAATCCAAACGTTATGACGACCATGCACGTCCAGTCGAGGCGTTGAATGATGATTCACTTTTTATTGTCCAGCAAGGAATCCAGCCCGTCACAGCTTTGCCGTAATAATGTCCGTTGACACTAAAATATGGAGTCTATCTCCAATGTAGGCACATTAATTCTCTGCAGGCAAAATGTCTCCCAGGCCTTAATCTCCACAAACACAGTTTGTATAGCAGGTCAGCAGGTAACACAGGACTGACTATAACAAGTCGCTTCAGAGCCAGAAGTGACGTAACTCTCAGAGCAGAGGTGTTGGGTAATCTCCCTACTGCAGAATTTCTCCGGCTTATATACTATCCATTCACCCCTTTCTTTACAGTACATTCTGTAATTTTCTCCAACCTGGGGCTACATACCTGAACATACTAGCAAGTCCAAATTCCAGGAATCCTGGATGACTCACTGCCTAATAATTATGTGCATAACATCATTGCCAAAATTAACTACCAATCACATTGGGCTACAAGGGCAGTGCCTCACTCAGCCAGCACTTCCTAGAATTTTCTGGAATGGGTGAAATCATTCTAGATTGAATGAGCTATAATGTATTTCCTGTCACATGCATACATGTACTGTAGCTACATTGTATACCACGTAGAAAATTCTCTACTGATCTGGTCAGCCTGTATGTACTATATTTATATCATAATTATAGAATGTGCTCCATTAATCTGGTCACCCTGTGTACATACACATTAAAACAACCATGCATACAGCCTTGATACATGTACATAACTACTTGTGTGTACATTTGTGACAGCAGCGCCCTCTAAGGGTAAGCATAACTTCTTAGCCTTACAGATCAAATCAAACATAGCCCTCCTAGCTTGATTCACTTGTCTTTTAATAGCCTTATTAAATGATCCATTATAGTTGAACACTGTTCCAAGATAAACATAATCATCCACAACATCAAGCTGACTTTCACCAAAAGAAAAAAAAAACAACAACAGGGTATTTACGAACTTTACCTCTCGAAAAAATAACCACTTTAGTCTTCAAAGGTCACAATACTGCTGAACAGCAGACAAAGCAGATTACAATTCATCAGCTGACTCGGCCATGACTATTGTGTCATCAGCATATAATATCACGTAAAGGCGTAGAAAAATGTCCACATCATCATCACTGAGATGTTTCCTTATCTCAGATGCACACATATCAAGACCCTTGTAATGTCTGCTAACAAAATATTCAAAATCATTTAAATACACTGCAAATAATAAAGGAGATAGCTTTTCGCCTTGCCTCACCCCAATATTACATGAAAAAAGTTTAAAATGTTGTGCCCAAGCTTAACACAAGATTTAGCATTTTCATACATGTTATAAACAACACGAATAACATTTCCATTTAAACCACTTGAAATCAATTTTGACCACAAACAAGACCGCTCAATTAAATCGAAAACTTTTCAGTAATCAATAAAGGCACAATAGATCCTCTTTCCCCGTTGTAAATACAGATCAATCAGCCCATGTAATGTAAATATATGATCCAAGGTACTGTAGCTCCCCCTAAATCCAGCTTGCTCATCACCTAATTACTCCAGTAAGACTCGCATTAATACAAGCAGTAAACAACTTCCCTAAACAACTAAGAAGGGTGATTCCCCTATATTGTCAGGGTCGTCTAGCGAACCTTTCTTCTTGTACAAAGGTTTAATCATCCCTAAACACCATACTGACGGAACCACACCAGACATCAAAATGATATTAAACATCTTAACTATAAATGAAACCAATTCACTTGGACAATTCTTCAAATATTCATTCAAAATGTTATCAATTCCACAAGCCTTATTATTCCGCAGACTAGTAATGAGTTTCAAAACTTCCTCTTCTATAAATTCTCTATTAATATATTCATTAATACTAGAGTGTGTAATTAGTGAGGGATCAAAATCTGTACCAGCCTCAGTAGCTGGACTACTAGGCTTAGTGCTTAACTTTTCAAAGTACCCCTTAAACATATATCCAATGTTATTTTACCTATATAGCTTATCATCACAATAATGCTTGCTTAATTTAAAATGTTCAGTACTCTTTTGGTTTGCAAGTTTTTAAATTTCGCATACGATTACACAAATCTTTATTGTAACTTCTAAAAGCTTTCCGAATAAATCTCTTATAATAATGACTTAGCTTTACTTTGTAATTCAGCTCTCGCCTCATTGGTATTCTCCCCTTTCAATCTACGCTTCTCTTTAAAATACAGTTTCCTCTGCACTTCACATGACTTATCAAACCAAGGCTTATTCCGGGCACGAACACTTTTGGCTAAATTATTTGATTTAAACACATCTTTACACATGGCAAGGGACTTGGCAGGGGCAATAAAAATTTGATTCACATCTTGAACAATGGCATCTAATTCAGCCTTGGTTAAATGAACAACATTCAAGCTATCAAGTTTGATATTAATATTCTCAATATCAGCTAAATTAAATGCATTCTTATTATCAACTTTAAAGGTAGGGATACCTTTTACAGAACTCCCAAAATGCAGCAAAACATTAAATATGAACCTCAGGGGACTTGTTTAGGCCACTGCTTAAAAATTTGGAAGTCAACAGTTATCTACAATTTGAATAATGCACAAAACTCAACTACTCAGTAGTTCTGTGTGTCAGCCACACTTAAGCCTTTTTGTTGCAGTCTTCTGTATTTTTTTTTAATCTATAAACACAAATCTAAAAGTATAAGAGCTGATGTAATAACAAATAGAGTGTGTGGCAAGAATGTATATAGAAATGTTTGTAAGTTTTGATGAACTTTATTCACAAAATATACATGATGGACACACATGCAGTGCATGGGTCTGCAAAGGTAGCCTAGTAATGTACTGGAATTTACGGTGAGCCCCGAAAAGAATTCAATTCAAAATCTAACGGTCAATAAAAATGTACTAAATGTTACCTTCCACTTTCAATACTTTATATGGGAGTTTCCAAAATGATACTCTCTTCAACATACCACTGTGTTTATACAACTCTTCATTTAAGGCATGCAAATGGGATTCCCTACCTTTAAGGTCATCATCCCACTTGGTCTTGAGAGGGACATACAGTGGCGTATCACAAGCTGGGGTACTGACTAAGTCATCATGAAGAGACTGACTTCCAATATCAACTTCACTTCCATTAGTATTAAAACAAAATTGAACTGAAACAGCCCCATGAGCATCAGACAAACATTTATCCATGGCATCTCAACAAGAAAATCAGAAATTTTAGGCATTAGACTAGATAACACAAGCACATAATCAACCACACTAATTTACCCTTGGCATTCTGCAAGTCGTGCGTGTAGTAGTCTTAGCGCACGCAGACTTTTTTTTCGACAAACAAGGGTTTTTGCCTGCAAATTAACTGTTCATGCCAAGCTGGGGTCGGTGTAGTATAGTATCTAACCGTTTTTATTTCGTCTTTATTTCTCCGAGTTGCAGCAAGCCGAGTGAGGGCGCATACCCAATGATTGCGACTCCCGCTCGTGTGAAAAAAAAATTGTTTTCTTTAGAAGGACTTTGCACGCGCCTCAACAATAATTGATGATTGTGGGACATCTTCGATCACCTTAATTGCGAGATAATACACGTACCACCTCCCACATGTCATTGATCATTGTTGGGGCAGGGTGCTCCATGGATAGGGTCTATGCCTCATTTAGCATATTGAGCCTATACATTCGGATTTGTGTTGCATTTTTTTTTTCCAGGGATACTCCGACTTAAAGACTGTTAGAAAACATGAAGGCAGACAGTGCCCCCATAAATAAATGAATGAATAAATGAATCCTACATCCTACTCTTTCCACATACAAGCAGGCAGAAAACAAGAGTTCAGCGTGCCGTTATTTATAAGCTCCGATCGTGACTAGCCTTTGCTTAGCTCCAAATGAGTCCCCCCCCCCCCCCCCCCCCCCGGCAAATTCCGTCTGCCTTCTACGATCTCCTTTTGCGCAATGTCTATCTTCAGTATGCGTGGCGAACCACGGCGCGTTCCCCAGCTCCCGCCCTTTCAATAGCGAGAATTTTGTTGCTCCTCTCTCTTCCCAATGTCACTGGTGAGTGGCGCTTGTATGGTGTGTGGCTTGTGGCGACTCAGCGCGAGCGATGTTTGCTATTGTTATCTCTTATCACATGACACGCTGCTTCGAAAAACATCAATGATGTTTTTTGGTCAGACTGGTCCCCGAATAATTCGACGGGAGTGTCACAGAACTCGACAATAATGTTGATTTTGTCTTCGACAGCCAAAAGACACTCACTCTTTATTATAGTCTATTAGAGGACTTCAACCAATTAGTGAAATCATGCATTTCGGGGGGGGGGGGGGGGAGGAGGGATTCGCATAGCATAGTACACACCTCTTGTATAAGCTCTGCTATACATTTAGGTATCATGAAGTTATATCAGATTGCAACGACATCACACTCAAACATGAAAGAAAAGCAACAAAACGTGTGTGTACTCAAGTTAAGTAAGATCATCGGTCAAGACGAGTGGAGTAGAAGTCAACGGCTCCTGGGATGGTTTTGCTAAGGATTTTCCGTGTTTGTCAGGAGGTAATAAATACCAGTCGTAAACTTTGCGGTCGTCACTTGGCGACTGGCTGTGTATAAGGTCGATCGTTTATACGGAGAACATTATTCACAATCATACTTTTATTTGTATGTGCCGTTTTGTTGTCCACTTTGACAATAAGGATAAGCACACGTATAGGATTGCTAAAAAAAATCGACACAGCATTTTGACTGACGTTTTGGAAAACACGTGGTTCATAACCATTCACCATAGAATGTTGAATGTTGTTTAAATCACGGTATAGTGTTCGGACCGTTAAGTCATAATAGCACTGGCTCTCGATGAATTCAGGCTTACCTATGCTCTGTTTTGATATTTTCATAAATCCAGTATCGATGAATATCCTTTACATCTGAGTTAAAAGGGACAATTTCGATTTAAAAGGGACGATTAGACCTCGGGAGCTCAAGACCTGCTTGCAAGTCCATGATAGCATGGCTCACTATACCACATCAGCGCGCCCATCCTACGAGTCCATCTCTAACGAGTCCATGCAGCGAATGCACTGAGGTTATGATACTCGTAATTAGCTATGTGCAAATTTTGAAAAAAATGACCTTTTTTCTCTCTCTCGCTCTCAGTTGGTAAGACACTTAACTCTTTTCAAAGATACAAGTAATGCACAATTTCTGAAATTCATGTTTAAACAAAGAATAGATTTGTCTGGTCGCGTTGGCCGAGTAAAATGATGCAATAATACCATCAGTACTACCTTCCAAGCTTTCTTCAGCCACGATCATGGAGAAAAGCCAGCAATATCCTAAAACGCACTGTGCCCCTTAAAATGCAATCATCATTGCCGACTCTATGACATAGAAAAACGAGTCTGAGATAATTTGCATCGTAATATAGAATTTGTCTACAATCTTACCTTTCTTTGTGTGCTTTATCTGCCTGAGGCGAGTGACGACGATATTGTAGAGGAGGCGAGAAGAAGGATTTCCACAAAACAACTGGCGATCAACTTTTATCATGCATTCACTACATGTACAATAAGAACAAGCCTGGCCACGAGATGTGCTCCACTCGGCAAAACCGTACCCGACTGACTACATGCAGACGGGAAAGGGTTTTTAAATCTCCCACCTCCCTGTTTAAAGATAATAAAAAGTTTTGGTACCTCAAAAGCTTCCCTGAATTTCCTTGTCTTGGTTTGTGTTTCATGTTAAAGTACGTTGTCTGTGAGAATTACTCGCCCCAAAGTGCTCTCATGTCTTAGTAATCATGCAATAATGGTTTCGTACCAGAGCCGACGCTGACCAGCGTCGATAAATATTGTACGAAACCACTGATTGCGACCAGCAGCGTGCAGCCCATTGTACGCATAGCTAACTGCGACCAGCAGCCCCATACGCATAGCGTAATGGGGCTTCGCAATGTAGCATTCAGGATCATGACAGAATTAGTATCGCGGGTAAATGTCAACTTAAAATCCAAAAAAAAATTTTGAAGACTTACCAATTAATTGAAGTATTGAAAACAGGCTCAGTGTACTGTATGTAGCTCTCCTAAGGTCCTGTCGACCGAGTCACATTTTCAGTCATCAATTCGAACAGAAAGGGACTATAGGCAGAACCAAACGTTGCCCGAAGTCTGTTTTCAATACTTCAAGTTAATTGGTAAGTCTTCAAATTGAAGAATTTATGGGATTTTAAGTTGACATTTACCCTGTGATACTAAATCTGTCATGATCCTGAATGCTACAATGCGAAGCCCGATTACGCTATGCGTATGGGACTGCTGGTCGCTATGCGTATGGGGCTGCTGATCGCAGTTAATTGCATGATTACTAAGACATGAGAGCACTTTGGGGCGAGTAAGTCTCACAGTGTTAGTTATATGAAAGGTACTTTAACCTGAAACACAAACTAAGACAAGGAAATTCAAGGACACTTTTGAGGTACCAAAACTTTTTATTATCTTTAAATCCATCGTCGTTTGATTTGGCCACGCACGTGTTTCGATAGTACGAGAAACAGTGTTTGATGTGTGTGCGGAACGCCAGGCCAACCGTATCAGTTCAGTAGTTTCGCGCCAAAAACTATCTCTAGGCACAAGGATTGGTCACACCTCTTTGGGCTGTGAAGACTCCTATAGTGACAAGCGTGGAGACAATTCAGCCAATAGAGAGCCGTGCTTTTGTCGCATGCTTGTCTCCAGTAATTCCTGATTGGTTGTTAAACATAGACGTCATTCACAAGGCGGGGATAGGGACCACTTGGGACTGGCTTATCGATGTTGATATATTCACACCATGCAGAGTCGCGCAATTCTCACGGACTCGACTCCTCGAGTTGTAGATGCTTTGTGCCGGGACGCGTATTTTTTATTTACACGCAAGCCTGTGGCTTTTCGCAATTTAATTCAATGAAACCGCTTGTGATGCGTCTATGCTTACTCCGCTCGGGTTGCGAAGAGTTCTACAGTGCCTCCGCTCGCGCCGATTCGATTCGTACACGTGCATCAGTGAGTGTTTGTACGCGCTGTGAAAGTTTTGCTTGCCGTGGTAGACCTGCATCCAACAAGTCCATGTACGTACATTGTACTATGTAAACGAGTGAAAGTGCGAAAACAGGACAATACAAAACAAAAAATTTGAAAGTTATGGAATAGGCTGGTACATGTGCATGTACATGTATCAGAGAGTTCTGAAATAACATGATCGCATAATCTAATGACACCTGAATGGAATGAAATACATTGGAAAATCATGCTTGCCATTTTTCTCATTTTAAAATTAATACATTGTATCAAAAGTAATGTATTTGTCTTTCAGACCCCCTTCACTCTCTTATTTCCAAAACGTCTCTCATCTCCCGTCTCTCCATACATCATAGTATTTGTTCCAAATACAAGCTCTCTCTATCTCTCTTGACTCCCTCTCATATCACATGATTTCTGTTTCTAAGACACCCTCTATATATGTACATTGTATGTACATGTATTAACTTTATTTCTCAGACCCCAACCCCCTGTCATATCTGTTGCTATTAAAGGCCCCCAAATCTATCTTCATACTGATGGTATATTATTTTGTTTCTCAAACCTGTCCCTCTTTTCTTCATACTAGTTTCAAAGACTCACTCTGCATAATCCATTTCCGACCTCTCTCGGACCCCCTCCTTTTTCAAATGCATGACTCGTGTATTCCTTCCTCGATCACTGTTTGAATTAGCCTATCATACAATTTATTTGTTTCTCATACTCTCTCTGTCCCTCCCCCTTCTCTCTTTCTGATTCTTAAACTTTACAATGTTTGTCTACAAGACCACTTATTACTCTCTACTTTGATCATTTTGTCTAGAAACATGTACATGCAGTCACATGTTATCTAGGAAAATTACACCACTGTTGCCGCATGAAGTCATTATGCACTTTATTCACTTCTTTATGTTCAAGCACTTTTTTTCATGAAGGTATACTACAGATGTAATCGGATCCTCCAATATCCAAGAAGTACAAACTAGAACTATCACTCAATGTGATTAATATCCCCAAAACTAAACACTGAGGCAGTTAGCCTCAGTGTTTTTTTTTTTTTTTTTTTTTTTTTTTTTTTTTTTTTTTTTTGTGAGAAGTGTGCACCACCCCCTGGTTGCCCTCTCTTTCTGCTCTTCATTTTGTTGTTGCTCTTGCTGTATTTCATCGTGCCTGTCTTCATTTGACTCTGCCACATGTCAGTATATATGTCATAGATCCTGCTGGACAATTTTTGGATTAAGAATTCACTTCCAACCTTCAGATTTTGTGGAAAGATGTTTTGCCCTTGCTACATTGCAAGGCATTGGCACTGTACTCCATGTTTTCTCAGCATTAGAGCCTGCTCACTCAACCTTCCCTGGGATACAAAAGGCCTTGGACAATAACATTCCTGTCAACAATGGATCTGGTCAAGTTCACTCTCTTTGTCTTCTTTGTGCTGCAGTGCAAGGGGACTTGCCTGAAAGAGCACCATAGCCAGTGCACTGACCATACCAAGGTAACCTATGTGAAGAAATGCTATGGAACACGTGTTGCTTATTATGCAAATTCTCCAGCCACCTTTGAGCTCTTACTTCTGAAATCTGGAGATGTCAGCACCAACCCTGGTCCATCAGACCCTCATGATGGATCTCATGATAGTGTCTATCCCCTTGCTCCAAAGCATAACCAGCGTATTATATATACTGGTACCACTCTACGTGATTTACAGCCTTTTCCACGTGTGCTCTACACCAGACTGCCTGATGAACTGTTCAGCAGAATCAAAGCCTTGGGTATTCATCGCAGAAGGAAGACTCATCGTGGAAGTAAGGGCTTCAGAAGGAGAAGAAGACAGCAGCAGCATGAACATCAACTTTCCAAAGAGAGATCTCCTAATCTCTCCCACGAAACCTCTTCTGTGGAAGCAAGGCACGATAAGTTGAATTTTTGTGTTCTTAATGCTCGCTCACTCAGGAATAAATCTTCAGAATTTCAAGATTTTGTCATAGATAAGCACCTTGACATACGGTATGCGTCTGTGAGACATGGCTTACTCCATATGATGATGCAGTGGTGGCTGACTTCTGTCCAGATGGCTATATCTTCAAGCACCGACCCAGACCTGGTAGACGAGGTGGAGGCATTGGATTCCTTTACCGCAATGAACTGAACGTGAGTGTTAAACCATCTTCTGTCTATGACAGCTTTGAAGTGATGTCAGGTACTGTTACATCAAACAGCATCAGCACCGATATTGTCGTTATCTACAGGCCACCTGGGACTCGATCTTCTTTCACTAAGTTCTTAGATGAGTTCTCATCCATGCTTGATGATAACATTTTTCGTCCGACACCTCTTTTGATATGTGGTGACTTGAATGTTCATCTGGACAATTTGGCTTCTTCCAACACTAAGAAATTCAATGAATTGCTCTCTAGCCATGGTCTCATCCAGGTTATAGATGTCCCTACCCATGAGAAGGGACATATTCTCGATGTATTACTGTTTCGTTCGTCCGAATGTGAATTTCATTCCAATGTTCAAGTCATACCTGGCATATCTGATCATTCTGCCATTACTTGCAACCTCCATCTTGATAAACCTCGCCAGATTAGGAGATACAAGGTTGTTCGAAATATCAGATCGATAGACAGGATTGCATTTGCTGCTGATGTTTGCAATGCCTTTAAGTTGTCTTCATCTGACTTGGATGTGTGCAGTGCTGTTGACAATTATATCTCGCATCTAGGCACCATTCTCGACACTGTCGCACCTGCTAAGATGTGCATCAGGAGGGATCAGTCCACAAGTCCATGGTATACTCATGAGATCATCCTTGCTAAGCGTAGCTGTCGAAAAGCTGAACGGAAATGGCGTACCAAAGGCAAACTGGAGATAGATCGGCAGCTGTACTCCCATCAGAGACAGATTGTTCATTCTCTTCTTCGCAAGGCCAAGCGTAACTACTATGTTAGTCTCATTGAAGACTGCGGATCGGATTCGAAGCGTCTATTTAGTGTGGCTAATCGTCTCCTGAATCGTAAGAAGTCATCACCCCTTCCAGCTTATGTGAATGCTCAATCCTTGGCACAGCTCTTCATCCAGTTCTTCAAGTCAAAGATTAGTAACATATGTAGCAAATTTCATGCAGATGTCACCCCTCAACCACCCTTGCAAACAAGTGCATCTTTGTTATCATTTGAATCTACCACTCCAGCTGAGATTGAGAAACTTCTGCGCAACATATCACCAAAGTCCTGCGAGTTAGATCCGATTCCTACCATCTTAGTGAAAGAGTGTGCTACAGTTTTTGCACCTATAATAGCCAGCATTGTTAATTTGAGTCTTCAGCAGGCATCAGTCCCAGTCTCATTGAAGTTGGCTTACATTCACCCTTTGTTAAAGAAGCCATCCCTTGATCCTGAGGCTCTGCAGCATTACCGGCCTGTGTCGAACCTTCCATTTTTGTCCAAGATCCTTGAGCGTGTTGTCTTTTCACGATTATCAGACTATCTGCTGGAGAATAATCTCTTAGATAACCGTCAGTCAGCATATCGGCCGCATCATAGTGTTGAGACCTTACTAGTTAACTTATCCAATGATATCTTGAGAGATATGGATGATGGAAAGATTACTGTTCTCTTACTGCTTGATTTATCATCAGCATTTGATGCTGTTAATCATACGATTCTGATGAATACTTTGAAGTCATTAGGTGTTGATGGTAAAGCTCTTGAGTGGTTCAAGTCATACAGTGTACCTATCTGAAAGGTTTCAGGTTGTTTGTGTTAATAATGCAAAATCTGATCCTGCTCCATTAGACTGTGGTGTCCCACAAGGATCTGTCGGGGGCCCAACGCTTTTCTCGATTTATCTGACTGGTTTGAAAGAGATTTTACATTGTCACTCTTTTAACTATCATTGTTATGCTGATGATATCCAGATATATACATCATTTCTACCTACCCAAACAAATGTCGTTGACATTATTCAGAAACTTGAGGCTTGCATCCATGATATCAAAAAGTGGATGAGCTCGCATTCATTGAAGTTAAATCAGGAAAAGTCAGAGTTGTTATTTATTGGTTCCAAGGCTCTACTTGACAAGGTTAGTCTTCCTTCTTTAACGGTTGACAATGATGTGGTTATTGCTCCATCTAAATCATGTAGAAATCTTGGAGTATTATTTGATTCTACAATGTCCATGTCTGTTCAGATCTCTGCTGTCTGTAAATCCGTGAGATATCAGTTACGCAATTTGGGCATTATTCGCAAGTATTTAACTCGTTCAGCCACAGAAAAAATAGTTCATGCTCTTATATCATCACGACTTGACTTTGGTAATGCACTCCTATTTCAGCTACCACAATCTCAACTTTCACGGTTACAAAAATTGCAAAATTCAGCAGCCCGCGTTGTTACCCTTACCAGGAGAAATACTCACATTACCCCTGTTTTGTCCTCATTGCATTGGTTACCTGTTGAATCTCGCATTGTATTTAAACTATTACTATTTGTTTTTCATTGCATACATGGATCTGCCCCAGAGTACAATGTTAATTTACTGACATTTTATAATCCTTCCAGATGTTTAAGGTCATCCGATTGTAGATTGCTTGTTGTTCCAAAAACGAAGAAATCATGGGGGGATCGGTCGTTTGCACATGCTGGACCTTACCTGTGGAATCAGTTGCCTCAAGCTATCCGTCACATTTCGAATGTTGACTCCTTTAAAGTTGCCCTCAAGACTCATTTGTTCATGACCATTTTCCAGTAGAATTGTATATTATGATGTATATTTTTTCATTATCATTATTGTGTCATTCATTTTCATGTGCATGTTTGTGTAAGGATTTTTGTATTTCATAACTTACTTCTTCTACTGCGCCTTGAGCACGTTAACTATGTGGAACTGGCGCATTATAAGTACCCTGTATTATTATTATTATTATTAGCTCAACAGGCAATGATCACCATGTATATATGCTTTTCTTTAAAAAAAAATACTATGACACTGTATTGTTCAACATTGAATAAAATTAACAATAATGTGTTATTTTGCTCACTGATAGTCACATGTTCCATATCTCAAGTCAAGTGCTCAAAACTTGAGTGAGTAAAGTCAGTAAATCAGCAATTTCTATGATTTTCATTAAGAATACTGTTACCATGTCAACACAATGTTTGACATTAAGAAAAAATGAAGTTTGCACAACTATAATAGCTGTCACATGTGCCAAATTTCAAGTCAAATGCTCAAAATCCGAGGGAGTTAGGTGAATTCACAATATTGCATAAGATTTTCATCCAAAATATGCTGTCACCATGTGTAGAGCCCACTAATGTCAACAATAATCGACCAGTAGAGTCATAACAACCACTAATGTGACTGCCGTATCTTCAAGCTATATGCTTACTTGACGACAGTCTTCTGCATTATTTTATACACTCCGTTAATTCAGTCAGTGATTTTCTTTATTCCGAGTGGTTCCCTATATCGACGCGTTCTCTCATACTCTTTTCTTTAATCTGTCGATACACGTATATCTCAATTTTATATTCATTTCATTTCATTTTCGTTTCACTTCATTTATTTCATTCCTTCTTTCTTTTTCGTCAAACATAACACGAAATGAATCAGAAGATATAACATAGGCATGTATTCGACTTTACATGGTAGATAATGGTTAACAAATAGGAAATTATACATGCATACCGGCAGAATACAAAGTTATGTTTGGAGGGAAAAAAAGAAAGAACTGAGAGGTTCACTGAAAAGCATGCTTGTAAATTGTGAACCACTTAAAGGATTCTTGTGAATACATTAATTTTTTTTTTTTTTTTTTTTTTTTTACAATTAAAGACAGGAGAGAACAAGACAATAGAAACACAACGACATTACATGACTTTATAGTAGGGTATACCATGACAGTAATAAAACACAAAAGAATAATGGAAAGAAAGGAGAGATAGAAAAAGGAAATGAAAGGAAAAGCCAACACGCTAAACATCGGGATCGTAAGAGGGAATTGAGGTGTTTCAGCTCAGTCAGCCGAGCAAAGTGTATACAAATAAGATAATGTAAAAAATACACAATGATGAAATCAATGATTGACGATGAACCCTTAGGCTGTAAAGACCAGCTAAGTAATGAATCGTATATATCTTAATATGAGTTCAACAAAAAATATTTCAACTTACGCTTAAACGAATTCAAAGATAAAGAATTTTTTATATCACAACTTAAAGAATTCCCAAATATAGGGCCAGTGTATATAAATGTATTTTGAGCCAATAATGTTCTCAGAAGGGGTAAATGAAACTCATTTGATCGCCTGGTGGGATAATTATGAAAATATTGATTTCGGGGAAACATTGAATCAAAAATGCTGGGAAGTGCATTTGTGTTATAATTAAACATAAACTGACCCAGCTGTAAGAAAAACAAATCTTTGATTTTTTAAATCTTATATCTAACAAATAATGGATCTGCATGGGAACGTGGAGAAACGCCACAAATAATACGAAGTGCCTTTTTTTTTTGGTAATAACAATAATCTATCTAATAAAGTTGATGGGCACTATACCCCATGCTAAGATTCCATAATTTAAATAAGGCAATATTAATGAAAAATACAACGTCAGCAAAGAAGACAACGGGATATGAGATTTAAGTCTATTAATAATACCAATATTACGCGAAATTATTTTACCAATATTAATAATATGAGGCTTCCACGAAAGTTTATCGTCCACTGTAATACCGAGAAACTTTGTATGAGATACACGCTCTAAGTGAACGTCATCGAAGATGATATCTGTGGGTAAAACTTCTATAGACTTACTGAATAACATATAGTTAGTTTTCTGAAGATTCAGTGATAATTTGTTGGCTCTTATCCATTAAGTCACTTTTCTTTAATTCGGCATTAACCGTAGAGTGATTGCATTTTGGTGGGAGAAGAAAATATTTGAATCATCGGCAAAAAGTATAAAAGAAAGTATGTCGGATGATCTACAAAAATCATTTATGTAAATGATGAAAAGTAAAGGTCCTAATATACTACCCTGAGGGACGCTGTTCAAGACTAGATCCGGATGTACACACTGCATGTTTCATTCTCTTGTAAACAAAAAGAAATGACTGTATTTCATTTTTGTAATATCATGATCGATGCAGAAAATTCTTAATAAATTCATTTGAATTTGGATCGTGTAATGTCATAACAACCACTATAATATCATCATAACACGTCGACGACAAATGTCATAATGGCCATAACACTAATGTCATAACACGTCGACGACAACTATCAAAATGGGATTAACCACAAATGTCATAACACGTCGACGACAAAATTTAAAATCGAATTTTTATAATCACAAAATGTCATAACGCGTCGACCACAAATGTCAAATTATTCAAATTTACTGCAAATGTCATAACGTGTCACAGGGGAAGATCCAGGAATTCCATAAAGGGGAGGCGTCTTATACAAAATCAAAAGCTGGCGGCAACCAGCTTCATTTTATTTCATTTTATTTCTTTTTGTTATAACAAAAATATATAAGAGACGGAGGGGGGCGCCGCGCCGCCCCTCTACAAAAGTACAAGCTGGCGCACCCCTCCCCCCCGCCCCCATTTTTTTTATTTATTTTTTTTTACTTCTGTTGTTTTAACAAGAATAGAAAGGGGCACCAGAGGGGGATGCGCTCCCTCTCGATTCGCAATTGCATCATCCACAAATGTCAAAACTCATTGCTTGCATTTCAGGGGCGGATCCAGGAATTCCGTAAAGGGGAGACACCTTTCAAAATAAAAGGCTGGCGCAACCCCATCCCCCTTATTTTTTTTTCGTTTTATTTCTTTTGTTTAAAAGAAAAAAAAAGAAAGAGAAAGAAAGTGGAGGAGGGGTTACTTTTGTAAAGGCGCCTCCCCTTTACGAAATTCCTGGATCCTCCCCTTTGACGCGCTATGACATTTGCAGTAAATTTGGAAATTTTGACATTTGTGGTCGACGTGTTATGACATTAGAGGTTGTTATGATATTGCACGATCCAAATTCAAATGAATTTATGAAGAATTTTCTGCATCGATCATGATATTATAAAAATGAAATACAGTCATTTCTTTTTGTTTACGAGACAATGGAACATGCAGTGTGTACATCCGAATATAAAACTGAGATATACGGTCGTGTACTAAGAGAACACATCGATTGGGAACCACTCGGAATAAAGAAAATCAAATGATCTGACTGAATTATGGCACATGTATTGGGAGTGTAAATTCAGAAGACTGTCGTCAAATAAGCATATAGCTTGAAGATGCGACAACCACATTAGTGGTTGTTATGACATTAGTGGTCGATTATTGTTGACATTAGTGAGCTCTAACATGGTGACAGCATATTTTGAAAGAAAATCATACAATGATATTGTGAATTCACCTAACTCCCTCAGCTTTTGAGCATCTGACTTGAAATTTGGCACCTGTGACAGCCCGTAGTTTTGCAAACTTCATTTTTTCTTAATGTCAAACATTGTGTTGCCATGGTAACATTATTTTCATGAAAATCATAGAAATTGCTGATTTATTTACTTTACTCACTCAGGTTCTGAGCACTTGACTTGAGATATGGCACTTTATTGTGAGTGAGCAAAATAACACATTACTGTACTGTTAATTTTATTCAATGTTGAACAATACATTGTCATGGTATTTTTTTTTTCCAGGAAAAGCATACAAAGTAATCATTGCTAGTTGAGCTAACTGCCTCAGTGTCTATAGTTGGGGGTATATATTAATCACATTAGGTGATACTTCTAGTTTGTATTACAGTACTTCTTGGATATTTGAGGATCAGATTACATCTGTACCTTCATGAAAAAAAGTGCTTGAATATAAAGAAGTGAATAAAGTGCATAATGACTTCATGCAATAGTGGTGTAATTTTCCTTCATACATGTGACTGTACATGTTTCTAGACAAACTGATCAATGTTATATAGAGAGTAGAAAGTGGTCTTGTAAACAAACATTGTAAAGTTTAAGAATCAGAAAGAGAGAAGGGTGAGGGACAGAGAGAGTATGAGAAACAAATAAATTGTATGATATCTATATAGGCTAATTCAAGCAGTGATCGAGCAAGAAATACACGAGTCATGCATTTGAAAAAGGAAAGGGTCGAGAGAGGTCGGAAAAATGAATACGCAGAGTGAGTCTTTGAAACTAGTATGAAGAAAAGAGCGGGGCAGGTTTGAGAAACAAAATAATATACCATCAGTATGAAGATAGATGTAGGGCCTTTATTATAGCAACAGATATAACAGAGGGGGTTGGGGTCTGAGAAATAACATTAATACATGCGTACATACAATCTAGGGTCTTAGAAACAGAAATCATGTGATATGAGAGGGAGTCAAGGGAGATAGAGAGAGCTTGTATTTGGAACAAATACTATGATGTTTGGAGAGACGGGAGATGAGAGACGTTTCGGAAATAAGAGAGTGAGGGGGGTCTGAAAGACAAATACATTACTTTTGATACAATGTATTAATTTTAAAATGAGAAAATGGCAAGCATGATTTTCCAATGTATTTCATTCCATTTAGGTGTCATTAGATTATGCGATCATCAGTTATTTCAGAACTCTCTGATACATGTACATGCACATGTACCAGCCTATTCCAAAACTTTCAAATTTTTTGTTTTGTATTGTCTTGTTTTTCGCACTTTCACTCGTTTACATAGTACAATGTACGTACATGGACTTGTTGGATGCATCAGGTCTACCACGGCAAGCAAAACTTTCACAGCGCGTACAAACACTCACTGATGCACGTGTACGAATCGAATCGGGAGGCACTGCAGAAATCTTCGCAACCCGAGCGGAGTAAGCATAGACGCATCACAAGCGGTTTCATTGAATTAAATTGCGAAAAGCCACAGGCTTGCGTGTAAATAAAAAATACGCTGCCGGGACGCGCTTTTTTTTTTAGACGGCACAGATTGGGGCATGGCACGTATTAAACCTATGGGAAACACGTTGGGTTAGGGTTAGGGTTTAGGGTTAGGGTTAGGTTTGGGGTTAGGGTTGGGGTTAGGGTTAGGGTTAGGGTTAGGGTTAGGGTTAGGGTCCCCAATCTTTGCCGTCTAAAAAAAAAAAAAAAAACACGCTGCCGGGACGGATTACAACACAGCACAATCTCCATGAGGCTAGAAAAGTGGGAAATGAAGCTTTGTTGGGGTATTGCAAAATGAGCTGTATTCCTGCGATTAAAGTGGCGGGGTGTGTTGAATTGTTTGATAGATACTTTGTTTTATGCAAATCAATATACATAAGTTACATAATCATGAACATGTAGGAAATATACAAAGTAAATTCAACACAGAGTCGTTTGACTTGCATAAACAACGATATACATAAGTTACATAATCATGAACATGTAGGAAATATACAAAGTAAATTTACTACATAGTCGTTTGACTTGCATAAACAACGATATAAAAGGAAATTAATGATATAATATACAGTATGCATGTCTATGCAGCAGGGATTACAATAACAATTGTAGTTCAGAAGCAATTATGCAGAGGGCCGCCATTTATATAGCATTGCTTGAAAAGATGGCCGGCCCGAGGAAAAGATAGGGACGTACTAGATTCGTAAGAATACAAATTCTGTTGCGAAGATAGTAGGGGAAAATAAATTCTGATGTGTGATGGTGGTGAATGTGCGTGCAGGTGCTTGAAAGTGCACAAGGGCAGATAGGCTGGAATTTAGAATAATATACTTGGTTTGCTGGAAGAGGGACGATATGCGAATATCGTTTTGATGAAAACAAAATCCAACAGGTAAAAAGAAAACCCAAGAATAAGAAACAAAGCATTCCCTATATCAATGTACGACTAGAAGACTATATCAAATACATGCAAGGTAGATGGTCATATTTCGATTTTTCTATCAATGAAACGTGTGAATCATTGTCAAACATAGACGTTGTTGTTGTTGGGATGGAAAAAGTAGCTAAACAGTGCAGTCGGAATGCTTGACAGAAAACACGCACAAACAGATACTCGACTGCTGTTTACACAGTTTCGATGTAAAACACAAAATGTTCTTTCCCCCTTCTTTGTGTATTTTTTTTTTAGTTCGGATTTTATTCAATCGAGAACATAATAACAACATTAAACGGTGCTTAAAGGATGTGTACAGTTCTGGTCGAGGTGAGGATTTAGCTTTTAACGTTTTGCGAGATATTCAGAAACCACTCTATGAGACGCCAAAGAGCATACGATTATAAGGGGTATCAAAAGGTTATTTGATGAAAATCGGTTTTGAAATGGCTGAGATATCCAAAAACAAGGTGAAACAAAGAGATCCTAATAAAAGGCGTGGCCTGTAGTATTTTATTCTTATCACTCTTTTGGATATCTCGGCCATTTTAAAACCAATTTTCATCAAATAAACGTTGAATCCTTCTTTAAATTACATGCTCTTTCATATTTTATAAGAGGTTTCTCATTATCTTACTTAGGAATGTAAAAAACATGAATCCCCACCTCAACCAGTACTGTACAGTCCCTTTAAAAAGAAAAAAAAAAACCAACAACAACAACAAACAAACAAACTGATGTACCCGTGTAATTCGACAAAAGTTTCATGGAACTCGACAATCTCTCTGATTTCTCCTTCCTTGCCAAAAAGACACCCAAAATGTATCTTTGAGTTAGAGAACTTTTTCTAATTGGAAAAAAAAAGAGAGAGGGGGGGGGGCGGGCACGTTGACATTGCACACAGTCATGCAGCATATTAGGCAGATGAATCTGGTTGCGATGAAAACAGATGAGAACATTCGGGTATCATTGTCGGTTCATAGTGTTATGATTACAACGATATCACACTTAAGCGTGAAAAAAGATACTCAGTCGTGTGACTCTTGAGGATGCTCGTCAATCGCCTTAAGTATGGTGTCTCAGGTCATAAATTTGAATTGGTTCCAAGGGTTTCCAGTGTTTGTTGAGAAATAAGGAGTACCAGCGGTTAACAAATAATATATTTGATGTCCGTACTTCTTATCAACTGTTTAAGTCACTCCTAGTATTTGTCGAGAGGCAATGAATAATGAATATAACACTGATCAATTCAGTGCTTATCTACATCGATGTACAGGGCAATTTGTCATCTGTTGCAATGAATACCATTAGTTGAGAAAGATCTGATGTCCGTACTTACTTTCAATTCTAAGTCACTTAACGCCTGACTGTTCTTTAACAACCTTACAGGTACTTTATTTTAAAAATGCATATTTGTGTTGTTTTTTTTTTTAATTTGGACAACAATAAGGATATCATGATAAGTGTACAGACCAGTAATTGAATCCTACTGGCTATTGACAAACATTGATGAATTCAGCTCTGCCCATATCCTTATGCTCCGTCAAAGTATCCCGATATTGTCATAAGCGAGTATTGCCGAGTATCCATCCACACATCCGATGGGTGAAGTTGGACTTTCCGGAGAAAAGAAATTGAATGTGAATGTCCAATTAAGGAGGACCTCCAGACCTGTTTGCCAGTCCGTATACAGCCTTACTCAGTACCCACAAGCTGACTAATGAAAAATCGAAAGCTGCATCGTAGCTGCTCGAATCCATGCAGTGAGTGCACTGCAGTTATATTTATCATAATTATGAACTGCATTCTTTGACGACGAGTTAAGTGACGCAATAATATACAGGCTTCATTCCTGCCATTATTTACGTCTGAGGCAATGCCATCCGTAATCTAGCGCACCGTGCTCCGCCCCCCAAAAGTCATCATCACTGGCAGATTATAATCCCATATCAAAGAAGCGAACCTGAGAGTATCGATTTCATAATTAAAAGATTGCTGAAATCTTACCTTTCCTTGAGGGATAATCTGCAGATATGGAAAATGACAATTACTTCTCAATGATGATTATGGCGCCTTTTGAAGAGGAAGACATAAAGATGAATTTCCACAAAAATCAATTTTGTCTCGATATCACCTCTCACGAGAGTCTCACCAAAAGGAGAAGGAGGCAGCCGACAACCAAACAGCCGTACGGTCTCTGCCATGAACTTTTGTGACAGAAAGAAACAATAAACTACATGCACAGTGAAAAACCGGCATGACCACATAATACCCACACGATGTTCTCGGTCCAGCCTTTACTACTGCAGGTCGTCGTTCATTCCATGGACACGAATGTCGTAGTACCTCCATGCACCATTACATTATGTGATCGTCGGGGTACTTGCGAAGCACCAACTTCCCGCCAAAAACGCTCTCTCGGCACAGTGATTGGTCGCGCCTCTCAGAGTAGTTAAGATTCTGAACGTTTTTGATTGGGTTCTCTCCTCCCTGTATACAGCACACGGCAATCTCTTCCACCTCCCTGATCTGACGATGCAAACATGTGACACCAAAGAATATTTCTCCATCTTTCATTTTTGTCATCGTCATGTTTGGCGATTAATGTCTTTTGTCATTATTAAATTGATTATTAGAAATAATATTAGTTGGCTTTGGTTTCTGTATCTGTTTGGTTGGTTGGTTGCCGTGTGGTGCTCACAACCTGAAAACTAACTTCCTCTGGAAGTATACGTGGCAAATGTAGTGAACTGTTTGACCACAGAAAATTACATTGGATACAATACTGGGCATCCTCTATGAGTAGTTTATTGGCCGCAACAAGGAAGCACAGTATACGTACAGGGAAAGTAACTCCTTAACGAGACCGACTGTCACTAACTCTACAGAACCTCCAGAGTTGAGACAATAAAGTAGTCCAAGGAGGGCTAAAAGTTGGGGATATTAAAAGAAAAAAAAAACCTAGGCAAAAGCACTCTGCTTATGAGGACATAACCAATGCTGCCAGAGAATTAGACTCGAAATAAATATGAAACACGTTGGAGATTCCATGGATTTTATTTCCTACTCATGCAGCCACCTCTATTGTGTGCATTGTCAACATCTTGATATTTGTAGCAAAAAAGGCTGCTGAAAACTGCTTATCCAATAAAGGTGAGCCAATGGAGTAAAATGGAGTCAAAAGGGGCCTGAGCTTTCGATCCTAGCAGAATCTTCGTCAGAGGCAAAATGACAAACATGCAGGGACAGCAATCACATATAAGGACTTCACACAACAAGAACAGACAGGGACAAGCTGGGTACACAGAACAAAGAAAACAAAGGAGAGGGTGGGAGGTCATGGGCAAGGAGCCCAACAGGTAAAGGAGGGGGATTAAAGCAGGAGGGTGGACAGACAAAAGGCAGAGGAGAGGGGACAGACAAAAGGTAGAGGAGAGGGGACAGACAAAAGGCAGAGGGGGGTCAGTGATGATCATGAGGATCAAGGAGGCAACCAAAGAAGGAAAAGGATGAATAGGGAGGCAACGTCAAAGAAGATAGGGAACACCAGAGGGATAAAGAAAGGGAAAGAGTGAAAAAGGCAACAGCAAAAGGAAGGGGGGGGGGGGTGGGGGCTGGGCAAACAGTGAGCCCTGAAAGGTGTACCAGGAGGAGGCAACAAAGGGAAGAAATCAAACATATCAGAGTGTATACATATACACACAGTAATAATAATGACAATGAAAGAACAGTAATGAAAAGGATATTGATAAAAGAAATAAAATAAAGCACATATGAAAAACTGGGAGAGAGAAAATTGTATACATCGTATGTAGATAAGCAGGCAAGGCAAAATAAGCGCAAGTAGTGTAAACAAACAAAACCAAGTGTGTGTGTGTGTCGGTAGAAAAAGGCTGTATAAAAGAGACTAGGACTAGAGGAAGGAATCAATTGGGAATAAAAGGGTCTGCAAATGGAAAAAAGCACAAAGAAAGAACAAAATGTAATTGAAAAATGAAAAAGCGAATGATTATAAAAAAAAGAAAGAGAAAAAAAAATATATATATAATAATAATAATAATAATAAAGGTGGTTAGTCATTTCCCTCCTGGATGTTGAGGCCATGGGGTTGGATGGTGTGAAGTCGTCTCATCCAGAGCTTCTCTCTGCTGGTTCTGACTGTGTCTGGACGAGTGCCTAAAGATTCAATGCCCTGTAGAGTCATATCAGTGATGGAATGATTGGGTAGATTGAAATGGTGGCCCACTGGAGTGTCGAGCTTGGCTGTGTTGACAGTAGATCTGTGTCCGTAGAAGCGTCTTTTGAGTGTTGTCTTGGTTTCCCCAACATACTGGATTCTACAAACTCTGCAAGTGATGAGATACACGACATTAGTGGTGGTACAAGTGATGTTTCCCTTTGTGTGGTGAGAGAGGCCGGTAGAGTTGCTGGTGAAAGAGTCACTCTCATGGATGTGTATGCTGATACATCTTGATATTTCGCAACTTTTGATCAAGCTTCGTGCCTTGCCTGCTCTCTCGCTTTGTCCTGAAACTGACGTATACGCATGCACTGTAACTTGAAAAATAACGTTATTGCACAGCATAAGAATCTACTGGGAGTACCGTTTCCTGAATCATATACCAAAGCAGAAATTTGTCTGGGATTCAATTTCGAGACTCTGCCTCTGGTTCTGCCACTTCGAAGTAGCTCTTCTTTGTAGTTTAAAAGTGTGTATAATTATACAAATGATGCACAGGATAGAGTGCGTTAGTGTAGGCGTAGTGCACTCGAGGGTATTTACAATTGTGAAACATGTTGCACTACATTGTAAATACCCGAGAGTGAGCTACGCCTACACTAACGCCACGAAATAGTCCTGTGCATCATTTTTTTTATAAAATGGGTCGAAAATTCGAAAACTAACATCATTTTCAGCGTTTTTCACGTACCTTTGTGGGTCAAGACGTCCGAAGATGTTCGTCCCAAACTTTTACGCACGTCGCACTCGCGGAAGTCCCGCACATACAGTATAAGTATAATGGGGGGTTGGGTTTCCGGACACCCGCATGAAAACTTACTTATTTACATAGAATATGCACCCTTTACCTTAAAGACTTGATATAGACTCCTCATATAGGCCTACTAGACAACATACTCTGAAAACGGCGTGAGAATTAACATGCTAAATCGTTGGATTTGCTCTTCAAAGTGACTCCATGTACGCGTCCGGTCCCATAACGCTTGGTCTACTGTACTGTACAAAGTGTACGTATAGTACAGTATACGTACGTACGCCACATATGAAGAGTTTGTTTGCAAAAACCGATAAGTCCATGTTTGAAGATTTTGAAGTACGATCTCTGTCATAAAGTACAAAATAATACCTTTTGAATAATATATTGGTCACTACATAATATAATGGTATATTTTTGAAGTTATGGTCAAAAGAAGCAACAAATTTCTTATTATTCTCTTTACTTTTCTTGACCTTTAATCGCAAATATCTCCATTAAGGAAATATGGACTTATCGGTTTTTGCAAACAAACTCTTCATTATACACAAGGGAAGACAGGCCGGCCGGCCGGCAGCCCGAGCTAGTTGTTTACAGGATTGACAGCGCGTACGCGTATGCATGCAATTCATCAAAGGAGCCGCCGCGCGCACAGACGATCGGCAATCTACCATAGGATTACAGGCAGTGCAGTTGTACTGAAGTAAAGGAAGGAGGTGTGTCTCATTTCAGCGCTTCCTATTGGCTACATTCTTGAACCCATTTTATAAATGTCTCTTATTACATTTTGTTTGAATGATATTCAGTACATTATTATCACGTTTCCAGTCATCCACCTTTTACAAGCTTTACCTTTCAGTGGGCCACTTTTTTTCCATTGATATATACTGTAATTGTCAGTCTTCCATTGCTATTCTCTATTATTTTACGAAATTACAAATCTAGTTTATTATATACTTCATGAACGTTATGTTATGTGTTCTTACAAGAAGATAAAACTGTAATTGTTTATGTTTGCTTTGTCTTTTGTTTCGAATTTTTGTTGGATGTGAACTATTTCATGTGTGACGAACACGTCACTCGCTAATCTTTCTTCATTTTTCTCCAGGTGGACCGGCGTTGTCTGTAGGCTCTTTTTATACGGAAGTATGAAAGAATAGATCGGGTTGAAATTCATGTCAGGCTAATGTCAACGTGCGCTTGTTTGGTTTCGTTTCACTCCCTGCCTTTAGTGGTGCAGAAGCGGCAGAAAGCGGTCGGGGTAAAAGAGAGGAAATCTGCCTGTATGGTTACATGTATATACAGTAACGTCACTTACGAAAGGAGGATATTTACTTCTCTTTGTAAAGTGTGATGAGAGATTTAATAGCCTGACGTGATGGAACAATAATATTCCTGAATCATTCCTTTACGTAAGGCTATTAATCAACTGGCCTGTCCTCTTTGTTAGTTTCCATATTGATAAGAGTGAAGTGCAGTGCTGAGCTGTTCTCTAAAGCGGAAAATCATAGAAGCCATCATAATCGCGGATGAATATTATTGCGTGCTTCTCACGTATCTGTTCGGGGCAGCTTAACGAATTCTGATTTAATAACTTTACGTGACTAGGTAAACACGGGAAATGGCTTCCCCATCGCGGAGAATGAATGAATTTGCCGAGCAGGGAACCCGTGGGAGGTAAAGAGGCAGAGGGAGAGAGAGAGAGAGAGAAAGGGGGGGGGGGGGAGATAGGAAGATGCATTGGTTGACATTATCACATGTATTTCTCACAATCGCTTCCGCAGTTGTCATTATTGCTAGCAATATTCGTATTATCTAAATAGCAATATTAGTCACTCTTCACGACCTTGAAGAGCGGTTAAGACCCGTTTCCATTTCTCATTATTCATTCCTTTTCTGTATCTATACTGTTACTCCATTTGCCATTGCTGTTTGCTGTCTATCAGTTAGTCGGCACACATCTTCTACATTCACAACAGAAACGTGGCATCAGAAGAGCAATAGAGCATTACAGACTACAAAGATCGGAATGCCTTTGAAGTTCATGAGTCATGGGTGCCAAAAATATAAAACAAAATGTAATTGATGGCTGATGTAACCCGTGGCTCCTTGAGCTAACGGATATTCTTCAATGACTACATAGCAACGGGTCACAGCTCGTTATTCCGAAGGTTCGTTATTCCGAAAGCTCTTCAGTCTGAAGATTCGTTATTCCGAAGGTTCGTTTTTCCAAATTTCATTTTCGGATTCGGATTAACAAATCTTCGGAATAACGAACCGTTCGGAATAACGCCACAAATGTTCGGATTAACGAACCCTTTTTCATTTTCGGATTAACGAACCTCTAGATATAGGGAATTTGTGTGTTTCGGATTAACGAACCTTCGGAATAACGAACCTTCGGAATGAACCATCGGAATAACGAACAGCACCCATGCATATAGCAACGTGCAAACATGGATCCTGCCGTGTATAATAAATCACAATATTTCTCGTCTCTTTGATATTCACATCACCAATGACCTGATTGTCTTAGACAGGCAAACATCGTCATTTTGATTTGAAGGCTTAATTTCAACCTAATTATTATTATGTTGACCAATTCTATCTCAACGTCAATTGAAGGTGAGGTTTTTCATGGTCCGTGTTTAACCGAGCTTTGATGCTGTCTATCATCAGTTGCTTTAAGTTAAAATTATGCTGAAAGAGAGAGATTAGAGAAAAAAAACCCACAAAAACCTGTCCATTAATTCCTTACAGTAATTTTCTTCAGATGCTCAATTATTGGTATAACCCACTGCAGACGAATCCTCCACAGTAATGAGACACAATACAGGTCATGCGGCATATACGGTTGGTAGGAAGATGAGATCAGGCCCTCATGAGTTTTGTTATTAAACCGTCTTGTCAGTGTCTCATCTATTAATTCCACATATGGGGCGTTTTCATTAATTGTATCGTTCGCGCTTTTATCAGCAGTAATGTCATAAACGTAATACATACTATTATGTCAAACAGTCTTTTTCGACAGTCTCACAGACCTAGGAGATAAGCCCATAACATGACAAGAGAAAGCGCCCTAGCATACACACGAAGACACGAAAAGAGAGGCCTTTTGTAAAAAATAACAATACTCGAACACACACTCACACATGCGTGCACGCACAACACAATACTACCACACAAAACCGCGACACACAAAACGCACACTCACAAACACAAAATCGGATGTAGAGAGCGCGACAAAAGTTGAAGGTCATGGATCACCTCCATTCACAGATTCTGGATATGTTTTTGTTAGTGTAAGATAATTGTATAGTATTGTAATGTTATAATGTTAATGTAATAATGTAAGATAAGTGTATGATAATTCTAGGATTTTCGTGATTTACTGACAAGGAGACAAAGAGACCGGGAAAAAGTTAATTTTGTATTCTACTTTGGTATTACTCATTCGACAGGCACAGATACCGATTATATCTAGACATTTTAGCATCTAGTAGGGACTACAGGCTTATCTAGCGACTTCTATTTTGTGATTCAGGATCACTACGTTAATAGGCAGATGAATAGGCATGATATACCATAAAGTTGTAAAATGGATAGATAGATATTGTTACGGAGGTTAACTTGGCCTAACGAACCATCATAACCACCAAAAATACCCAGACTCTCAAACAAGGTGTTTGGTCGATGTCATCTTGGTCATCTTGTCGAATTCTTTATTTACATATTCCTCCGCGGAACAATAAAGTGCCCAGAAATGATAGTACAATGCACATGTATCTATAACAATATTAGTATTTATGATACTACGGTAACACAATATCACAAAGCCACCTAAATCCATATAATTTATGCATTTCAATATTAAGGTAGCCTTTTGTCAAGGCCCTCTCGCTGTATGGTGAAGAGAGCCCAGCTGAGTGGGGTTGCGCGAGGGCCTTTTGAGATCTGCTTCGCATCCTTTTGTTAGCGCTTTGAATTACCGACTTTTGCTCCCCGATTTCGGGAGCAAAAGTCGGGGTCCAATCAGCGTGTCTGTCTGCTCGAACCCGATTTGAATAGAGCGAATGCACGCCGCTGCCGCAGACCTCACAGAACTCTACACACTCTCACAGAATTCTACACACAGAGTGTGTGTAGAGTTCCGTGGCAGACCTCCTCGGGTGGTAAGTGATGCATGCGAACAGGCATGACCACCAAGGCTGAGGATGCGGGGAGCGCGCCATTCCATTGACCGGAAGCCATTAAAATGAGTATTCAGAAGGGTTCACGTGTCATGAATAATAATGTGTGAAGCAGATCTCAAAAGGCCCTCGCGCTGGCGCGCTCGGCTGGGCTCGCTTCGCTCGCCCATTACAGCGAGAGGGCCTTGACAAAAGGCTAATATTAAGGCAGATCAGAAACGGGCAGACTCTAAGCTGTCATTGAGACTGAAGAATATAGGCTCTGATTCAAGGTTTAACGTTTATTGAGGTGCTTAATGTTCTGATATTCTCACTATGAAGCAATATATGATTGATGATTAAGACACTATTTTGCACACACATTGAATTGGCCTATATTTATCTATATAACTAATATCAAACCTTCAATGCAATAGCGTCAACTTTTCAAAAGTTATAAGAGTTGAAAATGAAGAGAGTGACTATAAAAAAAAAACCAACAAAAACAAAAACAAAACCAAAAACGAACCTCTAATAGGATTTCCCAAATCATGTATATGCTGATAAAGGTGTTCTGGAAAAAGTAAACAAAAATAAATAGAATAAAAAAGAAGAAGGGAATTTCCTATTCGTTTTATGATTCTAAACTTCAGAATAAAACAAACGAAGAATTATTCGCTCAAAAAATATAAGAAAGAAATGAAAAATAGATGAGGTTTGTCGATTCATCTATATTTTGAGTCCTCGCGTAAAATCGTGTTGTTTGAATATTTCTTGGTTTTGGGATGCACGATCCTTGGATGGGATAGTGTACACCTTGCCAGTCGTACAGTAAAAAGCAACATACACGCCATTATCAATGGCGTATTTTCAATGCTTTGCACACAGACAAAAGAAAAAAAAAGAATGAAAGAAAAGTTCTAGGCTGCTTACATCTGCATGACACTAATATGGAAAAGTTGCACGTTGTGGAATAAGAATTCTGTATGGTAGCTCTAGTACATATCGAAAACCCTTTTTGAAACCGACCGCGTAGTTTAGTAAGCTTAGTACGCACTGCACTGCGCGCAGAGCTCATAAACAATTGGCTTTGACCGTTAATGAGGATGTGTGGGAAAACGCGAAAATTCACTGTTCATTAATGGTTTTAATCAAGGACAAAATTTCGAATGAATAATGTAACCGAATCGTAATGTAGTGTCAATGCATTTTCTAAAATGCTTCGTACAACACGGTGTTCAATACAACTCGGCTTGTGTGCATTGTTAATGCTAAAACAGCGGTCGATCTAAAAAAGGAGCGGCACCGCGGGGAGCTGAAACGAGACCACGCAAGTTCGACGGCGATATTTTTACACTGAAACTTCGAATTGAAAAGGGAACAGCGACATCTGATAGTGCTGGATTTTCTCAATCACGTAGGTCAAGTTTTTACGTGAATTTCAGTCTCAAATATACTTATCAAGCAAATAAAGATTAGACGGTCGATGTGTAGTAGGTCCAACCATACTCACCAAAAGAGCAATAGGTTGGTTGAGGCCGTATAAAGAGTTGAAATGCAGTCGGAACAGCCACAGTACCTTTTTGACTTTATGTTTCACGTTGTGGGACTTGTTCCCTTTCTTCAAAATTATCTTCGCTGTATAGGTACTAAGTGGTGGATAAAATTTTATAAGGTGAAATGATATCACTTTTCAGCTTCTTCAACATCCCCAGATTAGTCAGTGCGGCCATCTCCAAGGGCATCTCAACGTGGAAGTGATATCCTGGTATTTACCCATTTCCTTTATCTGGCCAGGGAGATGAGCACATTTATAATACCATGAAGCTAAGCTTCGTGATAATACCGTGCCGTCATTGAGGCCATCATAGCAGCAAGGCGGCATGGCGGATGTAAAACGCCTACGCAGGGAGGTGGAAGAGTATACATATTTCGTCGCTGATGGCGTTGTACAATCTGTAGGTGTGCGAGTCTGATCGGCAGTGTAGTCTGGGTGCCAAAGGCTGAACCTTGTTTTGCCGTCCACCCAATGTTTTTTGATGGTTTTACCCTATTTCTGGGGTGCTGAATCCGAATCTGCATGATGCAACTCTTGCATCCTTGAGGGTTTTGAGATATTTAAGATGGCCGCCAAAATGGCCGCCCAAACCGGAAATTCCCATGTATTTCCTTCTAAATGGTGAGAAATTGAAAACAATTCACGGTTTTACCCTATTTCGAGGGTGCTGAATCCAAATCTGGATGATGCAACTCTTGCATCCTTGAGGATTTTGAGATATTCAAGATGGCCACCAAAATGGCCGCCAAAATCGGAAATTCCTATGTATTTCCTTCTAAATGGTGAGAAATTGAAAACAATTGATGGTTCTAAGCTATTTCGAGGGTGCTGAACCCGAATCTGGCTGATGCGCTTCTTGCATCCTTGAGGATATTGAGACATTCAAGATGGCCGCCAAAATGGCCGCCAAAATCGGAAATTCCTATGTATTTCCTTCTAAATGGTGAGAAATTGAAAACAATTGATGGTTCTAAGCTATTTCGAGG
Source organism: Diadema setosum (assembly GCA_033980235.1). Taxonomy (NCBI): domain Eukaryota; kingdom Metazoa; phylum Echinodermata; class Echinoidea; order Diadematoida; family Diadematidae; genus Diadema; species Diadema setosum. The sequence continues at coordinate 7,837,886 of CM067069.1, read as the reverse complement.
GTGCTGAACCCGAATCTGGCTGATGCGCTTCTTGCATCCTTGAGGATATTGAGACATTCAAGATGGCCGCCAAAATGGCAGCCAAATTACCCGGAAATTCCTATGTATTTCCTTCTAAATGGTGAGAAGTTCAAAAAAATTTATGGTTCTAAGCTATTTCGAGGATGCTGAATCCGAATCTTGCTGATGCGACTCTTGCATCATTGAGGATTTTGAGATATTCAAGATGGCCGCCAAAATGGCCGCCAAAATGGCCGCCAAAACCGGAAATTCCCCTGTATTTCCTTCTAAATGGTGAGAAATTGAAAAACTATTGATGGTTTTACCCTAGTTCGAGGGTGCTGAATCAGAATCTTGATAAAACTCTTGTATTCTTAAGGGTTTTGAGATAAAAAAGACGGCCACCAAAATGACCGCCAAAAATGGAAACTCACATGTAGAGTAGAGACCCCCTTTTCCCTTCTAAATGGTGTAAAATTGAAAACAAACTGATGGTTTTGCCCTATTTTGAGTTTGCTGAATTTCAAGCTGCAGGATCCAGCTCTTGCATCCTTAATGGTTTTGAGATGATAAAGATGGCCGCCAAAATGGCCCCAAATGGCCGTCAAAAACGGAAATTCCCATTTAGGCCCCCTAATTCGGTCTAAATGGTGTAAAATTGAAAACAATTGGTGGTTTTACCCTATTTTGAAGGTGTTGAATCCGAACCTGGTTGATGCAACTCTTGTGTTTTGGGGGGTTTTGAGGATTCCAAGATGACCGCCAAAATAACTGTCAATATTGAAATTTTTGAGACCCTATTCAGCACCCTCGACATTTTGTTGTTGCCATTTTTGCGTTCCTTAGGGTTTTGAGATGTCCAAGATGACCGCCAAATTAATTGGCAGAAATTGAAATTCCAATGTTAATATATTTTTTTTTCTAAATGGTAAAAAATTGAAAATGAATTGATGGTCTCACCCCATTTCGAGGGTGCTGAAGGTTTTGAGATATTTACAAATGTCCTGTATAAACGGAAATTCCTTGATATTTTCTTATAAATTGTGAAATATTGTGCTATAAAGTGAAGCGAGTGATTAAAAGCAGTAATCCGTATTCTTGAATTCAACTCGGTTGAGCAAATTTGTCAAATCAGCCAGCAATTAATGGCATCCAAAATGACTGTCACAATGGTATTGTAATATACTGAGATATTCCGCTATGTCTCAAACGGAACTTTAACACGTAATGGAAAGAAAATGATATTGACATCATACTGAAACGTACAAACACAAAGATAAGACTGAAAATTTCTTTATGCACAATAATTGTTATAGAGTAATGCCTGTGGTAGCCAATAAGGGCTCCGCAGACTGATGTGAAGTTAATCCTTTTTGGTTATAAGAGTAATATTAAATTATGGCCTGCTGGTATTTGGTGTTCAAATTTGTTTTGTATTCTTATGAGTCTCGCCGCGTACTCTTATGAAACTTGTAACATATTCTGATTACGTCACTAGAAATGGTTGCATCCATGACCACTATAGTAGATATCAATATAAAAGTAGTTTCAAAAGCACTCTGCGTGATTATGATATTCGTAAGTACTGGACTATCAACTATTACCTTACATGTTGTTGTTTGTTTGTTTGTTTGTTTTACTGCGCGTTACCCGTGATTTTTCCATCCCCTCGTGTGTATGATATCGACAAGACCCTGTGTATCAGAAATTTTAGTGAAAATGACATTTTTGAATAAACAGATTATCAGTTAATGATGTCCTGTCCAAACCTTTGCTGTCTTCACCCCCCCCCCCCAAAAAAAAAAAAAAATGAAGCTACCATGGCATGTCAAAGGAAAGGTTCTCTCATTTGTTACAGTGCTTTGGCTGCCATGTTTGTTTGCTTTTTGTTTTTGTTTTTGTTTTTCTCTCCTGAACTTGTGACATTTTGTAGATGCGAGGTTTGTCGCCCCATATATATATATATATATATATATATATATATATACATCATATTGAAGAAAAATTTGAAGCAGAACAATAAAAATGTCCAACTCTTGTCTTGGACAATGTCATCAAGACCACCAATATAAACCAATTAACCAATGTGAGTGTTCATGGATGAAACGATTAAAACTGTTCATGGATTAAAACAGGTAATACATGTATTGGGAATCTCAGTAAACTTCTCTACATCACTATTACAATATGATCGAGATGGGTATGTCTTGTCCGCTGATTGTTAGTGTTCAAAACATATCCATGATATTTAGATGAAACAGTGTAATCTTTCAAATATTCAACCGCATCTGTAGTCTTGCAGGATTCATTCCTGGCACAGCTGTATCTTACAAACTCCTGTGCAAGATATCCGGTGAAGCTGGTTTCACTGTACAGCAAGTTCAAACTGGGATGTACAATATGCATTCGTTTATCAGCAGAGCATGGTTGGGTTTAGATTTTGCCATTGACGAAAACCTGAAATAGGGTAAAACCATCAAATGTTATCAATTTCTCACCATTCTGCCGAGCATTTTGGCGGCTATCTTGAATATCTCCAAACTCTCAATGAACAAGGGTGGTTTCGTCCAGATTCGCATTCAGCACAGTGATCAAAATAGGGTGGAATCATCAATAAAATTGCTCTCAATTGCGAAATATTAAAGTTGAAATACGTGGAAATTTCCGGTTTTGGCGGCCATTTTGAAATCGGAATAGAATAGAACCATCAATTGTTCTCAATTTTGAACCATTGAGAATGAAATACGTGAGAATTTCCGGTTTTGGCGGCCATTTTGGCGGCCATCTTGAATATCTCAATATCCTCGAGGATGCAGGAGTTGCATCATCCAGATTCGGATTCAGCACCATCCAAACAGGGTAAAACCATCAATTATTTTCAATTTCTCACCATCTAGAAGGAAATACATCCGGATTTCTGGTTTTAATTGGCGTTTATTTCGGCGGCCACTTTGGCGGCCATCTTGAATATCTCAAAACCCTCAAGGATGCAAGAGTTGCATCATCCAGATTCGGATTAAGCACCATCGAAATAGGGTAAAACCATCAATTGTTTTCAATTTCTCACGATTCAAAAGGAAATACATGGGAATTTCCAGTTTTGGTGCCCATTTTGGCGGCCATCTTGAATATCTCAAAATCCTCAAGGATGCAAGAGTTGCATCATCCAGATTCGGATTCAGCACCCTCGAAATAGGGTAAAACCATCAAGTGTTTTCAATTTTTCACCATTGAGAATGAAATACGTGAGAATTTCCGGTTTGGGCGGCCATTTTGGCGGCCGTCTTGAATATCTCAAAACCCTCAAGGATGCAATAGTTGCATCATCCAGATTCGGATTCAGCATCCTCGAAATAGGGTAAAACCATCAAAAAACATTGGGTGGACGGTAAAACAAGGTTAGGCCCAAAAAGTGGCTTTGGCACCCAGACTAGTGCAGCAGTTCGTCGACTCAGCGTGGACTTGTTCTCTGCCGGGGGGGGGGGGGGGGGGGGGGGGGGGGGGGGGGGGGGGCATTTCATGAAGCATAAATTTGTTGACAGCTAATCAGATGCAAGGAGTTCAGTAGCTGTAAGCTGCTTGTCAGAAAAATATCCGACCAAAATGCTCCATGAAATGCCCCCAGATCTCTATGGACTTGTCGCGATTAAAAAAAAAAAAAACCACAAACAAAAAAAAAAACAACAACTAAACAAAAAAAAAACTAAAAGGCTTTATGCCCGCTTTGGCGGGGGATAAATGAAAGAAAAAGCATCCTGAATCGGGACTGATATCATCAAAGTACTGAGTAATAGAGGTGCACATTTAAGTGTATTAATTGTTCCTCAACTAAAGTGATTCCCTTCTACAATAATGTATCATACCCTCCCCGGTTGGATGTACGAGTATACATAGCGCGTATGCACAGATACAGACTTCTGTTTCGGGCTTTGGCTAGCGTGTAAGTAGGAAATGGTGTGGATAGGTTCTTTGGATTTGGGTTCCCTTTAAGATGTGAGAAGACGACCAAGTTAATAATCGCCTATGTCCCTGCTCTTCGATGTTGATACATGTATAACCGCTTATCCGCATATAAGGTTATTATACCGCTTCCATTATGCTGGTAGTTCAATGGAAAGTATTGAGGAATCCTAATCCTTATGTGGAAAGTCCGTCATTAGATTAAAGAGGAATGTCAGCAAATTTAGAATAATGGCATATCAACTCTAGTGGTGATATGCTAGTCGTGTGACGATATCTCTCACGGCGTTGGGATTCCCCTAATTGACTCAGTTTTCTTTCCCTTGCTCTTAACATCTACCTTAACAAATTATTCGACACAGACCCGTGCAGATAAATACAGTCACGTTATTACGAACTTCTTCACCCCTTCTCACACATTTCATACCATCATTGTTGTCGATGTAGCCTATATTATGACATAATGGTGTGGAACATTTACCTGTCTGTATGTCTGTATAAGACATACAAGCTTTTTTTTTTTTTTCCCCCTACGAAAACGCATGCACCCCGTACAGGCCTATACAGTATAGTCCACCTCATATATAGTGTAAGAGATGTACAGACAATTAATTTGTTATCCAGTACAAAATATTGCAGTAGGCCTATACTAACAATTATATCAGACCAGCAAAGCAGCGACATGTTTTGTATGACAAGTGAGGCTGTGATATTCATGACATTATTTCAACATTAAGTACTACACTATGCATAACATAAGTAAAGACAATACAATACAAGCAAACCATTATATTCACTACAAAGAATACTGGAAACAGATGAAACAAATTGAATTGCATGTCTTAATTGTTTACCTCTTTGTTTGATTGATTGATTTATTGATTGATAAAATGATTGATTGACTGATAGTTGAACTAATGTACTAATAGGTTGAAATTGCTTCAGTGAGAAGATAAAGATACGGCAGACTTAAATGAAATTCGAATGTTTTTCACGTAATCGATATATTGCGATATCGATATATTGGAAGCATTCAAGCACACTCAACGTACTTTTCGTTCAAATCTTCCACTATAGTTCACTGCTTCGGTAGAAAAATAAAACATAAAACCTGCAAATTACATATTGCTATCCATTTTCAAATGTCTTGGCCAGTCAATAAAAACACACCCATCCACCCATCCACACGCACACACAAAAGACAAACACACAAATAGTTAAAGCCAACGCCCTTGAGCATAGGGAAAAATACACAACTAATTTAAGTTTCAGTGACAAAATATACATTGCATTTCTTTCAGATATATACACAATACAAAACGCTCTTTTCTTTCTCATTTTTTTTTGGTACTGTTTTCATTTCATTTCATTAGGTTTCCACACAAATCATACAGTGTGGTGTTTACAACATCAATCAATGACAATGTAAAGTGACACATACATAAGTTCAATATGACAATACAAAAACCATTTACATAGCACAAAACCAATTGAAATAATAATCATTTTCTAGGGTACAGTCATGACGGATAAATATAAATTGTGTGTGGAGGGAACATACGTAGAGGCAGATGCTTACTAGGAGTAGGTTCCCCGAAAGAAAATCAACACAGGCTGTTACACTCACACACACACTTCTGCAAGCACGCAAGTACACCTGAACAAATGTGCGTGCACTCACACACACACACAACAAGGAGAAGAGAATGAGAAAGAGGAGAAATCACCAACTAGACCGTCATAGACACAGTATAAATGACAGTATTTGCAGCTGCAAGAGGAAAGAATAATGAAAGAAAAGAATTAAGAATAAAACCATGTTTAGAACTGTTCTACAATCATGCCGAATAATCTATATCAGTATCAATCATTTCAAATCATCTGCTAAATCATATTAATTCATATTATCACCAAAGTATTGCGAAAAAAGTTTATTGTCTAGCTTACGTTTGAATGAATACCAACCGGGAGTTCATCGTATTTCACTATCTAAAGAATTCCAAAATTGGGGCCATTGTAAATAACAGTATTCTGTAATATTCGTAATCTAATCTATAATTCTATAGCACATTGTAATAGAATTTATGTTTCTCCCAGACCTGCTTACTTTACAACTGGCATATGAACATCAAAACTTGCTAGTCTTTGCCATTGACTAAACAAATCTTATTACCAACATCATATTATATAAGGCAGTAAGGCACTGCTTTGACATCCGATACTCTCCCTCCCTCCCACAGACAAAAAGTAACAATATTTTCATCTTTATATTATTGATAGACAGAAACATTTTATACTTTGATGATACAAGTACAGATACAACCACATTTCTTCAGGTATTTCCTTATTATTTTTATTATTATTATTATTTTTTTTTTGGGGGGGGGGGCGGGGGATTATATTTCATCTGTTATTAGTTTTATTTTCAAGAAGCATATAGCGTCCTAAAGGAATGATTATCTTGATATCTGGAAGTAAAATCGTCAACTAACAATGTTGGTATCTAACGTTGATGAAAGGAATTTTGACAATACACAAATTTTCAGCAAATATGTTAACATCAGAGTCAAAATCCCATTTTCATTCAGTAAACCTTGCATATTCTTTACGCAATAATTGGAAAAAAGTTTGATGTGTATACATATACGTAGTTAAAAATTGAAACATTCAATTTCTATTGAATAATTCTAAAAGTGGACAACATTTCGAGGGTCGAGTTCCTTAACGGAGGTATGTTTAGATGCACCTCGTGTTTGGACACACCAAAGCAGACCTATCGGGAACCTCTGATGTTCAGACAAATTGGAGTCACAGCCAATGTCGTTCAGCGGTCCATAGCTTGGAGGGGTGATCGAGATCCTCACGTCTTTGCTGACCTCATGCGCAGGCAGATGATGACCAGTGTTCACCTGATTTTCCGAGATGGGTTATCCGTTGTTCAGATCGATATCATCATGAGGCGCCTCTTGATCAACGGTCTGTTGCATTGGAAGTTCCTCTCCATGTCCCTCTCCTCTGTCCCTGCTCCTTTCTGATAATATGTGAACAAATTAAGTAAATGGAGAGATTGATAAGTCGCAGACAGCGTTCTGCTTTATTCAAAAGTAATGACAACAGTAATAATGAAACCTTAGTGATGTTTTCATATATATATTTTTTTGTTGTTAGCTGTTATATGATACAATAATTCATATGATGCAAAGAGTACCTCTCAATGAAAATGGGCTGCAAAGTATTATTGGTGTTGTACTTGCAGAACAATATTGCAGACCGTAATGAGCACAAAGTATGTAATATAAAACTTTTAATATATTGCTTAAACATTTGATATATGCATGTGTATAACATTTACTTAAAGTTTCATTTCTCTCTATTCCTTAAAAAACCCAACTATAATATAGTTGGGTTTTATATATTATACAAGCAACTATTTTCGGGAAAGCCAACTAGATAAATGTGAGTCATCTTGACATCTCATCTCATCTCATTTACATATTGTATGATTGTACCCTATCTGTTCTTATATAAAAATTATGTAAAATTTGAAATTACCTGCGCGTATCTAACTTATAGTTGACAAATTCTAAGGAACCCTCTACAATTCTGTTCTATAATTCTAATCAATTGATAAAATTCGATAACAGAATGGAGGAGAGATCCTTGTAAACCGATTTTGTAATTAACTCGATAGAGGAGAGGGTGTAATTATATGCTTAAAGATTTTGTAATAATAATTATTGCAGCCGAGAGAGGGTTATTTCCTATAATTTTGCTGCTTGTATTATGCCCATTTTCCGTGGTTTTTAATCATCTATCAATGAAGATTATATTACCTTGCCGCGTTCCAGTTCCCCTTCCGTTGATGACTCTTGACATCAGCCTTGACCGGATTTTGAACCTACATTAAAGTACAACCAAAATGCAATGCGTTAGTGAAATACCCATGCGCACAGTGAAATCAGCTCCACGTGAGAAACATGGTTCACTGCAGTGGTAAGTGTGAATTAGCACGTTTTTGCACATTACAAGAGCAAAGGCAAGTGGGATCTACATCAAATAAAGAGAAACTTAATATAACATTAACTAGAATTATCACTGAAGGTGATTCATACCCCCGTCCCTAGTGTTGCTTTATAGTATGTGATGTCATGAGGGCAATGACGTTAATACAAAGTTTGTGCATTTGTAGAATTGGAAACAGAATAATTTTAGTTTACTCTACAATTACAGAGTTGACTGAGTATAAGACTTACAGCAAATGGAAACATGCTTTCCCCCAGCATCATACACACCAAATTTGACCTTCATAGCTTGAATTGTTTATTTTGATACAAAAATGAATGGTTACCATGGCAACACATTTTCCTTAAACTAACGCATTGGTGTCTTGCAAAACTACACTTCTAGATCATGATACATACTAAATTTGACTTTAATTGCTTGAATGATGGAAAAGTTATTCGATCTGCAAGGTTTTGGTAAAATTGTGGTTACCATGGCAACGGTTTGTGTGACAAACACAAAAATTATGAGTTCCACATCTATACCTCAGGGCCATAATGCCTACCAAATTTGGTTTCAATTGCTTGAAAACTGTGGAAGACGTTCACTCCACAGGATTTAAAAAAAAATGCGGTTACCATGGCAACGCATTGTCCGATACAAATACAAAGGACATTTTGCAAAACTACACTTAAAGAGCATCATACACACCAAATTTCACCTTCATATACTGAATGGTTCAATTTGATACAAAAATGAGTGGTTACCATGGCAACACATTTTTTCTGATATTAACACATTGGTGTCTTGCGTAACTACGCCTCCCGATCATCATACATACTAGATTTGACCTTAATTGCTTGAATGATGTGGAAGTTATTCAATCCACAAGGTTTTGGTAAAATTATGGTTACCATGGCAACGCTTTGTCCGACAAACACATAAATTATGTGTTCCACATCTATGCCTCAAGGCCATAATGCCTACCAAATTTCATTTCAATTGCTTCAAAACTGTGGTAGTTGTTCACTCCACAAGATTTCGAAGAAAACATGCAGTTACCATGGCAACGCTTTGTCAAGTACAAACACAAAGAGTGTCTTGCATAACTACACCTATAGATCATCATAGATACCAATTTTGAAATTGATTGCTTAAATACTATGGAAGTTATTCAATCCACAAGGTTTTAGTAAAATTATGGTTACCATGGCAACGCATTGTCCGACAAACACAAAAAACATGTCTTGCACATCTATACCTCAATATCATCATTTATCCTAAGTTTCATTTAGATTGCTTCAAAACTGTAGGAGGAGTTCGCGACGCAAGATTTTGCAACAGACCGACCGACCGACCGCCCGACCAACATCACGGTGATTCCTATATACCCCCTTCACACTATGTGTGGCGGGGGTATAAAAAGACGGTAACATTACCTTTCAATAAGAAATCCATCAGCAGGCCTACGGTATCCTCATAAAGTTGCAGATACTTGGGCCGAGAAAACTGCAAATGACACTATGGCCCCAAAATATTACAACTGTCTTTTTTTTAATAATGTAAAATCTGGTTGATGTCCTATAGCTATATAACTCTTGTCCAAATTTCAAAGGCTAATTTGTGACATTTGTTTTTCATTAAAATGTCACCATGAAGTGGGAACAAACATATCATTTTAAATTTACGTAAATGTATAGATTACTATCATAGTGAGTAATGGAAACATCAAATTCGGGAAAGGAGTAAGGAAAAGCTTTTGAAACTGACGTGATCTTTAGAGGACGATGATTGGTTATGTGTTGTGGACAGCTCTCCACATGCTGTAAAAAGATTCTTGTGATTGAATTGCAAAGTAGAAAGGTGCAGCATACAGGAGTGCCAGAAGTGTTTTTTTTTTCCCCCAAATAAAATGTTGATCCATGTAAGGAAGCGGTTCAAAATGTTTTGGAATAGAACTGGAATAAATTTGTAGCTTTTAATCATAGAAAAACTACCACAGTATAGGGAGGAAGGGTGCCTTACCGCTGAAGTCTCTGTATGAGAACATCTCTTTTTAGGATGGCTAGGCTTCCTAAGATGATGATAAAGATGAGGATGAAAACTGGGATCAGAATGGTCCTCAAAGGTTCCTTCCTCTTAGGCCGACCACCGTCATCACCGTCCGTTGGTTCTATCATGTACACATTTCAAGAACATTGAAGCAAAACTTTTAGACATGCTAACAGCTGGAGCAATCAACTGTTACATGCATCAGTCGACTGGGATGCTGCAGTATCTTACGTATTCACTTTATGTATCATAATCCCAACTAAAAAAAAAAACAAGAGACCCGCGGGTCTAGCGCTCACCTGAGTATCGCAAGTTCACCTTTCACGCAGTCACTAATCTAAATTATTCACAGCTCTACTAAAATTTGACCAGGCTTCTCAAGTAGAAGATGAAAATGTACAATAAGGGCTGAAATTTTTAAAGATTCCTTAATTTGGGGGGATTGGGGGCCCCCTGGGGCCCTCTGGGTGGGGCATGGTGCCCATTTTGATAAATTGAGATCCTGACCCCCTAGGGATGCTACCTGCCAAGTTTGACGAAAATCCATCATGAGGTTTTCAGGAAGAAGATGAAAATGTACAATTCAGGCCCCCATTTGGACCTTCCCACCCCCCCCCCCCCCCTGCCCCCAAGAGGGGCACCCCTGGATTTGCTATGAACAAACTTGAAACTACAGTCATTAATGTACTCACTCATAGTATTATCTTAGCTCTATAACTTCTGATTCTAGAGAAGATTTTTAAAGATTCCTTCATTTTGGGGGGTTTGCCCCCCCCCCCCCCCCGGGGCCCCTGGGTGGGGCATGGTGCCCATTTTAACAAATTGAGATCCTAACCCCCTAGGGATGCTACCACTTCTGGTTCTAGAGAAGAAGATTTTTACAGATTCCTTAATTTTGGGGGGTTTGGGCCCCCCTGGGGGCCCCCTGGGTGGGGCATGGTGCCCATTTTAACAAATTGAGTTCCTAACCCCCTAGGGATGCTACCTGCCAAGTTTGATGAAAATCGGTCTTGGGGTTTTCCAGAAGAAGATAAAAATGTAAAAGTTTACGCACGACGGACGACGGACGACGCACGACGGACGCCGGACGAAGGGCGATCGCAATACCTCACTTGAGCCCTTGGCTCAGGTGAGCTAAAAAAAAAAAATGAGTGTGTGGCAGGCCTATCGATCAGTTCGAACAACATTTCCAATAAACTATTAACCCATAAAATTATGTAGGCAACCCAGTATTTTTGCGTACGATCAGGAAGTCTCGAATTGTAAAGTTTTTTGTTTTGTTTTCATGTTGTTGTTGCCCATTATAGTGATGCCTGTATAAAAGGGAATATCACACTATTTGAACAGTAATTTCCCTGAAAATGAGTTCTCTTGTCCTTTTATACCTAAAATGTGGTAGTACAGCATGTCCATCCACATTTCTTTGACCGTGTCTGTTAACAACTTGTCAAAAAGTCAGCTTATGAGATACATATCTAACTAAATTCAATATCCTCAATCCACAAACAAATCATATTTTCATCTGTCGTTACAGGGAATTCGATACCAACACAAGGAGCCCTTGTATGCAGCATTACAATAATAAAGTCAATAACTACTGCTTGCTTGAAGTTTCTTATGAGCAATAGTTATTGCTCGACATAAGTATAACAAAACCTTTTCATTTTCATCCCCTATTAAGTTAGAACAGTTACTTGCATATGGGTTATTATTTGACCTGCAGAATTATTATCATTAAGATCATTTTTCTACTAAATTGTCCTTACCTGGAATGGGTAAACATATTGGCGCTGGAGTCGTCCATTCTGGTTTATACACAGTACCATCTCTTTCCAGACATTGCACAGTTGAATTGCCTTTCAATTCATACCCTGTGTCACACTCCGCAGTGAAGTTTGATCCATACGTTGTGTCATTTCCAATCCATATACCATTGGTGACGTTATTGGGCTTATTGCAAAGCCCCACTGAAACTAAAGTTGGGAGGGGTGGGGTGAGAGGACACGAAACTTTAAAATGGCTATTGCTAATTGGATCTCTGCATGGAAACTTCGCGAGAATTATGGATTTTCTTCTTTTGTTTTCTTTCCCAGCATGTTTTTGGCATGTGTCTGAAAATGCACGACTTCAGTATTTAGATCATTGGAGCCAAATTTTCTCTATGGTGAAAGACTGAAGGCTGCGAAAGCTTCTATGGTTAAAAGGCACTGTTATGCTTTATTGCATAATGACACGCAGAAGTTCAATGTTACATGCATTTGTCAATTGGCAATTACTAATGAGAACACAAGGCTGTAATGTGACTTAATTTATTCATGTGAGCGAGTAATCTTAATGTACATGCAGTTTAGAAGATGATGAAAATAAATAAGCCAAACTATTCTGAGAAAGGCTACGAATCAAGACATTACGAGCCCTGTGTGTTAACCCTATCAGGGCATGGCAGACTGAGCTTCTCAACAGGCAGCAGCAGGTCTTTACAGATATTCAGATATTTCCAGCTGAAACTATTGGGGATAGGTGATGCAATTTGATTCATCCAGTCTGTGATAATTACGCAGTATCATTGTTTATGTAGCACCTTATCATCTAAAAGGCTTATTTCACCGGAACACGCGAACATCGAAAAATAATTGAAAATTCCAACATTCGCACTTCACACGGCTGCAAAAGATCACCAAACCAGACAGAACTTGCTCGAGAAAGCTGAAGCGCCGTTAACTGTTCTTGGGTGTCGTTCTAATTCGTACGGCGGTTATTTAAAAAAAGTTGAAATTTCTTGCAAACGTTTTCCGCAGACTGAGATACGATTTTTTGCTGTTTGATTTGTTCTTAAAAATGTCTTGAAAAGCCTTGTCATTTAGGCACAATACAACGCAAGACGAGCACAATGTTCACAAAGTGTTCGTGAAACCCCAAACAGATTCCAACAGTTTGGGAAACCTGCAAAGTTCTTCCGTTCATATTATCTACAATTACGACACATCCGCAAACTGTTCGCGTACCGTTTGGGAGCACATCAGCAAACCTCTTTAAGTGCATGACCATGGTGTCTGACTTGATGACTTCATTTGAATTTTTATTTCATATCATGCGACTTTTTTAATTCCGTTTTTTTGTTAAATTAAAATCGTAACATGCTTCTTCACATCAGTAACAAAAATGTCAAATGTCAATGACACTTTGATCAGAGTCACAGAATACACTTAAAGGGATTGTACAGTATTGCTGCAGATGAGAATTAAGCTTTTAACTTCTTGCGAGATACCAAGAAAACACTTATGATATAGTACAGAGCATACCATTTTAAGAGGAATTCAAAGTTTATTTGATGAAAATCAGGTTTGGCATGACTGAAACATCCAAAAACAAGGTAAAAGAAAGCGATTGTAAAAAAAAAAGTGCGGGTCCCACACTTTATTAGAAGCAGAATAGCAGAACAGTGGGAACGAGCCATTACTATTCAAACAATAAAACGCCTCACTTTTTCCATACATACCATTATACACGACAGATTTAGAGCACACGTTACAATCGGAGATAGATCCTAGCCTCTCGTTTTCATCCAGACCAGGCTGACAAAGCTCACGAAAGTTTTTCAGAACAATGTCAGATTCATTCACACAACGGCACGATGAGTTCTTTGCGGTGTGTATGGCTAGCAGGGGAGTCTCCTCTTTTATCGATTCACAGTGTGATATACATGCTTCCACATCAACAGGGCTGATGGGGTCTCCAGGTGGTAGTTGGTCGATATCAAAGCATCCGCTGTACCCAGGTTCTGCGGGGAGTTTACATCATTACACACTATCAATGATAACTTTACACATAGCACAGTGTTCTTAAGGCCGTGTCACACCTTTCCGAGCAAGTACGTGCGACTTGCGAAGAACAACTTTTACGGAGGTCCCCGCAGATGACCCGCGCATGACGTAGTACCTAACACGTACCTCACCCGTAGTAGCCCGGAGGTGCGCACGCAAATCTTTTCACCCGCAACCATGTTTAGGCCCTGTCAGACCTTTCCGGGCAAGCTAAGCGGGCTTGTTGGGATTGGAAGGATTTTCCTGCATATCGGACAATATTCTGAGGGCGGACAAGGGGATTTGGGTGAGTCAGTGCTTGTGTCTTACTTGCTGGACGCGTTCTACTTCAATTCTACATGCTGGTATACTGTTTGACCTGTGTGCCAGGCGCATGGGGGCTGACAACTCAGTGAAGGAATTCCTCTGAAGGAATGGCAGAAATCCCACAGAATGTCATTATCTTGGCTGCATACAGGGACTGCGAAGTACCTGCGTGGGAGTTGCCTGCGAGGTGCTGCGGCTAAGGGTCTCCTACTGGCGTTCTGCGTGGACCTCTCCGGGCATTCCCGCAACTCACCCGGAAAATAGTTTTGGTCATGCTCAAAACTTGGCTGCTGTTAAATCGGATTTGCGTGCGCACCTCCGGGCAACTACTACGCGCTAGGTACTGTCAGGTGCGGACCAACTGCGGAGAGCTCCGGGTAGCAAAGTCAAGCCGCAAAACTTCCCCCGATATGGTGTAACAAGGCCTTGAGCATGCTCAAAACTTGTTCCGAGTGAGTCGTGGGGGTTCGCTCGCAGAGGTACATGCAGAACACCAGTAGGAGACCCTTACCGGCAGCACCTCGCAGGCAACTCCAACGCAGGTAATTCTCAGTACCCGTAAGTCTCCCGTAACATAAAACGGATCGGTTTCAAAGCTCTCACGCAGGTCACACGGAATACACGCAAGTAGAAGGTAGTAGCACTCGTCTAGCAGGTAAGAAACAAGTGCGAAACTCGCAAACAATCTTGTCCGCCCGCGGAAAATTCTCCTGCGTGCTGGAAAATCCCTCCTCGCAACAAGCCCGCGTAGCTTGCCCGGAAAGGTGTGACACGGCCTTTACACTGCTATTGTAATCACATCATAATTTGGTACATATATATAAGTATGTATTATCACTTATTTTTCGAAATCACTCATCTTGGTTCAGCCAAGTCGCCATGAAATCCTATCTCAGTAGGCTTACGTCTCAGTGGCGGATCGGGGGGGGGGGGGGGGCGCACCGGGCGCCCCATTAATGTTTCGCTAAAACAAAAGGGAAAAAAAATGTAAAGGTGCCCTCTGTTTATGGAATTCCTGGATCCGCCCTTGCGTCCATTCTCTTTGCCGTAAACTCTTATCTTCTTTTAACCCGCAGGTCAAACGTGATATATTATTACGTCATACGTACACAATACGTATAAACAAATACTAGTAGCATGTGTCGTAATCATACAACATCAGCTTTGAAGAATATAAACCTCACACGAAATGGAAATGTTAAACTGTTGTGAAGAATTGGACGATGTTGAAAAATTAATAATAGATCCTGTGGGGATGTAAAGGATTATAATATACGTATTACACGTTTAAAAGGCATATTTTGTTGATTATTAAAGGGAAGATAAACCCCAAGAGCAATGTGGATTGAGTGAAAGCAGCAACATTAGTAGAACACATCAGTGAAAGTTTGAAGAAAATCGGACAATCGATGCAAAAGTTATGAATTTTTAAAGTTTTGGTGTTGGAACCGCTGGATGAGGAGACTACTAGAGGATATGACGTATGAGTGGACAACAATACAAAGAAAATATAAAGGAAATTCAACAAAAATTCACTTTTCTAGAATCATGAAAGAGCAATGGACCAACCTCTTTCAGAAAGCAGGGGGAATAATTGCTACCCTTAACATATGTCAATATCAAGTTGATGGAATTTGTAATTTTCATGAAAAATGGATTTTTGTAGAATTTTCTTTATATTTTCTTGGTATTGTTGTCCACTCATACGTCATAACCTCTAGTAGTCTCCTCATCCAGCGTTTCCAACACCAAAACTTTAAAAATTCATAACTTTTGCATCGATTGTCCGATTTTCTTCAAACTTTCACTGATGTGTTCTACTAATGTTGCTGCTTTCACTCAATCCACATTGCTCTTGGGGTTTATCTTCCCTTTAATCATACGGAGAACAGCTTTTACGCTACTCAATAATGATTGATTAAAGAATCACGCAACCGCGAAAGTAGGCATCTATTGCCAGTTTGAAGAGTTAACAAAATATAATCTCCCCATCCCCTCATGTTCTACTAATGTTGCTGCTTTCACTCAATCCACATTGCTCTTGGGGTTTATCTTCCCTTTAATCATACGGAGAACAGCTTTTACGCTACTCAATAATGATTGATTAAAGAATCACGCAACCGCGAAAGTAGGCATCTATTGCCAGTTTGAAGAGTTAACAAAATATAATCTCCCCATCCCCTCATGATATATACTTATTGGCACACACACACACACACACACACACACATAAACATACTATGCATTTCTCGTGGACGCATACACACACACATAAAAAATAAAGAAAAAACTTACTATGACATATGAAGTAATAGTCTCCCCATTCATCGCACACGTTGGATGTTTCAAAATCGCAGTCTTGGACTCGAAAGTTATCTGTGTGAAATATAATAGCAGAAATAAATACAAATGTATAATACTTGACGTGACCGCCTTTAAATTTTTATGTAATTATAATCCGAATGATATTGATAGGAATTATACCAAGAAATACCAAGTTACAATGTCGTTTTTTATGAAAAGAAATGAAACTGGGGCCTATATAACTGAAAAGTAATTTTCTCAAGAAAATACTGAGATGAAATCAAGCGATAATACAAACAACTCAAACATTTAAAGAAGGAAAGATATTATTCAAAGGGGTGAAGGTTCAGGTGCGAATTTGTTCATTTTGTCTCCCTCTACAAATTGAATTTTTGTTAAGATCGCAACTGGTATAGTGTCGCTGCCCGAAAAGCAGTAGATGACAGGTTAGAGTCCCACTGGTTCCTTAACTGTTTGTTAATTTACAGATCAGCAGTAGCGATCTTAACAAATTTAATTTGTAGAGGGAGACAAAGTGGAGAAACTCGCACCTAAACTCAAACATTATTGTTATTGCTACATATTATCTCTATGTAAAATAACTCTATTACAAGGGAGCTCAGACGAAAAGGAAAGGAAGGCAAAAATACAACGATATGTCATCAGAGATTATATTACAATACAATATCATGCCTGAGATGGTATCTATTACACGCATTGATTTCAACTCGGGTGATAGTGAGTGCGAACTTGAAAGTACGAGAGACTTTAAGGATTAGCATGCGATAGTACACATTCTGAGTACCCATGAGACATGTTTCAAATTTGGCGTCACATCTTATCAATAGACATTGATCTTTTTGCCCCAGCTGGAATAAATGAACTACTCCATTATTGTTTTGTGACTGAACGCTAAAAAAGCTAAATTCACCCGAATTTACCGTATTATTTTGATGGGAAGATCTACAAAAATATATGCAAAGTCAATACAAGAACATTATTGAATTATTTTAAATGGAAGTTTTGATTTGGTGAATATGTTTGGTTTGCTTTGATAGCTTTTTGTTCATTCTAACAGATACAAATCAAAACTCAAATAAAAATGCAAACAAAGTCAAATGCAATGATTACGATTGTAGCAAAAGTTTTGAACAAGTAGCACAGAATATAGGCAATAGTACTACAAAATAAAAAAAAAAAACACATTGAAACAAGATAATAAGTATAAAATACATATAGAATTTTTTTTTTAATAGTAAATTAGAAAGAAAACTGAAGACATATTAGGCTGGGAAAAGATGGGGCCTCATAGAAATTCTCTTGGGAATTTAAAGAACAAGTGCACCTTCATATACAAGTGCATTGAGTGAGTGCAGCAAAATTAGTAGAACGCATCAGTGAAAGTTTGAGGGAAATCGGACAATCCGTTCAAAGTTTAGGAATATTTGAAGTTTCTGTGCAGTCACTGCTGGATGAGAAGACTACTACAGCTGATGATGTCACATGAGTATAGCGATAATATATAAGGAAAATACATGCACAAAGGGAATTTCACCAAACTTAATTTTTTGAAAAAAAGTACACATTCCCTTGACTTGTCACTGACGGTTGTTAAGGATAATTTTATTGCCCCTGCCTTAGAATAAGGCAAGGAAAGTGCCCTTTTATTATGCAAGAAAGACCCAATCAAAATATGTTGAATTTTCTCAATATTTTCTGTATACTGTTCTACGTATGTGACAATCATCACGAGCTGTATAATATAATCTTCTCATCCAGCGATGGCGGCACTGAAACTTCAAATATTCATAACATTTGAACTGATTGTCTGATTCTCCTCAAACTTCCACTGATATGTTCTATAAATTATTGCATTCTCTCAATTCACATGTATATGAATGTGAACTTGTCCTTTACTGATCAAGAGGGGGCCGTACAATTTCAGGTGTTGGTGCAGAAAACAGATAAATAATAAAGAATTGCGACAATAAATCATGATTGCATACTAATGCGTTTTATTTTTATGCCTCTGCCACGAAGTGTCGCCGCAGGCATTATCTTTTCGGGTTGTCCGCCCGCCCGTCTTTCCGTCCGTAATCAGTTTTGTACAGGCAGCGTGATTTAAAAACCGTTCATAGTATCCTTTTGAAACTTGCCATTATTATGTATACATAAGTAGGTGAAGTTGTGTCGATCAAGTCTTGGGTGTACATGCACAAAGTCAAAGGTCAAGGTCATTTTTTTTTTTTAAATTTCACTATTTTCCCACGTCCATGCAATGCATAAAAGCATTTTCGAAACTTAGAATATATGTATTACTGGTCACATAAAAGACTCTCCAGCAGTGTCTAGGGAAAATTCTGGACCACAAGGTCAAAGGTTTAGTGAAAATGCCAAAATTTCACTTTTTTTCTCTTTATCACAGAAATGGCTCAAGGTATCTTCATTAAACTTTTGCAAATGCATGTATACTGCCTGACAATGATTCTCCTGAGAATTTTGGGGGTAGATTTTATGTATCTTTAATATATCTGGAAAAACAGCCTGTGGTAACTTTGCAAGTGGAATCAACAATTGTTTATTTTGAGATAGCCGTACTCGTTTGATTTGTTTCACAATGGATATTTTATCATATATACGATGATCATTACACCAGTGAAAGGTAATCACTCCTTCCCATATCTAACGTCAAATTTTCGCAGAACTCACATTTGGAGCACTTCGGGTTCGTTACCCATGTGTCGCCACAATCACCCTGTCGACATTTACGACTGCGTGGACTCATAGATCGTGCTCCGGGGAAGCCGAGCTGGTGGCAAACGGTGTCCCCTGCGGGAAGTTTGCCACTGCAGAGCCGTAAGGCTTGAGATCCATTGCTCATTGTTAACCACCCCTCATTAGGAGCGGGACCGCCTACAAGCATGGGCGCGATGGTGTCATCTGAAAAGACGATGACATGTACCTTAGTTAGATCCATAATAATTATCATGGCAGAGTGGCAATACAAATATCATGTATATGTATCATTTATATTAGCTACACTGCTAAAGCCAGTCCACAAGGAAACTATAAGTCCCATTTGCCTCAACAACGCATTGAATTCATTTTCTCTTTCGCCGTTCTTCAATCAGCATTAGTGAAGTGCCATTCAATATTTTTTATATAATTTGTTGAAATTAATGCTGGTATATCTCGGTTGTCTCGCTGGAAAACGAGGTCACCAAATCACTTCCTACCAGAAACAATCCTCTGCCATTTCAAATTTCAAATTCAAGGAACCGATAAATCAAATCAAATCAAATCAAATCAAATCAAATCAAATTAAAATTATGTTGTCAAGTATCCTATTTGATTAAAACAGGCATTAATATGCAAAATATAATATAAAATTGAAATGACGGTGTGTACAGTGTATATCATTTGCCTGAAATCTAAATCACACTGCAAACGCTGTTATTTTCGTGTACAGATATTTTCGCGAGATATAGTTTTCGTAAAATACATCGATGCTAAAATGAACATGCCTGTCGTTCGCGATATCTTTGGGTGTTATTAGATTCGCGGCCCACAAGTGGCTCGCGAAAATTAAACTCTTGCTAAAATTACAGTTTTTACAGTACACATGTAATTCAGTTCAATTCAATAGTCTATTTATTTCCATCATCAAAAAGAAAAGAAAAAGTTGACAAAATCCAAAGTGATACAATTTTTTCATTTTTCTTACACTCGTCTGATAAAGGATTTTTTTTTTTTCAAATACAATATAAAGTATATGCACGAATGATGTCATAAAAAAGAAACAATGCACTTTGCCATGGCAACAGAAATAGTAAATAATCACAATAATGGAAAGCAGTGTTCCACTAAAAAAGCCAAGCTTGTAAGACGTGGAACACTGGAACAAAACAACAGCAGCACCAATTTGTTATACCAATAAAACATGTTCATTTTAAATTCTTCTATATACTATTGTACATTTTACTCATTGATATATGATGCTGATACTATGAACAATACTTACTAGGATTTTAGAATGCAAACATATAAACTATATAACATATCACATTTGTGGCACAGACACTATGGGGCCAGGTATGCCAGGAAAACTGACAGGAAAGGAAGATAATTATGCAATCGGCCACAAAAAACATAACGACTTCTCCTGATAGTGGGGCAGATATGTGAAAAAGATGCTCACATCCGGCGGAAAGTATGAAATTTTGTAAATTAGGCTACCTGATTGAGCGCGCGTTTGTTACTGATTGAGTGCGCGCTGCTGTATTTACATTGTGATGTCAGTGAAAGGTGCACTATGCTTTATTTTGAGGGCACTTTTCGGCATGTCCGTGAATGTTAGTCGTGTTTTTTGTCTTGGCAGCCATATTTGAATTCAAAATAGTGGTCATTGCGTTTGTCAGACACTTCAAATTACTCCATTTTTTAACTCATCATGTTAAAATACCTGTTTGCAGCTAATTTCAGCGTCACTCGTCACTTAGAACTCGACATAGGGATCTTGAATATTTCGTCGAGGCGGCCATATTGGAATTCAAAATGGCGGCCATTCGATGTTTGTCAGACAATTCAAATTTATCTGTCATCAAATTCAACAATGTCTAAACGCTCTTGTGTACCAAATTTTGGTGCCACTGGTCATTAAGAACTGATGATAGGGATCTTTAAATTAGTTTTGTGCTGGCAGCCATATTGGAATTCAAAATGGCATCCGATCCCGTGGTCAGATCTCTTGGGATCCGGCAAATTTTTGAAATCAGCGCCCCAAAATACCACTTTGTACAAAATTTCATAATTTCCGCCGGATGTGAGCATCTCGTTCAATTTTTGCTACATATCTACCCCACTATGATATTACACGCAACCAATTCCCCATTTGCTCCAAATGTACAGGCGATTTTACATGACGAACCATAGAAATGCAGCCCTTGATTAGCAGTTCGACTCAATCTTACCGTGTGGCTGGTGACACTCCACAATTAAGTTGAAACCCGCCATCCTTGTGCCACGTTCATCAGACCGAAATCTGATACTGATGCTATCCGAGAGGGAGAGGTATGGCGAGAAAGACTTCCGCTCACCACTGTATATCACCTCCCTACCACCATCGACGACTTGCAAGTAGTCCTTACTTTCCATGTTAAACGACATGAAATGAAGCATCAGTCTCGAAAACAGAGTTGCATCAATGTGCCAACTCGTGTCTTCATCATTGTTGTATCTAAGTGGGAAATTGCTGGAAGTGATGTTGACCACACTTCCCTTGCTGCAGTCAACTATGTTGTGATATTCTGATTGCATGTGGAAAGAGACAAAAACAAAAAGAGAAGTCAAATTTCATCCTATATTGCAATATCTTAAAAGATTCATTCATATATTTTCCCCTAATGTATAAAAATGAACGGTAAACATGTCTCACGGGATGATAACCATTCTAACTACTGCACGAAGACATAGAACACATGATTTGAACAAATCACCTTTGCGTAGAATTTCACAGATGACGAGGACAAATAAGTGCAAGATTTTGCTGCGAAATGACTTAAGCTAAATCTTTGAGACCATGACCTGTATGACCTTCGACTTTGTACCCCTGTCACTTTAGGCAATTGCTGCACTAATTCTTCCTATAACTTTTACCAGATGATAAACACCGCAGAACATGAGTACATTGCTTATCGCTTCTTGAACTTGATCTTTCATCTTAACACATTGAGAACTTGCTGTAAAATACGTTTCTCATAAACACTTGCCCCAGTATATATGCATAATTATAATCAGAACTAGCCTACAACGGGATCTGTGATTTATTATGCAAATGAGTGTATGTATTGTTTCTATCCTGTTCACCAAAGCATACGTCATAACTTGACATTAAGGGGTGGAGTAAAGGCTGGAAATGCTTTATTTTCGTCATTTTACGTCAATAATACATTGTACTAAAAGCTTAATTTTATCATTACGGAGCTTATTTTCTTCTAACATTTCGCTGTTTAGTACTTAGGTTCCTAATGCTTAACCGTTATTGATCATTGCTTATATGCATTTATTGTTATTTCCATCTCATATTGACTATTTGGTGTTCTGCTTCTCTCTTGAAATCAAATGGAATGTAAAATTATATTTGTAATGTGCAGTGTGGGATAATGAATAAGAAGAAATAACATAATCTACATAATGTATTATTGAGCAACACCGCAGCAGGCATACAACGATGAACGCAAGCTAACACGACCGCCGTGTAAACTGTACGTGCGCCTCACCATACACCATATGACGTTATATAGATACAGGGAATGTAAGAACGGTTTTCTAACACAACAGCGAAGTTTGGAGAAGGTCGTAATTTACGACTTATGCATTTTGAAAATTTAGCAAGACCCATATGACGTAATCAAGAGAAACGATTACTACAACAAGATGACACAATTATTAGTGGGTCAATTTGAAGGAAAATATTATTTACATTATAACTATTATTATTAAACCTATTGTTTTAAACTCTATAGTTACAAGAAAAAAATTGATTCAGCATGAAAAACAACAAAAGAAATCAGAACAGATATATAAACAGAATTCAACGTATTTTCATTTTTTCCACATAATGAATAAGCACTTAGGTCTACACCTTGATAACTATTCCAGCACTCGGGGGAAATCCGTAAATCATTACTGTCAGTACAGCTGCAGTAAGAATTCGAGGAACGGCTTTTTTAATATTTTTTTTTATGTTTTATTAAAAAAAAAATTATACAGAATCACACTATTTACAACAATTAACTTGATTAGAATAACACAATCACTGAACAGTGTATAGGAATTGTAAAAAAGAACAAAAAAGGCAGAACATTAGGTTACCATATACAAATCAGATCTTGTTCAAGAGCGATATTCCGAGATGGGGAAGGAGAATAAAACAAACAAACACGCAAACAAACTAATGAGTGACCAATTAACAGACTGGAACAAGCCAAACCAGAGAGGGAGAAGATCTACATTACCCAAACATAATTTGAACTAGGAACGGCTTACTTGAAAGTGATTAGATTCTTTCTATTTTCTCAACAATATAATGTTTTCTCAGTGTAAACGCAAACTGGGCCAAATGCGCGGCCAGTTTTAGTCTGGCTTCCAAACCCTCTGCCTGTACTATTTCGCTGTTCAGGATATTAACCCCCTCAACGTCGAAACCTAGTATAGTATAAGGTGGTTTTGTTCTGCAAAGGATTTTTTCCTTCGGTAAAGGCCTTTGCCCGAACGTCGACTTCGTCGCCACGGAATTCATTTGGCATAGGGTCTGAAAACCAGACAATACCAATTGCGTATGTTTACAAGCAGAGCGCCACTACGATTAAGACAAAATATTGAAAGGTTTGAATCAAAAGCGCGGCCGAGCCCAGCAGTGTAAACGGACAAAATTGCGAGGCTCGGCCGCGCAATTGAGGCCGGGCTCAGCCCGAGCCCGGCCCCGCACTGTAAACGGGGTCTTAGACATCAGTGTTCTAGCTTCAATATCCAATGATAATTATTATACACTTCGATGCAACCAATACTTAAAAGTTCATTATATTTTAAACAAATTGTCCAAATTTCCTCACACTTCACTTGTGTTCGACTCTTTCGTCTGCAATCATTACAGAATGCGCATACATACATTAACGTTTGGAAAACGTCTGCGGAAAATGACCCTTTAAACCGTGGGTTTGGTTTAAAATGTGTCAGTTTGGGCCATAATGGTATGTACTGTACACGCATCGATCGTTCATAGATTTCATAGAATGATGTAAGACCACATACCTGCGTTCAAGGCTTCAACGCATCCCCCTAATAGCAGGTGCAATAACAGCTGCAGCAAAACTGGCATGATAGCCGGAGTACATCCACTCACGTTCATTTCCTATGGAGGGAAACGAAATCGCAATATGCTCTTGTTTCATCATAACAATCATACAAAGAAAATAGTCAATTGGAATGCGACGCCAAGCACAAGTTAACATAGATGGTATTTTCCATGTAGCTACAATAACTATTACCACGAATTATCATAATATATTATGACATTTGGTCCCTCGCAGCGAATCAGTGAACTTTCGTGTGATGTGTTCGTTCAATGTTCTCAGTTTGTTTGCGTGTATGTGCGCCATCTACGGTGATAGCAAATCCCAGTTCACTCGCTTTCATCCAATCATGGCTGCTATTTATTCGACTGACTGACAAGCTGATAAGTCATTGAGGGCGGATGCCATGAATTCGGGGTGTGATTTCACGAGTAGGAAATACGCACAAGTGGTAACTTTTCTTTTTTAATTTCTTGATAATGTGAATGGCATAACGATGAACTGAAGGTAACCGTTTACTACATTCTGATATTCATTTTGAAATAGCGTTCCACACCTGTCACGCCTATACACATATCGCATGTCATGCTCTCTCGCTTCGGCATTGAAAAAAAAAAAAATGTTTGTGGAAGGGAGGTCACCCTGTCCATGCGTTCCGTTAGAAAAGAAAAAGCAAGATACTCTTGTCGCGAAAACACAGTGATCATTACAATTTTTTTTTTCTAAAGAGGACGAGTTAAGTTATGTATTTCAATGATGTCACGACACTTGCTTAGGTGTTATATTCTCCAAGGACTTAGGTTTAGGGTGAGAGTTATGAAAGGGTTTTCGGTATAGTTTTAGAATTAGGAGTAGGGTTATGATTGGGGGTAGAATTTATATTGGGTTAACGTGCACATGTTTCGTGGGAGCAAGTGTCGCGACAGCAAAATGTCATGGAAGCATTTGCATAATAGGCGTCGCCGGTAATGAAGAGGGGAAAGGGAGTGGTAGTCTTGACAAGGCGACTGCACAAACTGCATGTGTTAGACTTCAGGGGCGGATCCAGGAATTCTGTAAAGGGGCACGCAAAGAATATTTCTGGTGCCACTTCCGGGTTTCGTAACTGTTTGCTCCCCCTCTGGACCCGCCACTGGACTTGTGCGGCGGTTGCTCAATAAAAGGAACTTTCCCTACTGTGCGATAACGTTCAAATTCAATAACAAACACCCCAGTTTACGACAGCTTCTAGGGCATTTATTGCATTCACTATGAAAAGATCAATGAACAAAGCCTCAAAATGCTAACCTTCACAGAATGGCTTATCGTGACACTGCAGTCTATATGTGCACCCTGTCACTTACACTCCTTTACTTGTTTTTTAAGCTTAGTAAAAATATCTTTTACTTTTAACCCTATTTGGAAAAAGCTTCATATTCACACGCTTTCAGAGACCATGACTGCATGTAAAACCATCTAATAATAATAATAATTCACAACATTTATATAGCGCGTTATTACATAAAATGTCTCTAAGCGCTACGGGAAAAAGAAAACAATAGAAAGGGAAGAAGAGGAAAGAAAAGAGAGAAAGAAGAAGAAGGTACAGTTTCAGTAATGGTATAAGACATGAGACACAGTCATAATACTACTCAATAAACAAATACGTTTTGAACAGGGATTTAAATTTGTCTACTGAGTCTGTTTATTTCAAGCATTCACGTAAACTGTTCCAGAGTTGAGGTGATGCTGACTGAAAAGCTCTAGAACCATAAGATTGTGTATTGACAGGAGGAGGTATTAAAAGTGATTTGTTGTTAGACCGCAAGTTCCGGGAGGGTAGGTATTCAGTTATCAACTGTTGAAGATAAACCGGTGCAATATTTCGCAAACATTTAAAAGTTAACAAAAGAATCTTGAAGTTTATTCGTTCGCGGATTCTTAACATATGCAGTTCTCTCAGTAGTGGGGTGACCGACTCACGTGAACGACGTTTAGCAATAAGCCTGGCAACTGAATTTTGAACTCTCTGCAGTTTGTTGATTTGCGCATCAGGCAGACCATACAAGAGACTGTTGCAAAAGTCAATGCGAGACATAACCAGTGCCTGAGCGAGTCTCTGGGTTGTCTTTTTCGTCAGAAATTGGCGGATGCTGACAATTTTGGGTAGGGCAAATGAGGCTGATCTGCACACATTGTTCACATGAGTCTTCAAAGACAGATTGTGATCAAATATGACACCCATGTTCCTTGCATCTGTGCAGCATTGTACATGTATAGTAGTATCATCTAAAGAAATCATACTCATTGGGCTTGAAATCCTGTGCCTGCTTGTGAAATGTACACATTCTGTTTTTGCTTTCATTTAGCTTCAAACCATTCTGTATTGACCAACTCTTAATATCCGAGACACATGCACTGAGTCTTTGTATAGCAGTAGACTGATGCTGCTTCTTGAAGACAAGGTAAATTTGAGTATCGTCTGCATAGGTCATACACCTTATGTCATGGTGCTAGCTCAGATTTTCAAGGAGGAAACCTTGTAATACAATGCTTTTATGAAACAGGACCATACATTTTCCCTTTCATTTGGCCTAATGCAATGAAAATGCAAATGCACAGTATACTCTATTAAAATTTTGCTTCGTGCTGAACTCCTGCGTTTCGTGAACGTTCCCATCATTGCAGGGGCATGCCGTTTATGACGTGAGAGCTTTTCGTAAAGCGTTTTGTTAGATTTTTTTTTCGGTGACAAACTGTTATAAGTTGATGAAATCCTTGTATTTGATTGTATGAAAGCAAATTTGTTTGACAATGTCGGACAAAACTATTCATGAACTGCCGCTCTTTTTCTCATTCACTATCTGTATACATTCATTGATAACTACAGTGTATACCTGATTAGAATAGAATAGAATATGTAGAATAGAATAGAATAGACTAATATGAAATAACATAACATGAAATGAAATAGAATAGCATGGAATAGATTAACATTATTCAGAGTAGCAGCCAAAATCTGAAAGGATTTAAAGGGATTCGATGGTGCAGTATTTGTGGAGAAGGGGACTGAGCTTTTAAATTTTTGCGAAATACCAAGAAACCACTTATGAAATCTTACAGACCATACCCTTCTCAGAAGAATTCAAAGTTTATGATGTAAATCGGTTTTGAAATGGCTGAGATATCCAAAACACACACACAAAAAAAAAAAATACAAAGCGATCCTAATAAAAGGTGGGTCAAACCTTTTATTATTTGGTTGTTTTTTTTTTATATCTCAGCTGTTTCAAAACCAATTTTCATCAAATAAACAATGAGTGTCACTTGGCAATACATGTTCTTTCATGTTTTAGAAGAAATTTATCATTATCCCACAAAAAAAGTTAGAAACCTGAAGCTAGGTCTCAACGAAAAATATCCCATCCCTTTAAGTAGAGTATACATGTAAGTCCTACCTTGGACAAGTAGAACCCTAATGGACGAATGAACCAATAGCTTTCGCTGATAACGTGGTTGGTGCAAGTCCGAGAAGAGCGGCAAGAGTTGGATCAGGGAGGTGGAAGCTAAAGTACCTCCCTGGTTGGATGCTATCCGACTGTTCCTTTAACACCAGTTTCCACCAAGTATATAGAGAATCTGAAAAAAAAAGGAAATGTAGACATGCTTATTATTGTTTCGTATTCCAACATGTTCAATAAGAATAATGCTCATTTAAACAATGAACAAAATGGTAAAGGTATTCACAGTTTCAGACCACTTCTTACGATTTAAAAAAAAGAAGTAAATACACCATAAACTCCATCTCATCAGCTATACAAAGTACATGTATATCCGCTTTTGCATTCCATCATACTAATTTGATGGCAGGACGTGTTTTGTGACTATTTCCTCGCCAAAAAGTCTTAACACTAGCTGCGCGACGATTGGTCTACGTTCCCACAACTGTATCCTGTGCATCTGGCCAGAGAGGCACGTGGGAAGTTTTCCTACCTCCCTGCTTTGGCGAAGCTCGAGGTGGAAGTGCAAAATATTGTGCATGAGCTTCTATCGCCGTTGATTTCAGCTCCTGCGACTGTGCCGGTCAGCACCGCGGCAGGCAGGACTGTGTTAACGTTACTGTGCAACGTGTCGGTCAGCACCGCGAAGGGAAGGGCTCTCTTCATGGGCGCTAGAGAAGAGAATGAAACGGTGACGATATTCCAAGCTGAAGGGGGAGGGCTACAATGTGATGTCGCGATTCTGTAATATACCAATGTACATCATGTATATTGTTTGGAAGCGAAAATAAAACAGGAAATAATAAATATATAAATAAACAATGAATGAATGAATGAATGAATGAATGAATGAATGAATGAATGAATGAATGAATGAATGTATGATAAAATAGAAAAACTTCATTTTTAATGATCAGGTACACCATACATATTTGTTATTTTGTGTTTTTTTTTGTTTGTTTGTTGTTCACTGATGTGTTTCTGCGTTAATGAACTCATGTTAATCCTCTTAAAGGGGATGGCTAGTAACTGATCAATGGGAATCAGTGGGAATGCTGGGGATGATTGTTCCAATTCTTGTGGGATTCATTTAAGAGTACATCATTATATCTTAACTGTGTGAAAATTATTTGCTTCAGAACGGTCTCATAATCAAATAATGTGCAGTTTAAAGGGATCGTATAGTTTTGGTTGAGACCAATTGTTCTTCCCCAAGTCGCACGCAAGGCTTGCCTGGAAATGTGTAGACACTTCGCTTCGTCAGTGGGCAGGTAATTAAGATAAATTGCACACTGCACTACATTATGCTAACTATAAAGTACTTGACAACACTTGACAAATAGGTTGTTAGAACTCATCCAAGTCATCAGCCTCTTGATTGAATGCTTGCCCGGAAAGATGTGACACGACATTTACGGAGAACAACTAATTTGTGTGTGTGTGTGTGTGTGTGTGTGCGTGCGTGAGTGTGTGAGTGTGTGTTTATTTCATTGCTTTGTCGTTTAAGTTCACAAAGATACAAAATCAATGACAGTCAAATAAGACTGCTGTTATGACAAGGTTAATATAGGTTTTCCCGGCCAATTTCGCACTTTTGTCAGTCCATTTGATAAAAGGTTCATTCAATTTAGCGAAAATCCTCGTCACTGCACATTCTGTCATTCAAAATTGAAACTTGTTC
This sequence comes from Diadema setosum, assembly GCA_033980235.1. Taxonomy (NCBI): domain Eukaryota; kingdom Metazoa; phylum Echinodermata; class Echinoidea; order Diadematoida; family Diadematidae; genus Diadema; species Diadema setosum. The sequence continues at coordinate 7,808,425 of CM067069.1, read as the reverse complement.
GTTCAATTTAGCATTTCGGTCAATGAAATTCGCACATGTGCCTTTCGAATTCGTAAAACGGGCATTCAAATTGGCACCTGCTCTTCAGTCATTCAAATTCGCCAGCACTGACGGAAAATGGTATTTCAGTCACAATTTCGCGTATGGGCAGTCAAATTCCAAATATGTTCATTCAAATTGGCGTAATGTTATTTCTATTTTGAAATGGTGAGAACCGTGATTTATGCGTATTTATATATGTGAATTTTTGTTTCATCCACACACTGTTAAGTATATAGTAAAGGTACATTTGACCCTAAATAACTCAAATTTGTTGTTCTGTAACGCCCCTCTTCTTCCATACATGTTATCAGAACTATACATGCCATGCTTGCACCAGTACCATAGATTCACTTCACTTTCTTATGTCCAGTCATGGCATCACGAGTTAGATACAGGCGTATCTCTCAAGAAAACAGGGAAAGAATCATAGAAGCATTTGAGGGTAATAACCTTGACAAATTGATGGCTAGATCTGATCCAAGAACTTTTATTTATTCCTAATAATAATTAACGCAATCTAGCACCCACCAAATGAAAATAATGAAACATGCAGATGAAAGAAATAATCATGTAAATTGAAACCTCCTTCTCCCAATTATTGACAAAACAAACTTAAGATCAATGTATCTGTGAATGAAATAATGCTATCGAACATTATAAACACATACATTTATTTTGAAAGTACTGTTGCAAAGGTGATATCAGAATAAAAGCATAAACGTGTCTGCTGAATTGACTGCAGTAAATGCGAAATTAGATGCCCAAGAATGAATTCGAATGAACGAGCGCAGCGTTTATCGTGATCACGTGACTATATATCGTGCTAAATTGAATGAACGATTTGCGAAATGGTGCTTGTCTTACGAATTTGAACCGAAAAAAATGCTGATTCGAATGATGTAAAAGGTAATTTGAATGCTCCAAAATGAATTTGAATGAAAAGATTATAAAATTGAAACACCGAACATGCCGTCTAGGCTAAATTGCGCTAAATTAACTGCAGCAATTAGGAATTGGACTGAAAAAAGTGCGAAATTGGCCGGGAAAACCTATAATAAACACCCCTCCTCTTTACCCCCCAGTTCTCCTGCCAGTAGTAAGATGATGTGCAGGATGTAAGCGGAATATCGGCTACACAGATAATTACCGCGCAATAATGCCATGATGAATGGTTCACACATCGCCACACCTTTGACATGACTGTGAGTTAACAAAGTTAACGAGTCACTGTCCAAAATCTGGATGGGTTGCTAGAAGAGAATGAAACGGTTACGTGTAAAATAATGGATTGGTTTATTGTCTCTGGAGAAACGGATAGACCGCTGCCACTGTTTTGTTTAACGCAAAGAACCTCCCTGGTTTAAGTCAGCATGAAAAAGTCGGGATATACCACTGCTGACAACATAAATTGTGACTGCGGCACAGGCCTCGACACCTTCTCCAATGCCCTATCGCACCTTCCGGATCAGTGTAGCCGAAAAGACCTGATAGCTGCTTCGGGGCTGCGCCCCTTAGAAAAAAAAAATACTACTGAAGTCTGTGATGTGCCAAGTCCTGGCCATATAGCTAATGATCATAAGAAAATGTTGAATACGACGAAGATGATAGCTTCGTTGATAAATCAAACCCAATAGAAAAAAAAAAATGCGCATTATCTGCAATGGGTAGTTTTTAAGCGGTGGAATCTACCCAGATATCTGTGAAGTCACATCGCGTCCGTTGCCAATGGCCAATATCTCTGCGACCATTTCTCCCAGACTTCTGGCTGAAGATGGTGGCCCCTCTCCCTCTCGTGTCAAAAAGCTTTTTTTTTTCTTCGATGGACTTCGCACGTGCCTCAGCAATAATCAATGATTGTAGGATGACTTTAATTGGCTTAATTGTGCGATGATACGCAGCCACCTCCCACATGTCATTGATCATTGTTGAGGTTTCGTCAAATATTTTTCGAAGCTGTATATTTTCTGAAAATAAATGTTTTCCAAATCCGATTGGGCATTGCAGAATAGATAGCATTACATTTTACACGATGAAGAAATGAAAACAACATACAGTACGGGGTAGCATAGAGCAAAGAGTATAAGCCCACCCCCCCCCCCCCCCAAAAAAAAAAAAAAAAACAAAAAACAAAACAAAAAAAACCACACACACTCACAAACAAACAAACAAACAAACAAAAAACACCTCAAAAAAAAAGAGAGAGAGAAAAAAAGAAGTACTAGGAGAACTCACATTACTCTATCCAGAAGCAGATAAAAAAAAATACACGTCCGCTTGTCGTTATGTTCTTACACCCTTAGCTTGCTTCACGTCTGCCCACCTCCAGTCAGCAACTGAAAAAAAAGTCCTTCTGCACAACGGCTTTTTAATGAGTTCCGTCTCTCCCTGTCTGTCCTGGCACGTGATCAGTGCTCGCATGACTTTTTTGTGTGTACCAGCGTTGGTTGGTAAAACTCTCCCGTCTGTGCTCCTCTCTCTTCTTTTCCTCGGATTAAACAAAAGAACAATTCGGTGGATAAAACGGTGGGAAACAGTAGCCTTCGAACATATCGAACTGTTATGTGGTTTTATCCCAGGATTGAGGGACGAGAGGGAGAGAGAGGGAGAGAGAGCAGAGAGAGAATTTGACGTTTCCCATCCACTGGCCGCAAGAATCACGCATATTATGATGAATTACCGGTTTTTTTTTTTCCTTCTTTTTTTCTGCGCTGCCGACTGACAAGGACAAGTGCAAAGTACCGAGATTCACCATCGGTGATCAAATTCGTACTGCTCCCTGACAGCCTGACCCCCCCCCCCCTCCCCTTATACATACACACGAATGAACACGCTGAAAGCACATATCGCCATCGTTGTAACTAGAACGTCGATACTGAAACTAATGTAATGTACTTTTTACAAAGGGGGGGGGGGGGGGGGCTTTAAAGAAGACTGGCACTGCAGTCGAGTGATTACTGTGTGTATAAATGTATCAATAATGATTTTTAACACTGGTGGTACATGTACTTGCTAAGTCAGTACTATGGAGCGTGGAACTTGACATCAGTTTAAATGCCCATTTCATTTTTGTGACATCCATTATTTAGAATGCATTACTACGTTCACTTTCAGTGTACGGTTGTATGAATTTGCCTATCATTAATCATAAATTGAGGTCTATCTCACAAATGATGTCTGTTAGGCATGTTTACGCTTACAAATTCTCATGTTGAACTGCTAGTTTTAAGAACATTTCTGCGGTGGGTTCCAAGTAGAAGCACTCATGCATTTGCTAACTGAAAATGTCAGATACCCATACAAGTAATCGAGTTTGTAGCATGCGTCTACAATACTGAGTAGATTACAACAGGTCTCCTACGATATAATACTGTACGACAATAATTTTGGTTATTCCTTCGTTGTCATGAGACACTGGATCATACTTTTTGATAATTATGTCAAAAGACACATAATAATTTTGGCCGGGGGGGGGGGGGGGGTAACGATGGCATTACACCGCATAAAAGCTGTGATGAGCTTTTCGGTATCACTTTCATTAAATTACAGTATCACGTTGAGGTATGCAGAAATAAGTCTCACCTCCCTGGTTTCACTTATTTCAAGTGTTTTGTCAAGTACAATGTATTAGCATGGAGCTACTAACAGAGAGTAGCTCCATGGTATTAGTATCAGAGTGCAAATTACTATCTTATCCCGGCCCACTGACGGAGCGGAGTGTTTGATGTTTTTACCAGGGAGGTGGAAGAAAGATCTTTCTTCCACCTCCCTGGTTTTTACGGAGGATCATTCATTGTCTGCGTATGGGCAAGGAGGTCCTAGGCGAGCTCGCCTATAGTACCTCCTTGGTATGGGTGTGTGTGTTTGTTTGTTTGTGTTTATTTCACTGTTTGTTGTCTACGTTCACAACGACACAAATAACAGTCAAATAAGATTGCTAAGCCCATGGACCTCATCCGATAATCTGTGTATGCACTTCGTTCTCTTCGAGCTCGTGTCATTCATGACTGTTGTACGTACATCTCTATATTCAATTCAATTCAATTCAATTCAAAGTTTATTTCATTTTTCGACAAAACATATAAGTTGCACTTCTTTTGACAACAGAGAATAAGGTAAACAGAACATTATGTATCGAAAAAAATGTGAAACAGTTAAGGAGGACCTTATAGTAATTATAGATTGTAGTAAAAAAAAAAACAGAAGTGATCGAAATAAGGTACATGTATAACTTTGCTTAAAGTGCGAAAAATGGAGAGACCCACTAAAAAAACAGAGCTTGTAGAATGTGGGCCCCTCTGGAAAAATAACATCAATGGAAAGATTAATTGAAGCATCATAAATACAAAAGGAGAGGAAAAAAAGAGGAAGATATTTATAGGAATGACGACATTCTCCGCCTAGATAGTATAGGTCAAGTCCAAGCTATTTGCCCTCGTAACGTATGGGACACAATCGGCAGAAAAAAAAAAAAAACTTTGCTTGCAAATCTTATCATCAAACCTCAGTCCACGAGCATGATCATTTTACTAGTTAATATAAAGACCTTTGCCAACACCATGAAAATTATGAAAATAAATCAATTTATTCTTAATAGAGTTATTGATGTATATAATATAAATATCATATTTATCAGAATTACACTCTGAGAGTGCATGGATCGGCGTAATAAAGCGTCACACAACATTTTCAAAATGAAAATGGTAAAATTAGTCAACACCTGAAATATTGTCACTCCTCCAACCTTTTGTAAGAAAGCCTTCACTCAAAATGTTGAATTTACCAATTCATAATGTAGATAAAAAGCTGATAAGTTGATAGGATTAAACATACCATTTCACTTTTTAGAATGCACGTGAACTATAGCCTGTATATAGACTTCGTTTCACATCGTGACTTTGCAAAGAACTATAGTATTGCAAGATATTCGCTTCAATAAACATAGGACTGAGAGGCCATTGACCTTTTCCCATATCTTGTGCATGTTATGTCTAATACGGTGTATAACATACAAAGTACTCCGTTCTGCTATAGTTCGTGTCTGTACTGTGCGCCGTATATGAATGACGACAGCCATTCATTCCCATCAGTGTTTATAGGGCAAGTCCATGCTATTCGCCTTCGTAACGTATGGGACATCATCGGCAGAAATATAGCCTTTTGCTTCCAAATCTTTCCCTCTTACCAGTGAATTCACTCAGTGAGGAAGTGTACAGAAACATGCATGGTTCTGTATGGGACAAGACAGTGGCAAGTTTCACCGAGTATACATTACTTAGTGCATTGAATATTGTGTAACGCAACACTTTGTATGCACATACTACATTGTAGTTTATAGAAGCAAAAGCAAAATGAATAATGGGGAAGAAAGGGACATAACTATACTACAAAAGTTTCCTTTGTGCTTTTTGTTTGACGGAATTCGACGGTAGACTACGGGGAAAGTGATCTTATAAAACACATCTCATGTGAATAGAAATTGATACGATTAATAATATGAAGAGTTTGTGTACACAAATCCACAGGGCGTCCCATACATATACCAGTGTCCCATTCGTTACGAAATCCACAGGGCGTCATATACCAGTGTCCCATTCGTTACGAAATGCGACCGTGCATCACAAAACCAACAAAAATCGAACATCCAGATTGTGGTGACTCAAAATAACTGATACGGGTATAAAACTTTAGTCAATATTAAGATATTATTTTTCTGGAAAATATGTTCGTTACTTCTTTCTCAAAAGTGGGATTATAAAACGAATCTTGATAAGAAATAACAGTGTTTTTGCAGTTCTCGTAGAATACTCATCTGCAGAATACATGTGATTACTTGCCTTTAGCCCCTTTCTATCTCTCTCTCTCTCTCTCTCCAAATAAATCCTTTACACGATCTTCACTTCCCAACTCTACTTTTAAAACGATAATTATATACTGCTTTGAAAGTTGGTATTTTTGTGAATAGTATATGTGCAAATATACGCAATCTTAGTTTAATCAGATAACCAATTGTTGCTGCGAAGTTTTAAAACCTGTTTGTTTCCGATTCATTGCACACAACACAGCTTGGCGAGATTACACTGTCTTAGTCGAATATGAGACCATTATAATGGCACGAAAGCCTCTACTCTCAGCAGACACTTTTCCAAAGTGGCCTTTTTCTTTTCATCCTTTAGATAGGTTCAGAAAAGTCCATTTTATTGAGTTATAGCATTCATCATTGAAAGTTTAGAGTGTGCTCTTTCAAAATCTGCCCTTGTCTTGTCTGCATGGGACATGAAACATTTGGAATATAAATCTCATTTGCATATTTCAATCAGCTAAGAATTAAACATCATTATGTGAGTGACCGACATACACAGTCATGCCCTTCGCATTATAGTTCAGCCGTTCAGCATCCAATAGAAATACGTCATGATACGTCCCGTACGTTATGCATTGATGTTACCAAGCTATGTTAATCTATTCGCGAAGGCTTTGAGTATGTTAATATTTCAAGTCTTTTCTTGTCTTTTTATATTAACGTGTTTTTTAAAATAAACTTTGATTTAGGCTTACCAAAATCGAATCATTTGGGAAAACCTGAAAACTTAGCATTTCAGGTATAGAACAAACAGCATGGATTTGCCACGAGAGGTAACACAGTCATTACCGTGCTGATTAACAATTAATGATTAACATTGCATTACTATAGATATTATGAGAGGCAAAATTGATTATGAAGCACAATGGGTTGTCTGTTCCGTGCATCAATAAAGCGAGACTGAAGTATCCTCTGGAACAAAACGATAACATGATCAAACATCTAAGAGCTCGAAATGTTCTTAAAATGATCTCAACCCAGATCATCACCGGCAACTCTTACGGAACAGGATGTCATTCAAAAGAAGATGAAATCCTACCTTTACCTCTGTGTCGATGTGTTAAATGGCGAATGACGACGATTACATTTCGACGATAATAATGGCGCTTTCTAGAGAGAACGCATGAGTGAAGTCGAATTTATAAGTTCATATAAGGAAAAGCTCATCCTGACAACCGACAGCGGTACATACATTTGTATCGTTTATTCTCCAAGGTAACTGAAAGAATCAATCCACTTGATGTACATGTACAATGTATGACCGCAATACCGGTACGATGTTTTGATCCGCAATTAGGTGCAGGGTCAATTCCCTGTCGCGCGATCATCAGCACATTCATTCTGACCACACTCAAGAGACGGGTAATATTAGAAAATGAGCAAGTGGGCCGAAAGTGTATATTTTTATGCCTCGCATCTGTCTACATTCATAGCACCTCCACCCCCCCCCCACCAACACTTGCTTTCTGTCTCATTGTTATGGAGGCCGACATATATGCTCTCCTATATCTTCAGTGCGCAGGGCTCCGATAATCACGTTCTGTTAGATGCGGTACACCGGTATGTTTACTGATAAAGATTTTATACACACATCTATTATCTAATAACAGTAGACGTTTCAACTCCAATTGTAGGCACCTACTACAAAATTACCATATACAGGCTGCTATGTGGAATGCAATCGTGTTCCGATGAAAAATCGACAACAACCGAAAAGCAAACTAAAGGTGATTTAACATAGCAGCCACTGACATGACTTGGGGAAAAAAAAAATGTAGTGGTACCAGGAAGACGGCCATAATGATTGTAGTCATTATGGTGTGGCGACGAATAATCATGCCAGGGCCATGTTTCATAAAGCTGTTCGTAAACTTAAGAACGACTTTATACGAACGACTGGCGATCAGTTCTGATGTGCTATAATTCTGCACAAGAACTGATCATCAGTCGTTCGTAAGTCGTTGGTAACTTTACGAACAGCTTTATGAAACACCCCAGGTAGACGACCATAACGACTGTAGACTGATTGTGTGACGACAAATGAATCATGCCAGGTATACTGAATGAGTCAGATTATATTGGCTTAGTGCCAACCTGCACGATAAAAACACATGTACTACGCACACGAATGGCACGTGCCTATATGAAATCGCATCCTATCAGATATCGCTCCCAAGTCAACGGCACACTTCCCCTTAGGGCAGGGAGGCGGGCCCCGTCCGGAGGGGAGGTGCGTGCCTCCCGTCCCCGAGCAAAGTGAATTTGTGAGTGGGATTCTACTCGCGTGTCGAGAGCTACTGAGCCGTCAACACTCAGCGGGTGTGCGTATAGCGCTACCGAAGTCTCCCGCGATGGGTATTACAGAGCTGCGCTCATAAAACGTGTCGCGCTACCTCTGAGTGCATACGTTGGAGCCAAGAAGCTCTATATTTCGGTACCTCGAAAAACCTCAGGTAGGTCTATAGAACCTGCTCTCATTAATGTGTTTCTTTTATCAGGCAGGAGTACAAATGAATAAAAGAAAGTGAAAGTGAAACTAGCGAAGAAATAGTGGTTCTTAACGAAATGATTCCTCATAATCATTGCCCGTTCAGGCGGCAGTTTTACACAATATTTCGGTTAAATATTCACACTGAAAGGAGAAGGGTGCAAGATTATAAATGTGATATCAAGACGTTATACCAATAGAAAAATTGTGAAGAGAATTCCGCAAAATGTCATTATTTATGAACGGTGGTCATCCCCTTTTTGTTATAATAATGACTTCACAAATAAGATATTAAAGAGTTATCTGATATTCTCCCTGTATTTGAAGGAAGTCACTTATAATTATTATGTCACTGCCTGTAGTACGCTGTACTATCTTGACATCAGTCCTGCGGTGGCAGCAATTGGATTTAAACGCAACTTTTGTAAAAAGACTCAAAATTTTTGAAGGGATCGTCTGATATTCCCTGTCAATTTTACTGCATAATAGTGATCTCCCTATATATTGTGCAATCACTAAATACACACGTAATGCTGAAGGGTATAAATTTCCCTTTATAATATATTGTAACACCTTTATTTTGTAGTTTTGATGTTATTCTTCGATAGCGTACGATTGGCGGTGTTACATTGGTAATGTTTCTCGACAGCACACAGAACAGACCAAGAGACCAGTTCATATAAGCATCCAAATCCAGGCTCTTTCTTTAGTCACAAGAGGATATAACGCTTTACAGGAATATGATATATTAATAGGTACTCCCCATCAAACGGCCATATATTGCCCCTAAAGAGGGATGGCAAGGGAGACCAACGCTTATGTGTCTTTCCCCAAAGAGGGTAAAAGAGAGAACTCCTTGACCAAAGCACATGGTCACTTTTATAATGCATCTATACTCGAAGGAGGGGCTTAATCTACAATATTCAAATATTCAAAATAGAGGGATTCAGATTATAATAAAACAAAGGAGTAGGTCAGTAATGACCACTGTCAATCCATGGGTCACTGACACCAGTGACTCACATTTTACATGATTGGAATGATGGGGGAGAAAATTAGCACTGGTAGACAATGGGGAGACAAGTTATCCAGAAATGTTTATGGGAGAGGTTAGGCTCCTAGGGAGGTAGGGTGTGTAGACTGACCACAGGATGTGATGACCAGTCGGGGTGGACAAAATTCTGGGAATAGCAATGAAGGAATTTTCCCTCATGTCTGTAGTGGTTGAAGCTTGGTTTTGCAGCGGACAACGCTCCTACATTTGATATATTACATTACTTCCATCTTTCAAAATGAAACGTCCTCGTTTCAAGGAGGTTTATTACAGTGGGACAGGTATTCTCCAGTGAGAAAATGAGAGAGGGGACTGGATACAAAATGTAACTTTAAATATGTGTACAAAATGATAAAACATACAGAATACTACAGCATGACTAAAGGAATGAAAGAAAGTGGAAAGAGGTAGAAGGAAACAAAAGAATCGCATAAATACTGATTCAAACTTTAAGGAAAGAAATGTGTGCACAGTGAATTTAAACAACTAAACAAAAACCAACTTCATCTGAACAATATACGAAAACTACAATATTGACATTAATCCAAAACAACTAGCTCCATGTGTAATAGGGTGTAGTACACAAACAGGAATAGAAAAATTCCACCAAAATGGAATAATAACCAAAGAGAAAGTGATTGCATTGATCACCCAAATTCAACAAATAACTGGTCAATAAAATAAGCATATCTAGATATATAAATATAATTAGGTCCATGTCTCGAATAAGCAGGAAAAATAAAGCCAACTTGAAATAATGGAATAAAAATATAATAATCTTGCATTTATGGAATGGAAAACCTGAAACCAGGATATTGTTAGCGTAACATAATAAAAAAAAAAACACACACATTCAAACAGATATTAGAAATAGGCCAATCTAGGTATGGCGACAAGGTCATATAGAAACATGTGTGAAATATAGAGATCTTACAAAAATGTGCAAAGGAAGTTTAGTAATTGGTCCACATGAGGCTGTGGACAGGCAGAAATATCTTGGAAGCATCATGTGAAAGGAAATAAAAGAAGGAAATTCAAAAGCTGAGCAGTCAAAAAAACAGGCAGAGCAAAGGAAAAGTCAAAGCAATTGGAAGTCTGTTATTAAAACTTAAACCACACAACACTCATGTGGGATATGAGCAAGATATCATTGGCATAAAAGATGATCACACATGAAATGATAGCAAACAAATACAAATGTCAAGGCATTAATCGGGAGGAACTACACTTGTCAATAAACGTAAATCATGACCTGCATTAACTGTCTGATGGTCATGAAAAAAAATATATACAAAGGAATGGTATTATAGGGGGCAATACCTCCTTACTTTGCATTCAGAAGTCAGACAACAGAAACATAAGTGAACATAAAACAAATGATGTAATAAACTTCAAAATAGCAACAATCCTTAATTAAGGTTGTCTGAAAGTCAAGTTTACCAAGGACTAACGAGAAAAAAAGGTGAAGTCTGAGGAGATGGGGTTACCATAGTAATCGGGAGGGTGTACAATCCGGCCGCTTCGAGTGCGGTTCGGAGGATCATGGTTACGTGCATGGGCATCATGGGATGGTGAGGGAGGAGGGGGAGGCGCGTTGGGGTGACTGGGAGGAGACGCAACAGGTGGGACAGGTGGGGAGGGAGGCGGGTGTGGAAGAGATGGTAGATGAAGACTTTGATATAGTACGAGAGGGGTATTCAGTGGCCATTGTTAGAAGTTAAAAGGTTTAACCACGTTAAGAATGAGGAAGAAAGATCGAGTACTATGTAAACCTACACAGGAGAGAGAGAGAGAGAAGAGAGAAGAAAAAGAGAGATGAAGAGAACAAAAATATGAAGATGTGAATAATTCACCCTATGCAAACATAAAAAGGTAAAAATCAGCAAACAAACTTATGCTCAATCAAGCATAAACTGACATACAAAACTAGCAATATATCATGAACCGTAATCAATGTAAAAAACAAGTAATGTCATCAACAAACAAACGCACGTCACACAATTACAATTAGATACGTAAGCCTATATCAACATGCACATAAAATGAAAGCAAAAAAAAATTGTTAAAACAACGGAGTATAATGAAGATAAGTACCAACACTCAGAACATCAAAAACAAATCTCATAAAAAAGAGGACAGGATTAAGACAAAAGAAAATACTTTTTGTAAAAGAGTCTGTCCGAATTAAGTAATTAATGTTCAGTGAAAAAGGAAAAATAATACAAATAAGAAGAACTCATCCAGATCCCTCGTAGATGACCGGTAGCGCTGTACAGTCCATGTATGATGTCACTGGTTGAAGACGACTGATCAGTGAACAGGAGTCACAGCCAGGTACAGCACAGTTTGACTCACATTAAAATAGCAGGAGGCAAACAGTACAAGTCAGCGATGAAAGTAGATCCCCGATGAAGAAGAACAGCTCATCCAAGGTAATAAAGGTTGATTCTCCAGCAGTGGCGAACAGCTTACATGTACATTAAAACACAAAACACTCCAGCAGGTGATGATGCCGTGATGATGAATGAGGAAAGTGATGATAAATATAGTTCACTGTGTAAATTCACTTTCAACAGTGGGGAATTATATATGTGTCCACAAGCAGGTCTATGATGCACAAAGGCTGTTCCACAGAAGAGATAGATAACTGTCTCGAGATGATCCACAGTCGAGAAACAAATGGTATAAACAGTCCACAAACTGCAAAATCCAGGGCGGTATAATGTGGAGATGGGCTCGTCCAATCCCACCTGCAGAAGAATGGGCTCGATTACTCAACACACCGCTGCCACCAGAATGTGGTATTAAATGTTTTCTCGACGCTCCAAAGAAAGGACCAAGAGACCAGTTCATATAAGCATCCAAATCCAGGCTCTTTATTTAGTCACAAGAGGATATAACGCTTTACAGGAATATGATATATTAATAGGTACTCCCCATCAAACGGCCATATATTGCCCCTAAAGAGGGATGGCAAGGGAGACCAACGCTTATGTGTCTTTCCCCAAAGAGGGTAAAAGAGAGAACTCCTTGACCAAAGCACATGGTCACTTTTATAATGCATCTATACTCGAAGGAGGGGCTTAATCTACAATATTCAAATATTCAAAATAGAGGGATTCAGATTATAATAAAACAAAGGAGTAGGTCAGTAATGACCACTGTCAATCCATGGGTCACTGACACCAGTGACTCACATTTTACATGATTGGAATGATGGGGGAGAAAATTAGCACTGGTAGACAATGGGGAGACAAGTTATCCAGAAATGTTTATGGGAGAGGTTAGGCTCCTAGGGAGGTAGGGTGTGTAGACTGACCACAGGATGTGATGACCAGTCGGGTTGGACAAAATTCTGGGAATAGCAATGAAGGAATTTTCCCTCATGTCTGTAGTGGTTGAAGCTTGGTTTTGCAGCGGACAACGCTCCTACATTTGATATATTACAATATCATGCACAATAATAAGTCTCTCTCTCTCTCTCTTTATGAATTATCCATCATGTACGTCTTGTATTAACTGATAAGCCATCCTGTTTTTTTCTTTGTGCAGTCTCCCCATCCCCCGCTCTCTCTCTCACACACACAACACACACACACACACACACACACAACACACACACACACACACACACACACACACACACACACACACACACACACACACACATGTCCAAACACACTAGCCCTTACTGGATAACGGCTATTGTAGGCAACAAGTTATATTTCCCGTTTTCATTTTGTTTTTCTTATATGAGGTGTAAACGGCTTTGATACAAGCCAGGCTGAAACTTGCACGATTCTGTGGCAAGCATTGGCACGACTCGAGTCGTGCCAGTGCGCAAACTAAGTGCGTAAACTGGCGTGAAGTGTGCGTAGACCCGTCGTGACCTGCGTGCCATGTCGGGACGAGAATTTTGAAATGTTCAAAATTTTGGTCACGACTTGCCACGACAAAATCGTGGCCAAAAGTCGTGCAAGTGTCAGCCTGGCTTTTGACTGAAAACCATAGGCCTATATGGATAGGCGTAACATGAATTTTGTCCTATGTGATTACAGCCCAACATCATCTTCCACAGCCCTAGTAACAGCACTTGGATGGGATAGCCTTCACTCTCGCCGCCTTCTTGCACAATGCACACTTTTTCACAAAATCCAACATCACCTGGTTGCCATGCCCCTCCCACCCGATATCACCCCAGCTAACTACATTGGAAGACAAGATCACCAACTCAAATACACAATCCCTAGATCCACCATTGACTCCCACAAGTATTCATTCTACCCAAGAGCCATAAGACTATGGAATCGCCTGCCGGGACCCATAGTAAGCACCGCCAACCCAACATTATTCCAAGGAGCTGCTTTACCCATCCTCAGGGCAATGCAGCCTCCTGCTGGATCAGCCACTGTGTAAGAGGATCGACGCTGTTTTTACTCGCACTGAGCACCTATACTCACATATACCCCTACCCCTTGCATTCAGCATCTTTGGTCTGTGTAAACACATCTGCTAAGACAAAACAAAGGTAGCAGCATGCTCCTTACAGGGGAGGCACACTTGATAGTGAGACATCTGTACATACACTGAATTACACCCCCTCATGACACACAGTTCGAGTTCATCCCAGTATAGCTTCATGTACAAGCTGCTTCAAGGGATTACTACATCAAGGTATCAAGGTATGAATGACAATGCTGAAGGTATACACACCCATGAGAAATCTTTTCAGGCATCAACTCACAGACATGTCTTGTAATCTTCATACAATGGTCATGTTATTGAGACATACCATGCAAGAGTTTTTAATCAAGGCACATGTGTGACATGACAGTAGAGCCAAAATAACGGCGTCTGTACCCTCGGAAACCGTAGGCGAGCCCTTGCGGCGAAGCTGGCGGGCCGCTTCAGCGGCGATGATTCCCCGCGCGAGTGCATTGCGTTTCTAAACGCAAATCCCGGCAAGCTGCCAGCTCCAACCCGGTGATCAATTGCTGGTCGACTGGTATAAGTGACTACCAGTGGGCCCTATAGCTACAACCATATCAGCAAAGCAACATTCATCAGGAATAAATCCCCTCCCTTTTCTTTTTTATTCTTTAAAGGGATAGTATAGTTTTGGTTGAGACCTAATTTCAGGTTTTTAACATTTTTTGGGTGAGATAATGAGAAACCTATTATGAAATATGAAAGAGCATGTTATTCTATGAGGAATTCAACGTTTATTTGATGAAAATTGGTTTTGAAATGGCTGAGATATGCAAAAAAGAGCAATTCTAATAAAGTGTAGGACCCACTCTTTATTACGATCGGTTTGTTTTACCTTGTTTTTGGATGTTTCAGTCATTCCAAACCCAATTTTCATCAAATAAGCTTTGAATTTCTCCTAAAATGGTATGCTCTATTGTGCTTTGTTGGTATATCTCGCAAAAAGTTAAAAGTCTCATCCAAATCTCATCTCCACCAATACTTTACCATCCCTTTAAGCTCTTCTGTCAGGAAGAGGATAAAGATATTCATGGAAATAAACAGCTGAAGACAATGCTTCAAGCCATATAGGCCCTATAGCGAAGAATGCTATGATTGATAATCCACACATCGCTTTGCATATAGTATCAGTGTTCATTGACGTACGTGCTAGTACTGTTCTATTCGAAACCATATCACCTTGCTCTTTTCAAAACGGAACAAAGAAAGCTAACATAACTGTACAGTAACTGTCCACGGAGCAGGTCACGACATCCTGCCTCCACTAAACTTTGGAAAGGAGTGTATGATATATGTGGATCATATTAAATGGATAAGGTGATGCGGTTTCTCGGGTTCGAATCCGTGCAGATGGAATCCCATTTTCTTTGCTCAGTTTTCTGCTAAATATTCATTTCCGGTCAGTTTTCTTCTGTTTGCGTTTGCTACATGATCAATAGGCCCCTATCTAGGGCTGCTACCATTCCCACATCAAAATCAGGAGACAGCAATCAGTAGACTAGTAGGGTACTTTCCTTCATGGGTAATTCCTGAAATAAGGTACCCAACTTGCGACATGCTTATTTTGATAATAAGATCAGAACAGTATAGCTTTCTGTGGAACATAGGTTGAAAATCATATTTAGTAGGTCCCTTCAAAAGTGAGTGAAAACGAACATTCTAAACTAAATGCGAACTAGAATGTTCTTTTTCACTAATTTTGAAGGGACTTACTAAATAAAATGAATGGTTTTTTTTGGTTCGATTTGGTTTGGTTTTTTTTTGGGGGGGGGGGGTTGTGGTTTTTTTTTTTTTTTTTTTTTTTTTACATCACCATTTCCCCAACCTTAACGATCCCGGATGGCAGATGGATGGTGGCCTCATTCCCGCTCGTGTCCAGAAGTGGGCTTTTCTTCGATGAACTTTGCACGCACCTCAACAATAATCAATGATTGTAGAATGACTGTAATTGGCTTAATTGCGCGATTATGCGCAGCCACCTCCCACATGTCATTGATCATTGTGGAGGTTTCGTCAAATATTACTGAAGCTGAAGGAATTTCTGGGTATGGTGGGCATATAGGACCCAAGCTACGCTTGGCGGATATTATACAAGGCCTATACATTCGGATTCGCGTGACATTTTTCTCAAGGAAATAGCTTTAGACGAGGTAAAGTGACATGACAGTATTTTGATACGTGATGTAACGATAATGAAATGGGGAAAATCAGTTTGAAAGCACAGGGTGCCCCATAAACCGATACATGAATGAATTAATAGATGAATAGATAGATAAATAAATAGATAGATAGATAGATAGATAGATAGATAAATAGATAGATAGATAGATAATAAAGTAATGAATGAATAACTAAATAAATGAATGAATAAATGAATGAAACGCACAAGCAGGCAAAAAACAAAAACAAACACCAACCCACAACAATGAACTAAAAGTATGTTTCCGTCGTGATTAGCTCCGACCGTCTGTGATGTCTCTTCTCACAGGTAACGTAATACAGTTTGCTTCCCGACAAGACAATCTGCCTTCTACGACCACGTTCGGCGCAATCTACAACCACGTTCGGCGCAATGGGCTGATTCTATTCTATATTCCAATCCTCTGTGCCTATGGTCCCTCTCTTCCGTTGGCGAGCGTATTATCATATCGTATTATATTGAAGATCGGCGATGACTGTGGAGTGCGTGGGCAGGGGGTATGATCAGAGAATATTGTGGGACTGGATTGTACAGTATATTGTCTGTAATACGAGTGAGCAATGGAACCAGCCGTTGTCCAAACACTTTTAAATCTTACTCTCTAAAAGAAATCGAGTGAAAATATTCACTCTTAAAGGAGTGAATACAAAAAAGAGTGAATTTAGAGTGAATTTCGTGTGAAATCTGAGTGAAAATGTTCATTTTCACTCGTTTTGGAGTGACCTCATGCAGGGATCACTCCAAAATCTTCGAGTGATCCCTGAGGTCACTCCAAAATGAGTGAAAATGAACATTTTCACTCAAAATTCACTCCAATTTCACTCTAAATTCACTCTTTTTTTTTGTATTCACTCCTTTAAGAGTGAATATTTTCACTCGATTTTTGTTTAGAGAGTAGGTACAATGAGACCCTCAACTAGGTATATAAACTCATTTCAGTTTTGATTTTTAATTTTTAATTTCATTTTCGACAAAAACATTGAGACATCACTTCTTCTTTTTTTTTGGGGGGGGGGGGGGTAACAGAAAATAAGGTGCGTAAAACTATGTAAGATGAAAACAGTGCAATATTATTGTAGATCCTTACACTTAATTGTTTATACGAACGCTCTCGTACAAGATAGAGTGCAAATGGGACGTCAATAAATGCCACAGAACGATAGAGAAGAGCAAATAATGATAACGGTATACAATACAAACTGCCTTTGTCACTCAATAATTGTGATCACACGGGATTCGGATCCAAATTCCCCAATATAGCAAATTGCACTTGTGAACTATGAATTATGATAATGGTGTTTGCAAAGTCAAGCGGGGGGGGGGGGGGGAGGTATGTGATACCTCTTTGGTAAAAAGTGATATAGTGACGATCTATTTAGGATAAACATTATGGTTCCATGAGTGTCAAGATATTGGGTTTACGAAATATTTCTACAGTGTATAATCGATGTAATTCATTTTCTGAGAGTAAGGTGCTATAATCTGAAGAATCCAAACCCCCTTTGTTTTTTAATCTGGATTTCATTTCACTGGGAAACAACAATAGACAGGCAGCATTTCTAAGTAGGGCCTATATATAGAATTACAGGGCCTAACATCCATACATCTGGTATTGAATATTGTAGACAAGATGTAATACAATATCCAAGGATGTTAGCATCTGACCTTAGGACCTGTTTACAAGTATACAGCCTTTCTCACCACCACAGCAGTATGATAAGCTCACCTTAAAATGTGCACCGCGACTTTTCAGGTTCATGCAATGACATCACAGCAATTCTCTACCCCCCCCCCCCCCCCCCAAACTGCATTCTTTGTCTGGTCGCGGAGTATGATATACCAATATTGATACATGGACTTCCGACACCGCGTTGCACAGAATATATCTTTCTCATCAGTCGTTCGTCCGAAGCAAAGTTTGTTGCCACCCACCGAAGTGTATCGGATGGCAGTCTGATGAATCCGCCTTGTGCCGGTCAACTATCAAGTCAGTGTCAGACATGCCGGGCGGTGATCCGATGAGGCAATCGTCCGATAAGGATAACTCACTTTAGTTGGTGGCAGAATCCCGGGTCAGAATTATAGAAAGCAAATTATCATTATATTAAATAACTTTGCTTCCGACTAGTGACCGGTGAGAAGACATCTCTGTGTTATGGGGCTATCACTGCCGCCATGACAAGTAAAGCGCACCGTGCTCTCCCCCTCCCCTTTCAAACTGTCATCATCACACTGGCAATTCATAAAAAAGAAAACACAAACAAACAAACTGGAATAAGCTTACCGGTATTCAAATTCGTGCAGACATGACACACACTGTACATCCACGCGAATGAATTAATAAGATGTATAGAGTGCCAATTTCAATCGAGAGAATTGTACTTGAGAGGTTACATGTCATATTGATTGAAATCCTACCTTTCCTTGCCGATCTGCCTGTGGTGAATGCCAATTGCCTTTCGATGATGATGACATAGAGCTCTTATAAAGTCGGATTCACACGATTGTCTTAACAACCTCTCACCAAACGAGGAAAAAGGCCAACAACAACCCGAGCCGTTAGAATGAAAGAAAGAAACCATTCACTACTAGAAGAGCATGACCACCAAACTCCCACCATGTTCTCTGCTGGATGTTCGTTTACCCGTCTGACTATACATTCAAACAGGAAAGAGTTTAAATGCATAATTCTTCATTTACCGACACGTGTAGTGCCGTATAGTCGGTTTATTTGCATCATAGCAACAATTTGGCGCCAAAAAATCTTTGCACAACGATTGCCGGCAAGATCAGGGAGCCTGCCAGATGATTCGTCCTTACGAGCCATGGATACAATTCAACCAATAGAGAGGTGAGATATTGTCATTGGTAATTCACTTGTTTACATTAGACCACTGTTCATCCGCGAGCGTACAATGTCATGGCTTACCGTCCAGGTTCGGGTGAAGCGTGCGCATTATTATGAATACATGATTGTAATTATGTATAAAGGCATTTCTTCTGCTTTCTGTAAGCTTCTTGTTGGAATAACTAACAGGCTGTATGTTGACAAAAGTCTGATCGCCGCGTGAATGGCTGTATGTCAGGAACTCCCAATAATGAATTTCTTTTACCGAGTTTACGCGTGGTATCATTATTTGTTGCGCCTGAACCACCAAGAGTCACTGATACAAGTCTATAGATAAGCAATTCTGGCTTCTCTTAAAGTATTTTTAAATCTATATCATTATCAATAATGCTTGCATGCATATTTCCGTCAATTCATCCAAACTAAATCTAGCATTCTCGAACTCCAGTGCATTATTAATAGAAATGGTGCTGATCTCTATGAATTGAATTGTTTGAGATTAATTTACCTGGTCATTTTGGTATATTATAAAGAAAAAAAAAAACACAATCAATAAAACAAAAAGGTATATGATTATGTCAAAAATATAATCAAAGTTCAATCTTTGCCTTTCAGCATGAAGTAATGATGTAGCAACGTTAGGTAACTTCGAGAGTAAATTACTTGGTATATTTGTTATTTCATATTTTTTTTATTCACCTCGTAAAAAGCTGTACATGCGAAAACAATTCAAAAGCTCAGTTACATGTATGATAGCCATATACATTGTATATCAAGCAAACCATACAGAAACACGGATATAAAAACACACAAGGAGTCTCTTATAAATCTATGACCATATAAAAAGTCTGAATAATAATAAAAATAGACATTACAAATTACAAATTAAAAAAAAAAAATCACGAGGGGAGTTCAAGAGCACCATGCCCCCATTTGGTACCACACATGCTCCCAAACTCACCGCCCCATCGCACCGGACGCAAAAAGCGTCTATCCATATTCAAATCATGTCGGTGAGAGAAAACCTCACCTACCTGTTCAAACCCACCACAGATCATTTTATATTGCATACCCGGTCTGAGCTCACTTTTATCCTACCATCATGACAAGGGCGGCACTCACTCCTTCACTCTGTGCAACGGCACAGCGAGAGCAGTGGGAAGAAAGAAGAAAAGACAGAATGAAAGAAGGAAAGAGAGGAAGAGAAGAAGACGAGAGAAGAAAAGTGAAGAAACACAAGAGAGAGAGAGAGAGAGAGATATGACTCGGTTTCAACGATCATACACTGACTAGTGGGCATATACTGTACCTTCCAAACTGTAATTCATGATGACAAAAGCTGGATGACAAGAAAACAAAAAGTACATGGCTATGACATGAGTGCCCTTCTATAAAGCGGATATAGTAAGAAGCCAAGATCTTTCTGGACGAAAAAAAAAGAGTACGTATGGCTGTGAGTGCCCTTCTATATAGGGCGGATATACAAGAAGACAACATCCTTTCACAAGCACAACTCGAGAAGTTTCGGTCAACAAAAAAAAAAAAAAAAAAAAATGCAAACAGCAAAACGGTTACGTGAACCACATCCATGTTTGTGTGCATACCTATACCAGATCTGACATGATCAAAATAAATCCGTTGAATACAAAAAATGGAGAATTTTGCAAGTTTCATTTGAACATATAGATGGAAAAAAAAATACAATCAATGGTCAGTGACATGGTTTGTGCAACAATGAATATTTTATACATTATGATCATGCGGCACAATATCATACGGGACTGTACTGTCATTCTGTTTATTAAGACAATGTGATTTATACAAACAATGTTCAGTGGGATCACAATATCTAATCAGTTCGAAAGTTTTGTGTCATTAATCAAGCACTTCATCATTTTGAAGCTCAAGCTGTTTTGGTCTTGTCACAATTTTTCACCCCTGTTTTATCAATCTACATGTTTCATCGGGGGTTGTTTCACTCAATAATCAGTGATTCATTTGCAGCTCCGATCGCGTGAACTCCCAATTACTCAAAATGACCGTCAGTGCAAGACGATGTACTGTTCGCACACGGCCGCTGCATATAATCTTTGTTTTCGGTAAGTTGTCGATTGTGTATGTTAACATCGATAACATAAACAGGAAGTAATTATTAGTAAAGATTTTTTAATGAGTTTGAAGTGACAAAAAAAAAAAATGTCAAGATCAAAACTCAACGTGATCGAAATGTTCGCTTTGTGTTCGCTTTGTTGTTGTGCACCATCCTGTACAGCCCTGTCGCGTTTTTACAGCGACTGGGCTGTGTATAGTGAATTATTGCTACGAAGGTTGCGTGGAATATGCCTTATCAAAGTTTGCAATTGGTAAGTCTCCCACACCTCATTATAAAGATAACGGAAGTGAAAAACACTTCATTATGTCCCCAAATGACTGTCAATGCCTTATCAGACACACACAATATTTCCTATACACCCATTCAACACCACGTTTCCATCACGCATTGTCTATAAGCATAGAATACAAATCCAGTATGTATATACTACAGCCAACGTTGAAAGGGATATCGAAACGAGGTCAGAAACTTTTTGTTTGCGTCAATCCGTCTGACGGCATATTTGGTTACCTATAGAAGAGATGAGTCGTCAAAATGTGAATGTTTTGCGACAATACCATCGAAAATAAATCCAGATTAGGGACTTGGTCGGAGACAGGATGATCTTGCCATGTTTACGGAGGAAACTTTGTGACACCGTTGTTCCGGTACAACGGTGTAAACGTGTTTTATTTTTAACATCCGTAACAACGGTTTCAGGATTACATTCCGGATTCCGCGTAATTTGTCAAACTCCCGATTCCTCAAGAAAAAAGAAGAAAAAAAAAATCACACACACACACACACATATCTCTGTTGGCTTTTGTGTTTGCTTGCCTTGTATAGCCAGTGTCTGTATCCTAATCTGAACTCTCTAAACTCCTCCACAAGCACATGGTATACAAAATTCATCTGGCAGTGAACTTTAGTATGACCACAGCTCAAAATGACACTGGATGCAAATGGTCTGTGCATGCTTAATTAAGCCTCCGAGGAAGCAAGAAAAGCTTGTAAAGGGCAGTATGAACTATAAGAGCAATAACTCTTGTCCTCTCCAATTACAGACCAGGTCATTTCATTTCATTTCATACTTTAACCACGTATTTAATGGTCACAGCATCCTTGCTAAAAACCATTCAAGAGCACAAGACCGTTTCGCTGATTTATAGAAACCTTGTACAATTTAACATTTAAAAACTATGGGGAAGTACAGGTAAAAGACTAACACAGAAAGATAAGACAGCTATAGCCATGTAAAATTACACGATGGTCGTTCGCATAGCACCGAGACCAACACTACACCCGACATGCTCCCCAACACACCGCACCACTGAACGCTATGAGCTCTGCAACCTCAACCATCTCTCGCCCATGGCCGCCGTACTCCTGTACCCTGCGCTCTACGGCTATAGAGATGAGAGTAGGACCTCCCTGATCTCAGAGCGAGCACCGAAAAGAGAATACGGCCTGCACCTCGCGAGTGTGGTTAATTCAAATCTATAGTGTGCTCAAAAGAAATTCATCATTGTATTGAATTCCTGTTTGCTCACACCACCCGATTCAATGATTGACATCTGTCTCCAATATTTAGCAGCCCTATGAGATGTTACTCTCTCATCTCATCTCATCTTCCTCAATATCAGAACGTAGTTATCTCATAAAAGCATGGCTTGTTTACAGCCTATTCTAAACTGACGTGGTAAAAGTCGTATATAATATCGTATACTGGAATACACCCCGAATCTCTTATTCCAACAACATATAGGATATGCGATAATTATTATAATCGTGTGAATGTAAGGCATTCTTTGAAAAAAAAAAAAAAGAAACAGATGAAATCACAGGTGGCAATACCATTCACAATATGAGGAACAAGTCTCGAATTCATCCGAGGAAACCAAATTTGATGTCAAGTAATTCGAGGATGAGGTAAAATCGGAATTTTTATATCTTTTCACAACGTGTCAATATTTGTTTAAGGTTTCCAATTTCTTTCTTTTTTTGGTCAAATTTTAAGATATACAATGTATTCCATTGAAAACGGAAAACAGAAATTGACTGTAATGAGCTGAATACGCATGCAGAGTCTATCTCATTTTGGATTCTTTTTTTAAAATGTGGTTCCTTCATTTTCCCAACGGTTTTTCACTGATATCAACTGCGTTTTTTAATAATCTAAAGCCAATTTTCCAGACTCTGTATGATATAATCATCAATGGAAAGCTGAGCATCGAAATTTGAACTTGCCAAGATCGGAAATCGATGTTCTGCGACACTGATTCAATTAAGATGTTTTAATCTGTTCGTTTTCACTTTTTTTTTTTTACAACTGCAAGGACCTAGATAAATATGCTGTAACCATTCTCTTCCTCTTTCTGTCTGCTGTTTTCTCTTTTGAAGTGCAAAAGCATTTGTGCCGCGAGACGGATATAAAACGTCCAATCGAAAATATATTGTGTGGAAGTTGATCCATCCCCCTCGCGAATCTGATTTAGCACTATCCCCACATTTTATAATGAGCAACCCAAAAACATTTCTTCATAATTTTCTAGACCAACACAAATTTCAATCCGCATTGTCATTCACTAAACAATGTATCGTGAAAGAGTTTATCTAATAGTCTCAATTTTTACTTGATTAAAGAAAGGCAGACAAAAGGCAAAATAAGTTGATCCACAATTACGTTTATGTAACGACAAGTGGTAAAAGAGCTCGTTAGATGTCAAGAAAATATCACGATAGGAACACATCAAAACAAGTCAAACTGAGTATAGAAAAACTCATCGGCAATACTTACCAGACGGGCAATTCTCAAAACAGATGAGGTATAGTTACAGCTGCTTCGTGAAGGCAAAGACGGATGAAACTACAGCGACCACCTTCGCTAGGATGGGAGACGAACTATTATGCCTGATGATTTTATAGAGCCTATCAAGCGAAGCATCACATTCTCGGTAACACTCTCGGCGACAGATATTCCTGGATATGTCTGGCCAGGGAGGTGAGACCTCCCTGGTCTGGCATAACGAGCGAAGACAAACTAATAGGGATCGGATATAAGGCAAGAAACCACGACAGTCTTCCGCTGCAGTCCTCCGCTGCCACTGAATAGTCACGAGTGGGGTAGCGAACGATTGGCTGCCACTGATGAATAATGAGTGGGGTAGCGAATGATTGGCTGCTTGAGTTCTACCTCAGCGATGGTAATCAGGGAGGTCTTATACCGGTGAGAGAGCCACTGGTTCCGCGCTGCGTTATTTTCACGCCATTCATCACGGAAAATCTTGGGCTCTAGCCAAAAGGCAACAGAGATGGTGGTGGTGGTGGGGATCTCAATCATTTCACTATCCGTTTGCCGAGTCATCATGCCGAGTACATGTATTGAATATCGAAGCATGGTAAGGCAATTTAGCAGACCAAATTATTTGCGTGTAACACCAACGAGGTTCTACATAGCATTTCCTTGGTAACACCAGCTCCACACGCAAGAATGACAACTCGATCATGGGGCTTCATAATTAGATCACTGAATGCTGTTTCCGAAGGTTATAAAAAAAGTCACCCAAATGCATGTTAGTATATACGCGTTACTCATTATGCTCCACAAAGCTGGCAATTTCATGATAAAAACATAAACAACCCAACCATTGATAATACCCTGCATATGAAAACCAAATAATATTACTAATACTAACGATAATTATTATGATATAATGTTTATAAATCGCATAATCTGTACCCTAGATGACGGGAACAAGGAGAACGCGATTGATAGAGATATAATATACAAATAGAGAAGGGAAGGAAAAGAGAAAGAGAAAAATAGAAAGAGTGAGGAAGATATTAAAACCTCCCGGCATGGTCGGTGGGAACATGAGCGAAACGTGGAATGTTTGCTGAAATTCCTGTCCATAGAGTATAGTGATAGAAAAAAAAAAACAACTAATGATCGTATCACTGACAGAAGCAAGTATGACACATTAATTTTGTATACAGTGTACTAAAAACTAAACACCCATCAGAGATTTGACAGAATGGAAGAAGCATGCCGAAAGAGAGAGAGAGAAAGAAGGAAATGGCGTTAGTGAGAGGCGCAGAGAGAGAGAGAGAGAGAGAGAGGGGGGGGGGAGGGAGATAGGAGAGGAGGATGGGGGTGGCAGTGGGCGAAAGGGAATGACAGGGTGGAAGCGGGCGTTTTAAAAAGGGATAGTACAGTTTTGGTGGAGATGAGAATTTGGTTTTTAACTTTTCGCGAGATAACAAGAAAACACTTATAATATAGTACAGAACATACCATTTTAAGAGGAATTCAAAGTTTATTTGACGAAGATCGGGTTTGGAATGACTGAAACATCAAAAAACAAAGTAAAACAAAGCAATCGTAATAAAGTGTGGGTCCCACACTTTATTACAATAGCTCTTTGTTTATATCTCAGCCATTTCAAAACCAATTTTCATCAAATAAACGTTGAATTCCTCATAGAATTACATGCTCTTTCACATTTTATAAGAGGTTTCTCATTATCTCACCAAAAAATGTTAGAAACCTGAAATTAGGTCTCAACCACAACTGTACAATCCCTTTTAGTAGTATAGTAGAGCATGAGTAAACGTTCACTGCCCCACCCCATCCCTTGCGTTATGCAGCTGACTGAATGGCTTCAATGACCGGTGATTGTTGTGTGAGCAATGACGTATATACGCTGCTGGTAATGGCAATGGAATTACACACGATCATCACGTCAGAATTGTCTAAAGCTGTAAAATGAAATTGAATTGCTGTGTAGGATCGTGAATTTATGAAAACAAGAACAACAGAAAAGCAAACGTGCTACGATGATGTTATAATAAGGAGCAGATTCTAATTCTGATTTGATTAAACTATACCAGATTATCGGCCATAATATTACTAATTTCATATTCTGATGTATGAATCATGCCAAGAATGGAATGCTTCAAAATCAATCCTTTAGTGAAGGTATAGTTCTGTAATCTGATCAGACAAAACATCAACGCAATATATCCGATATTGCGTGAATAAAGGCTCCCCCCGTATTATTTCAGTTTCGAATTGTTCATGTTATCATATTGATAGCCGACTCTAATTTGATTGAAGACTAACAGGCACTAGGTACTCAGTATAAGGGCCGTATACATAACAATATGTTCCAATGGATCATGTCACGCAAATATTAAAAACATGAAGAATAACGTTGGTTCAAGGAGGTATGACAAAAACTCTCATAATTCCTTGGTTGGATCTGTGCAAGATGCATGAATGCCACGTGCGTAGATTCCTTCCAAAAAGAAGGAAACTCTCTGATTTCTATACAGAGGGTCACGATCCTTGAAGAAAGTTTAACGATAAGGAAACTGTGTATGAATTCCGCGAAAATTATCTATTAAAGGGAACACAAACCCAAAGAGCAATGTGGATTGAGTAAAAGCAGTAACATTAGTAGAACACATCAGTGAAAATTTGAGGAAAATCGGACAATTGATGCAAAAGTTATGAATTTTTAAAGTTTTGGTGTTGGAACCGCTGGATGAGGAGACTACTAGAGGTTATGACGTATGAGAGGACCACAATATAAAGAAAATATAAAAAGGAATTCCACAAAAATTCACTTTTCTAGCAAAATGAAAGAGTTCTTGACTAACCGCTTTCAGAAAGCAGGGGGAATAAGTGCTATCCTTATAACATATGTCAGTATCAAGCTGACGGAATGTGTAATTTTCATGAAAAATGAATTTTTATTGAATTCCCTTTTTATTTTCTTTATATTGTAGTCCACTCATACGTCATAACCTCTAGTAGTCTCCTTACCCAGCAGTTGCAACACCAAAACTTTAAAAATTCATAACTTTTGCATCGATTGCCCGATTTTCCTCAAACTTTCACTGATGTGTTCTACTAATGTTACTGCTTTCACTCAATCCACATTGCTCTTTGGGTTTACTTTCCCTTTAATGAATGTGTACACAATACCCATTTTTAGTCTTATCGATACTGACATTTATTGTAAAATATGCCGATTATCTTCCCTGCAGTTGCCGGAAGTGAGTCATGTTTTCTCTCATTATGCTTGAAAATGAAAATGTCTCTAATTAGGTGATCCGAGTATCCTCTCGGATCACCTTCTGGTTTTGTACGGATTCTTTCTTCTTCTTCTTCTTTTTCTTCTTTCTCCCCAAAAGTTGTGTATCGATTAGCTCAGAAAGTCCTCTTCCTATCAATTTTAAACTTATACCATATATGTATCGTCTCCCGAAGACGGCAATCGAACTAAAATCAAAGTGATCAGTCGACCGTGACGTCACTATGACGTCATTATATGAAAACACATTCTCAATCATATCTCATTAATGGAATGGAATTTTTCAATGAAATTTACGTCACATATATTTCAAGTTATGCGCATTCTACTCATATTCTCAAAATTCATATTTTCTCTTAAAACGTGCGCGTACGCGCGCGTTGAAATATTTGTATGCTCAAATCGAGCTCAAATTTTTTTTTGCACACGTTTCAGACCATTTGGAGCATTTTTTGAAAAATTGAAAAAATTGGACGGACGCGTACGCGCGCGCACATATACGCACGCACAGCTCATATGCAATGGAAATTTCCCGTTTTTTCACACTTATTGGATGCCTGAAATGTCAAGGAATATTTCTACCAAGTTTCAAGTCAATCCGACTCATTATGACGTCATACGGACCCGTCAAAGTTGAAATTCCGCGCGCGCGTCAATGGCGATATACAGTCCAACAATGCCAAAAAACCGCCAATTTTGAATCCGATTTTACTCGTCAGGATGGACGGTGACCCCCCATTTTCTTGACATATTCTGAAAGCTGATGAGTTGTTCATGTTAATTCATGGGTTGGCGATGCTGGAAAAATGATTAAAAGATATCAAATTTCTTAATACAATTAAAAAAGTAAATTTTCAAAATGACGTCATCAAATTTCAAGTTCACTCGAGCGTATCTCACTTATCCTTTGCCAATTTTCACCCAGATTTCAGTATGTTGTAGCTTATTAAATACTCTTTCATACATGTGATAACAACATTTTGATTGGATGACGGTATCACCTCGTAAAAATGGATTGAAAGTAATCTTGTCAAATTTGACCAGTTTACGTGTTATCTGTATGGGAGTGCAGTTTTTCTGGAAATGAAAATTGACATGACTGTCTTTTTCGAGCACTAGCTCACTTATGCTTCGGTGAATTTCTCCCAGATTTTGATATGTTGTAGCTGAGACTTTGCGCAATCGTAAGTGTGCCCTTCGTTTTTTCATACGGTGTCGGGATCATGTCCAAAAACTTGGTTGAAATTAAAGTTTATCTTCGATGTATTGAGATATTCCTTTCTTTTTGCAACTTTCTTTACAATAACTCAAGAAAAACAAGCTCTATCAGCCCAATATTTTGCACATGTTTAGTTCATGTCACGTACATTATTTCATAAAATAACAACTACTTAATCAGACGTCATCTTGGGTATGTAAATTAGGGTCAAAGGTCATAAATGTATCATCTTGTATCTTGGTGAATACATGTCCAATCTTTTTCATATTTTGCACACGTAACGACCATGTTACAAGGATCATTTCACAAAATAACCACTTTTTGCTCAGATGCCATCTTGGCTGTGCAAAGTGGGGTCAAAGGTCATATGTACTTCTTTCTTTATCTTCGTTATGACGTGTTATCTCTATGGGAGGGAATTTTTGTAGATGTGAAAATTGACATGATTGTCTTTATCGAGCACTAGCTCACTTATGCTTCGGTGAATTTCTCCCAGATTTTAATATGTTGTAGCTGAGACTTTGGGCTATCGAAAATGTGTCCTTTATTTTTCATACGATGTCGGGATCACGTCCAAAAACTTGGTTGAAATTAAAGCT
Source organism: Diadema setosum (assembly GCA_033980235.1). Classification (NCBI taxonomy): domain Eukaryota; kingdom Metazoa; phylum Echinodermata; class Echinoidea; order Diadematoida; family Diadematidae; genus Diadema; species Diadema setosum. The sequence continues at coordinate 7,779,437 of CM067069.1, read as the reverse complement.
TATCTTCGATGTATTGAGATATTCCTTTCTTTTTGCAACTTTCTTTACAATAACTCAAGAAAAACAAGCTCTATCAGCCCAATATTTTGCACATGTTTAGTTCATGTCACGTACATTATTATATACAATTACAACTACTTGATCAGACGTCATCTTGGGTATGTAAATTAGGGTCAAAGGTCATAAATGTATCATCCTGTATCTTGGTGAATACATGTCCTATCTTTCCCATATTTTGCACACGTAAAGACCATGTTACAAGGATCATTTCACAAAATCACCACTTTTTGCTCAGATGCCATCTTGTCTGTGCAAAGTTGGGTCAAAGGTCAAATATACTTCATTCTGTATCTTCGTTAGTGTATACGGAATTGTGTACCATAGATGGCAGGTCTGACTCCCTTTTCTAAATGAGAATCAAAACATCACACGGCCAATGTCCACTAAACACAGATGAAACCGGTATGGTCATGCCTATTGGGATCAGGAGACTCAAATCGTTGATTTACGAACAGATCGGATCACCTAATTTGTCAGTCTTGACAAATTCCGAGTCTAGTTATCTTTACTTTTTTAAAGTCTTGTACTACCAAGACATCAAGACATGCCGCAGCCGTTTGTCTTGCTATGGAGTTAAAGGGATAGTACAGTTTTGGTGGAGATGAGAATTGGGTTTTTAACTTTTTGCGAGATACCAAGAAAACACTTATGATATAGTACAGAACATACCATTTTAAGAGGAATTCAAAGTTTATTTGACGAAGATCGGGTTTGGAATGACTGAAACATCAAAAAACAAAGTAAAACAAAGCGATCGTAATAAAGTGTGGGTCCCACACTTTATTAGAATCGCTCTTTTTTGATATCTCAGCCATTTCAAAACCAATTTTCATCAAATAAACGTTGAATTCCTCATAGAATTACATGCTCTTTCACATTTTATAAGAGATTTCTCATTATCTCACCAAAAAATGTTAGAAACCTGAAATTAGGTCTCAACCATAACTGTGCAATCCCTTTAAAGTGTTGAATTATAACCAGAAAAGACTGTAGAACTTTTGAGCTAATTTATATGCTATTCCCTGTAAATTTCACTACACAATGTGCTCTTCCAATCTCTGCGTTCACCGAATACGCAAAATTTCTCCTTAGTTCCGACAACTCACACTTTCTCTCTGTTCTACCTCTCTCTCTCTCTTTCTCATTCAATACTATGGCCAATACAGCAGGAAAGATTAAAGGGTGTGTACAGTTCTGGTTGAGGTGAGGATTTAGCTTTTAACGTTTTGCGAGATATTCAGAAACCACTCTATGAGATGTCAAAAAGCATGCAATTCTAGGGGGTATCAAAAGTTTATTTGATGAAAATCGGTTTTGAAATGGCTGAGATATCCAAAACAAGGTGAAACAAAGAGATCCTAATAAAAGGCGTGGCGTGTCGCCTTTTATTATTATCACTTTTTTTTTTGATATATCAGCCATTTGAAAACCAATTTTTATCAAATAAACGCTGAATCCTTCTTAAAATTACATGCTCTTTCATATTTCATAAGAGGTTTCTCATTATCTCACTTATGAATGTTCAAAACATGAATCCCCACCTCAACCAGTACTGTATACAGTCCCTTTAAAGATACAGATTTGAATATTAAACATGAATTAAGATTAAGATCAAGAAAACGGCTTGATTTTAACTGAAAAGCTCGATTATTTAAACGCAAACGCTGCACCGGCTACCAAATACATGTACTAGTATATCATTAAACATTACATTTTTTTTTCCTCGATTAAAGCACAATGGGCATCTATACCCTCGGGAACCGGCGTTGAAACTGCTCCCCGTGACGCTCTGAGCGGGCGATTGTTTGTCAACTGTGAATACCGGAGGATGCACAGCCATACAAGCAAAGCGACAGCCAGCAGGAATATCAACCACTTGTTTTACACATGTTCCTGTTAAAAAAGAAAGAATGATGAGGATGTTCGCGGGAAAATTAGCTGAAAACACACCGCTCTTGCTTTTTGCACAATACAATGTCGTCTGAATTGGTAGTATAGGGGCCTACAAACAACCAAACAACCTTGCTTTTTGAAAAGAAATCTAATGATAACGGTTACTGTCCACGAAACAGGTCAAGACAATCTGTCTTCTCCAAACTTTGCAAAGGAGTGTTGTTGTTGTTATTTTAAAGATCGAAAGAAGAGAGAGAGAAATGGGGCCCTATACAAATAATTTGCCCCTATACAAATAATTTGCCCCAAAGGAGTGCATGAGGATCATAATCTGACAATATGAGCTAAAGGGCTGCTACCACATCAAATTCAGGGAGACAGCAATCAAGTAGTTTGGTTCCTGCTTCCATGCATGCAACACAGTTGATGGGCCAAAATCTGTAGCAGGGAGGCATACATATATATATATATATATATATATATATATATATATATATATATATATATATGTATATATATATATATATGTATATATATATATATATATATATATATATATATATATATTAAGACCTCATGAGAATATTAGCTATTGTCAGTTTTCAAGAATCTGGCACACCTATAACAGCTCTGATAGTCAATGGTATATCGTCAGTAAGTTTGCTCCCTGTATAAGTCATTTTTTTTTTTGATAATCCTGTTTGTCTAAGATTTTTAAAACATTCTCGCTTATTGCCCGAGTCTGCATAATATGTAACGGTTAAGTTGATTGAACCCTATAGCAATGAGCAAGCAATATCCTCCCTTAGGCCCCATTATTTTCAAGTGACATTATATCAAAATCTTGATGTGTTTGTAAAACCGATTACAGCCTGTGTGTGAAACCATTAAACGGATATTATAGTATTGGTTGAGGTGATGATTCAGACTTTTAAAGGGAAGGTAAACCCAAAGAGCAATGTGGATTGAGTGAAAGCAGCAACATTAGTAGAACACATCAGTGAAAGTTTGAGAAAAATCAGACAATCGATGCAAAAGTTATGAATTTTTAAAGTTTTGGTGTTGGAACCGCTGGATGAGGAGACTACTAGAGGATATGACGTATGAGTGGACAACAATACAAAGAAAATATAAAGGATATTCAACAAAAATTCACTTTTCTAGAATTATGAAAGAGCAGTGGACCAACCGCTTTCAGAAAGCAGGGGGAATAATTGCTACCCTTAACATATGTCAATATCAGTTGATGGAATTTGTAATTTTCATGAAAAATTGATTTTTGTAGTATTTTCTTTATATTTTTTTGATATTGTAGTCCACTCATACGTCATAACCTCTAGTAGTCTCCTCATCCAGCGGTTCCAACACCAAAACTTTAAAAATTCATAACTTTTGCATCGATTGTCCAATTTTCTTCAAACTTTCACTGATGTGTTCTACTAATGTTGCTGCTTTCACTCAATCCACATTGTTCTTGGGGTTTATCTTCCCTTTAACTTTTTGTTGTTGTTGCAAGCTACACGTAGAAACCCCTTTATGAAATGTCAAGGGAGCGTGCAATTCTAACAGGAATTTAATATTTATTTGACGAAAATTGGTTTTGAAATGGCCGAGATATCGAAAAAATGAAGTAAAAAAAGGCAACCCTAATATAAGGTGGGTCCCACTTTTTATTAGGATTTCTTTGTTTTGAATACCTCAGCCATTTCAAAATCAATTTTAATAAGATAAACTTTGAATTCCTCTTAGAATTACATGTTTTTCATATTTTATGAGAGGTTTCTCATCATCTCAAATCTAATCATAAAAAACGTTGGAAACCTGGAGTCCCATCTCCACCGAAACTGTCATGTATAGAATCATTTTATATTGCTCATACGTCAGAAATTGATCGACCTCTAGTGGTGTAATGCATGTAATTTGGAGCAAGAAAAATAATGTGGGTTTTTATTGACACATAACTTTCCCCCTCTCTTACAGCGTGTCCATTTCTTGTCGATTCTACCCATTAAAAAAACAAACATTAAAACAAAAGAACGAACGAACGAATCTACCCGGATATCACTGTGACAGTGTGAGGTCACGTCGCGTCTATTGTCGTATCTCTGCGATCATTTCCCCCACAGCCATTCGACCGCGGATGGTGGCCTTTCTCCCGCTCGTGTGAAAAAGGTTGTTTTCTTTCAATGCACTCTGCACGCGCCTCAACAATGATCAATGATTGTGGGGCATCTTTGCTCATCTTCATATTAAAGGGATTGTACAGTTATGGTTGAGACCTAATTTCAGGTTTCTAACATTTTTTGGTGAGATAATGAGAAACCTCTTATAAAATGTGAAAGAGCATGTAATTCTATGAGGAATTCAACGTTTATTTGATGAAAATTGGTTTTGAAATGGCTGAGATATCAAAAAAAGAGCGATTCTAATAAAGTGTGGGACCCACACTTTATTACGATCGCTTTGTTTTACTTTGTTTTTTTGATGTTTCAGTCATTCCAAACCCGATCTTCGTCAAATAAACTCTGAATTCCTCTTAAAATGGTATGTTCTGTACTATATTGTCGGTGAAAACATGAACCGACGTTTCCGACCCGCAAGTGCGCAAATGTGAATCGGAGAAAAACGCGTTTGAAAATATGCACTTTTTCAACGGATGAAATCACGTAGTTATCGACTGTTAATCTAGACAAACGTTACACCACAAGAACGCCCAAGACCTGTTCTTTCTAACCATTGTAAATTTATAACATGATTATCTGCATGCAGTGAGTATTGACGTGGGGAAAATCAGGTTGAAATTTCGGACAGTGATTTTCTGCCCGTTACAGCGCGCGAGGAGGTTTGCGTCGGTTCATGCAATCAAGTCTATTGCGCGTCTGGTTGTAAACAGACGTATACGCTTAAGGCCACCGCACACTACACGATCAGACTGGTCTTAAAGTCTTAAGCCAAGCTGTGTCTTAAGACCAGTCGTACGACCGGACACCGCACACTATACGACCCGACTGTAAAGCGCGCGCAGTGCGCACATGCGTGCGCTTGCATTTTATTGCATTGTGAATGGCTGAAAGCCCACGACCAGTCGGTAGAAATTCAACATGTCAAATCTCTACGACTGGCGCTAAGACCCAGTCGTACGACTAGAAAATGGCAAGACTGTGACGTCACACTTCTAGTCTTAAGGTCTTAAAGACCTAATAAAATGCTTCAAAAATTTTTTAATATGCAAAAGAAATGTAAAATATATGTCATGATTATCAATGTAAATATGTTGTCAGTGTCGTTCCGGTTTTTATCGCTTCTAGAAACTCCCCCAAATATCACATTTTTGGAGGACCCCGTTGCAGCTTTTGCGAAAAAGATAGTCACGTGACCAACACCCCTGAACCGATTGATGACGTATAAGCACGGAGTTGTGCTCAGTTAGCAGACGCCGCTCAGCACAAGCACTCAGATTACTAGCTTGGTACACGCGCGTACACGATAGCTAGCCCGGCCAGGCCCGGGCCCGCGGGATGTGCGCTCCCGGTCGACACACTGACTGTCGACATGTACGCATTACCACGTACATTATCACTAAGTTAGCTTGCACAGATACCTGGTACCTCGAGCATAATGTCTTCCCCTATATGGGTAAACTTCGACATTGATGATGATGATGAACACTGCAGCTCTGACGATAGCGGAGAGGAAGAGGAGGCACATGAAGTTGAAGGGGAAGATGGGGAGGGAGAGGCAGCCGATGAACCAGAACGTTATCGTGGGGCTGCACCTTACCGATATGAACCAGCTGCATCTCCCCCGCTGCCAGTGCAAGAGCGTATGAACATGGCACCAAGCCCGAGAATAGACCTCACGGAAACGATCGCCTGGGAAATACAGAGTGGTATGTCTGGTATGCCCCCATATAGTTTAACGTTAGAAAGGATACACTGTATACTACATGACTGACATTGTAAGTTGTAACTTTCTAGTAAGTAGATTAGAAGAACAGGCCCAGCTCGCTCACAAAGTGAGCGGCAACTCCGGCCGCAGCAAGCAAGCGGGAGCGTCCCGGCCGTGGCCTGGCCCGTCGGCCGGCGCTTACAAGTTAAACTACCAGTAGTAGTCTAGTCTAGTAGTAGATCTAGTAGCAGTCTACTAGTAGTTATAATAGTCAACTAGTAGTAGTAGTCTACTAGTACTACTACTAGTAGTGTACTATTACCACTACGGCACTAGGTCTAGTAGACTAGTAAGTAGTAATTGCAGAATCTTTGGTAGTAGTACAGAGGCTACACTCTAACGCCTAACGGTTAGGGGGATATGTTGTTACAGGATGGGTCGTGGCTATAAAAAAAGAAAAGAAAAAAAAAAGCCTAACCAGTTTCCCATAGTCAGTTTCTGCAATTTGATCAGTAATTTAGATGCGTCATTTTCTAAGAAAAACGATACCAAGAATGATCGTCAATTTTGGTCGAGTAGTTTTTGTTTTATGCTAAAAATCATACTGTGGAAGGAAGCCCAAACGCCGTGCTTATCTACCGATGAATGCCACGGTGGGGCTGGATTCACGAGTAGGTCTAGGCCTATAAAGCAGGCGAGTCGCCGTAGTATACAGACACGCAGTGGTGGCGAGGCTATCGTGAAATAGGCCCCACCGCAGTCACGCGTGCACCGTACCCGTGCGTTAATATAGCAAGCAAGGGTAGGTCCTCCTAGGGTTTAGGGTTAGGTAGGGTTGTATTTATGGTTAAATTGGCCGTTAAATTAGTCGAGCCGAGGGCCATATTATGAAGTCATTTCGCCGCATTCACGAGTATTCACTGTGGAAGGCAGCCCCACCGCCGTGCTTACCTACCGAGATGAACGCCACACGGTGGGGCTGAATCAGGCGAGTCGCCGTAGTTAGTACAGACACGCAGTGGTGGGGCCTATTTCACGAGTTCGCCGAAAATAATAGATATCCAAGCGTACCACAGTTGTAATCTGTATTATTGGCAGTATTAAATCCGATACAGTTCATTAAATATTCTTTTGTCTAAAGGCTTAGCCAATGACAATAGTGCAGCGCAGCGCTTGCTATGCGCTCGCTAGCTCGCTCCCCCGCCAGCGCTAGCCAGTACAGTGCCGCCGGCCGCGCCCCGGCTGTCGCTGCGCTGCGCTAGCATAGCCTTGCCAGCTCGCTGGCTACGGCTAGACTGGTCGTGAACGAACGACTCCGTTCTTAGACGTCATCACAATTTAGAAGTGATAGTGCGCCGCATGCGGTGAAAGTATAGCAAGTTTTCCAAAACCGAGGAAATTGTATCCATTATGTTAACAAATATAGAACAAAATTCAAAACAGTAAAAAACCCCGCACAACCATAGAATTACTTAGAATTTAACATTTAATATTATTACATCATTGAGAAAAAAATGCCAAAACCATTTTATTAGGTCTTTAAGACCGGTGAATCGGGGCAAAATCGTGTAGTGTGCGGTGGCCTTTAGATAGATACGTCGCTTCATCCGCGCACAGTAGGTGAACGCGTAGCGCAAGCACCGTCTCATACGGGTATGCTTACACAGGCGCTCAATATGGGTCAACGAACTTTTCTGCAGACTCGAATGCACACGTTGGTTGGGTTTTTGCGTATTACAATACTTACTGTTTTCTAACTGAAAAATTCAACATGTTTGTGATTTGAATGTACGGTGAATATACCTATGACTTTTCATATCTTTTAACAGTCCACTTAGTGCCAAAGAAATTACACTAAGAATTTGACAGATTGCTCTGACAAGCGAATGTAAATGAGTGACATTGCTAAATGAAGCAAACGATTACTTTTACTTAATGCAATATAATAATTGATCTTTATTTTTCAAGTGCTCATGTGAGGTGACTTGTACCCGTGTGTACTGGAATTTTGTCTACATTGTAAAGAAAATCATGCAACTCCTATTTCTTGCTGCTATCAACCTTGTAAAATAGTGCCAAATTACGCCAATTTCGGAATTTTACATGACCGGTGCCAAGCTCCCCCCCCCCCCCCAAAAAAAAAAAAATGATAATGATAATAATGATAATAAAATAAAAAAGGGGACACTTTATTCTTTTGTTGCCACTTCCGTCTTACATCAACTAACATGCAAAAAAAAAAAAATAATAATAGTAATAATCAAAAGGCCTTCAGCGGGGGAAAAAAAAGGACCTATCACGCTCATACTTTTGGTTTCATCTTTCTTCTAGTTCCACTAGCGTGGTAAAAAAAGAAAAAGAAAAAAGTAGGGGCATAGATGTGACACCCTAGGTATTCCTATGCATCGTCCAAATAAAATAATAATAATAATGATAAAAGTGGGGTGGCATTTTTTTTCTTAAACAACAATTGGAAAATTTTCTAAAATTAGAAAAAAAAACACACGTATAATGCTTACAAGTTATGGTGAGCATTAAGTTGCCACACCATTTACTTTTTTTTTTTTTTGAAGTGATCTCTTGTACGTTATCACTGCTAACAGTATGGAAAAATTGATAGAGACAACACAAAAGCAAACTCATTTTTTTTTTTTTACATTCAAAATCAATTCACATTAAACACATATAGTGGTCAAGATATGTATTACTTGATCTCATCTTTAAACAAGATGATGCCTCTGACAAATCAAGATTTACTACCAGTTTGCAATACTGAAACTGTCTTATTGTCTATCTAGCAATCTGGATATTAGTGAATCGAAATGAGAATAAAATCTCCACATGACAATATGTGCGCTCATCCATCACACACATCTTCACACATGAAACACTGCATGTACAATTTTTTTTATTTTAGTTTTTATGAACACCTTTATTAACAGTAGCCGATAGATACTAATACATAGTTGTATACATAGTACAAATTGTGCGTCAACAATATTACTCAGGACTTACTATCATCAGAACATACAATACAGAAACATGACAGACATTCAATTGAAATTAAAATATAAGTTGGTAGATGAAGTATAAACAAAATTTTGTTAGAGTACACTACTATGAGCTTACAGCACAAATACATGACAAATTAATTTGTACAAACAAGAGTGATGATATAACGTGATTATGTTCGTAATCTAAAACCATTACCATTAACATGGGATAGCAATAGTGTGAGCAGCATGTATCTACTGTTACAGTAGCTAAAACGAATACAGTAGCAAAGAGTATGACAAGCAGAGTAGAAAAATGGAGAAAATCACAACTGCATTTAAATTAAGAAAAATGTGCAATAAGTCTGTCAAGCAGTAGAAATCCAGCAAATGCAGCATCATTGCATTGCAAAATCAAGTCTTAGCCACAGTAAAACAGCATGTCACAACAAAAGCATGCAGTATAGTCAAATAGAAGTGTCCATTTCAGCATGTGGTATCATGGCATATTTTGACTAAAAAATAAAAAGGCAAATGTCAAGCAACATCTCACCTGCATACTGCAGTTTGTGAGTTGAGTACATTTCAACATAAGTTTATGGACCGTTGACCTTTGATGAGTTGACGACGATGACAACAACGACTGAAAAGTGACACCTATGTCTTCCTTCTGCTATGCAGGCAAGACAAAAACAACAACAACAACAACAACAACAACTTCTGGTAATTAGTGCATTCATGTCCAGGGAGCAAAAACACACAAGCTTCCCTTCCAGAATGAATTTGATAACACACAAATCTTTTAAGAGAACATAATGCACTCAACTGAAATCCACCAGTGGAATGTAATCCTTGATAGCCACAGAGTCACAAGAAATGAACAAGGAAAAGTAGAAATTACGCGGTGCGTAAAATATGTCCCCGCCGGAAGTAGCATTTAGTAGCAAAATGTACAATATAGGTAAAAAGATCAAGGTCAAAGGTGAAAGAAGTCAAGGGTCAAAATTCTATGTAGAAGTTTTGAAGCCCTCACCTAGTGCCATCACATAAAGCAAACGGAATCGAAATCGGGTTAGAAATGACGAAGGAGTAGCATTTTGTAGCCAATGTACAATATAGGTAAAAAAATCAAGGTCAAAGGTCAAAGAAGTCAAAGGTCAAAATTCTGTGTAGAAGTTTTGAAGCCCTCACCTAGTGCCATCACATAAAGCAAACGGAATCGAAATCGGGTTAGAAATGGCGAAGGAGTAGCATTTGGTAGCAAAATGTACAATACAGGTCAAAAATCAAGGTCAAAGGTCAAAGAAGTCAAAGGTCAAAATTCTGTGTAGAAGTTTTGAAGCCCTCACCTAGTGCCATCACTTAAAGCAAACGGAATCGAAATCGGGTTACAAATGGCGAAGGAGTAGCATTTGGTAGCAAAAAAGTACAATATAGGTAAAAAATCAAGGTCAAAGGTCAAAGAAGTCAAAGGTCAAAATTCCGTGTAGAAGTTTTGAAGCCCTCACCTAGTGCCATCACATGAAGCAAACGGAATTGAAATTGGGTTACAAATGGCGAAGGAGTAGCATTTTGTAGCAAAAAAGTACAATATAGGTCAAAAATCAAGGTCAAAGGTCAAAGAAGTCAAAGGTCAAAATTCTGTGTAGAAGTTTTGAAGCCCTCACCTAGTGCCATCATATAAAGCAAACGGAATCGAAATCGGGTTACAAATGGCGAAGGAGTAGCATTTTGAAGCAAAATGTACAATATAGGTCAAAGGTCACAACTGAAATTCTGTATAGAAGTTTCAAAGCTCCTATGTAGTGCTATCATATAAAGCAAACAGAATCAAAATCGGGTTAGAAATGGCGAAGGAGTAGCATTTTGAACATTTTGATCACACACGGACGCACGGACACACGGACGCACGGACGGACACACGGACACACACACGTACGGAGCCCGTTTCATAGTCCCCTGCTCGAACTCGTTCGGCGGGGACAATTACTAAAGCTTCTAATTCCTACATGGATTTCTTAGAAATTTTTACAGTACTGAGCTGCAATGCATTTTATGTGTGTTCTTAGCCTTACTAGTATTTGGTTGTGTGCATGTGGGGAATAGGGAAATTTCACACACACACAAAAATGAATAAAAAACATGACGAGCCACACGAAGTTCAACAAGGCAAGGGTAGGGAAAGGAAAGGAAAGCAAGAATGTTGGGTTATATTGTATCTTAGCAACATTGACATTTGTACAATAGCACAGCCATCAACATGAACCAATCAAAACTACACTGTACCAAATTCTAGGTAGAAATCCACTTGTACACTTTCAATTACAATGTACATTTCCTATTTAAAAGAACATTATGATATTTAGAGTAAAGGAGAACCAGAATTATGATTCCAGGCTCAACACTACTAATTAAAGAAAATTCTGGAAAGCTGGCAGCTATGCAGCAAATGAGAAATTAAAAGCATGGATGAGATTGGGGAAAAAAGTCAGGTGTGTTATGCTGAAATGGTAAATTGACAGGCATGGAATAGATGAAGATGAGAATGACTGAAGACAACTCAAGGGCTGGGTTGATATTCTCAACTTATTTCTTGGTTTCTGAGATTTATGGCAGATACACAAAATGCTTATGCTGTGAGGGAAATACAAAATACAAAAATTTGAATGAAGAATAAGGCTAATAAAAAATATCACTGCATTGATCATAAGAATATTGACATGGATTCATGATGAGTGCATTCTTGCTGCTACACATCATATCTTGACAATGTCATATTTGTCCATTCTCACTATAATTGCAATTGACCTATAATATGAAAAAAAAAGTGAATGCAGGTAACAGATGACACCTGACAATGTGGTATCCTTGGGTAGAGTGGTACCCTTGCAGTTCCTTTGGAGGGACAATTACAGCCACTTTTTTAACACTGGGAGCAGTGATCAAATAGAAATGCTCATATTATCGCACATGTATGGTTCATTTGTGTCACGAAACACCTTGGCGTACAAAAATTTTGCAACAAAACCACAAACATAAGGAGATAGTACTAATTTTCTCATGAAACTGTCACAGTGACGGTTTATTCTAGAAACGGTTTTTATTCAACTATTGTTAACAGTTTGTTTATCTTACTATACCCTGTACTTAACGCTGATTGAATAGAGATTAATATTTTCATGTTGGTAATTTCTTTCTCCCTGACTCATAGTTAGAAACTACTTTGAAGCACGAAAACAGTTTGTTTTCTTCATCTGCAAATGTTAGCAAGGTGTTTTAAGTGTTGCTGTAAGTGCCATTGAAGAGGTGCTCTGCACTTGAAAAAACAGCACCTGGGTGGATACCAAGTGGTACTGTTCCTGCCATTGAAGGGGTGCTCTGCCCTTGCAGACCAGTGCCGTGGTGGGGACCAAGTGGTGCTGCAGCTGCCATTGAAGGGGTTCTCTCCACATGAAGACCAGTACCTTGAGTGGGACAATTAAAGTCATTTTTGAACATTGGGCACAGTGATTAAAAATATGCTAAAATCATCACATTTGATGCACATGTATGCTTCAGTTGCATTGCAAAACACCCTAGCATTTAAATAGTTTGCAATATTGTCCCAGTGATGGTTTATTCTAGTAACAATTTTGATAAAACTATTGTCCACATTTTGTACATTTTACAATACCCAATACTTAAAGGTAGGGAATCCCATTTGCATGCCTTAAATGAAGAGTTGTATAAACACAGTGGTATGTTGAAGAGAGTATCATTTCAGAAACTCCCATAAAGTATTGAAAGTGGAAGGTAACATTTAGTACATTTTAATTGACCGTTAGATCTTGAATTGAATTCTTTTCGGGGCTCACCGTAAATTCCAGTACATTACTAGGCTACCTTTGCAGACCCATGCACTGGATGTGTGTCCATCATGTATATTTTGTAAATAAAGTTCATCAAAACTTACAAACATTTCTATATACATTCTTGCCACACACTCTATATGTTATTACATCAGCTTTTATACTTTTAGATTTGTGTTTATAGATAAAAAATACAGAAGACTGCAACAAAAAGGCTTAAGTGTGGCTGACACACAGAACTACTGAGTAGTTGAGTTTTGTGCATTATTCAAATTGTAGATAACTGTTGACTTCCAAATTTCTAAGCAGTGGCCTAAACAAGTCCCCTGAGGTTCATGTCTAATGTTTTGCTGCATTTTGGGAGTTCTGTAAAAGGTATCCCCTACCTTTAACATGAAATAAATACAGATAAACATTTTAATGTTCATGATTTTCATCCCTAAATCACATTTAAGAATTCTTTTGAAGCACTAAACCATTTTTTTTTCTTATCTGCAGTTGTTGGCATAGAATCTGGGTGGATACCTTTTGTGGTACTATTCCTGAAATTGAAGGGGTGCTCTGCCCTTGTAGACCAGTGCCATAGTGGAAATTACATGATGATGCCGTTGCTGTCATTGAAGGGGTGCTCTGCCCTTGAAGACTAGTACCTTGCTTGGGAACAAGTGGCATTGTCACTGCCAGTGGAGGGGTGCTGTGCCCTTGAAGAGTACCATGGTAGGAAGCAAGTGGTACTGTTCCTGCCATTGACGGGGTGCTGTGCCCTTGCAGACAAGTATCACGGTGGGGACCAAGTGTTGGTATTGAAGGAGCACTGTGGTCTTGAAAACCAGTGCCATGGCAGTTGCCGATTGGTGCTGTTGTTGCCTCTGACTGGCTGCAGCAGCTCTGCCCCTGGTCTGTTCGGCTTGCACAAGCTGTACAAATAGTATAATCCCATGCAGAAGAGCCTGAATGTTATATGTGTACATGTAATTTATGATGTATGTGGATAACAATATTAAGAAAATATAAAGGGACTACTACAAAAATTCATTAAAAAAAATGAAAATAGCACATTCCATCAACTTGATATTGACATATGTTATGGTTAGCAATTATTTCCCCTGCTTTCTGAAAGTGGTTAGTCAAGTGCTCTTTCATTTTGATAGAAAAGTTGATTTTCGGCTCTAAGGCCCAAATTCACTAAGGTGGTTTAAATTTAGACCATGGTACAAAATAAGCGTAAAATGGGTGTACCTTTGACAAGTGCAGATCAACGTGCGATTGTTATTGAGCATCTGCCAGGGTATGCAAGCTGTCACATGCATTTACGCAGAGGGAATTGCATAAACCATGGTCTAAATTTAAACCACCTTCGTGAATTCAGGCCTAAAAGTACAAGTTTTGTAATAATCTATATCCATTTAAGTAAGTATACTGACACTAGAACAGCGCAAGATATCTAAAGATAAATACCCAACATCATCATTAAGATAAAACCCATTACTAAACCAAATTCTGATCGTTGATATCTGCTTCCTACATAAATTATTTGACTGTATGAACTACAATGACACTGAAGTTGTAATCCACATATTTCTTATTCAAATGGACCTCTGTAAAATGTAGGATCTTGAATGTAAACAAGTTGAATGACAATAGTATACACTGATTGATTTTAAGGTCCAACCAGACCATCTATCTTTTCATACAACTTGATAACTCCAGAATCTGAACATTGTCTCTCAATCTTAGCAGTTGTCGTTTTTTGCAATAACCACTCACCATGACTAGAGATACATTTCTTTTACACGCATTGTTCTCTCTCTCTCTCCCTCTCTTGTTAGTATAGTACTGCACACACCAGACATCAGCTTCGCAAAAATCACTCTCCCATAGACTTTGCATGTTTTCAAATGCCTCCATCAGAGTCCATGTTTATTTCCACATGACTGACAGCGGACAGCATTTCGTTGTATTGCTTGCTGAGGCAAGGTCCCAAAAGAGCCATTTCAGTTCTAAAATCTGGTTAATATGAGTGGATTTTCCCCCTTTTTTTTTGGCTTAGACTTGGAGAAAAAAAAAACAAAAAAAAAAAACATAGCCATAACATAGGCGTAGTAAAAGTACTAGGCTCCTACCAACCTAGTAGAACTTCTACTGCTACTACAACTAGCCTAGGCTGGACAGTGTTTTGATATCTAGGGTAGACGCCTATGATCCTATATTATTGATACAAATAGAAAGTATAGTTAAAATAATTTTATGTGTCTTTTGTAGATATCTACAGGAACGGAAATTTTCTCCAACGCAATTAACAGGGGAGTTTTAGGGAATTCTAAAGCGAAAATAAGTTTTTAGTGAGAGGTGTTCAGATACAGAATCTGTTAGATAAAGGCTACGATGAACACAAAGAATTAAACTCTTGCTGATTGTTCTTACACGGTTACTAATGAATGGGACTACAATAATTGAGACGGCAACTAGGTTACATAAAACTATGAAAATTACAAACTTGGTTATATTTCCACGACATAGGCCTCCATAAACAAATGTGAACGTGAAATAGGCTGTGATATACACTTCATAAGTGAATTTTAACAGAAATTTATTCTTCTTTACCTGTTTGTCATCTTGATCACTGACAATACGCCACTTCATCCATTCACTGAGGAGGATTCGATGACGAGCAGAGGACCGGCGTTTCTCCCCCGAAGTTATAACGTGCGATCCTATGCGATGCGTCGGTTCATTCACGCACTTGCAAAATACGCGCTAGTTCATGAACAGACGCATGCGGATGCGTCACTTCATGCAGTCAGTGCCACAACAGCAGTGACAAAATAATGTAAGGCGTGTGCGGAGATCATAGCTTTTGGCTGTAATTTGAAGGCCCCAACTTGCTACGATGATAGGTGCAAGGAAGAACAGTGGAATAAGGCAAAAATCTAATTTTCGATAAAATTGAAAAAATTTCTCAGATACGTCGGTTCATCTTTTCACCGACGATATCATAAGTGTTTTCTTGGTATCTCGCAAAAAGTTAAAAACCCAATTCTCATCTCCACCAAAACTGTACTATCCCTTTAATACACGTACCACCTCCCACACACATGTCATTGATCATTGTTAGGGTTTCGTCAAATATTTTTGAAGGTGAAAGGATCTCTGGGTGTGACTCCTGGAATGATTGGTGGATAGGGCAGGATGCTCTATGGGTAGCTATAGGGTCTATGCCTCATTCAGCATATTGAGCCTATACGTTCGGATTTGTGCCGCTTTTTTTCTTTCAGACATGACATTGATACTGTTACGATTTAATACAGCAAATTTAACAGACTGTTAGAAAACATCTTAAGAGCAGACGGTGCCTCCCCATAAATAAATGAATGAAAAAATAATGATTTAATTAATAAATAAATGAAAAGAAATGAACAGAATGAAGAATGGGTCACAATATCTCTTACCACAAACAGGCTGAAAACAAGAGTCGGTTTGTCCTCGTTATAAGATCCAACCGTCTGTGCGTCTATCCTTTGCTTAGCCCCAAATAACTTCTTTTTTCCCCCCGCCAATTACGTCTGCCTTCTACGATCTCTTTTTGAGCAATGATCTCGCCGATTAGATTTTGTACTATAAGTATGTGCGGCGGAAGGATGGTCTTGCTTCACCCAGGCAAGTTCAGGGCATAGTAGTCTGGTTTTCAGACCCTTTGCCAACTGGACTCGGCAGCGACGAAGTCGCCTACCTGCGACGAAGTCGCCGCCTTTTGCCGAAGGCAACTCTGCGCGACAAAATCAACTTAAACTATACTAGTTTTCGACGTTGAGGGCGTCAATATCATGAATAGCGAAATAGTATGGGCAGAGGGTCTGGAAGCCAGACTAAGGGCATAAATACTTTTTCTGTGTCCTGTGCTGTGTCGTCCCTAGTCCACTTCCTGGAATTTTCGACCACAGTCTCCTCTCGATTATCGCAATCAGAAAATTTGCGCCTTCTCTTCTTGATGGTCGCACCACATTCGCGCTGGGGCCTGTTTCACAAAGGTCGCACTTAGTAAGTCAGAAACAGGCCCCAGCGCGAATGGTGCGACCATCAAGAAGAGAAGGCGCAAATTTTCTGTTTGTGATTGCGACCGTGGTTGAAAGAAGTGATTGATGAAAATCGATTTCTTGGGAATGATACAGTGATATGTAGGATTTTATGATCGTTTTCATATCAAGTTGACCCCAATGACGTTGCGTTAGTTAGACGAAGTGATTGCTACAGCTCTACGCTGCTGATGACTGATTCACAGATCTAAGCTTCGCGTGTGTAGTATACGTATTAGCGCTGGTGTGCGGTGTGTGTGGGTGAGTGGCGAAGTACGGAGACTGACTGATGGTTTCATGCTGAGAATTATCTTTTAACATTCTGTTAGCATTGTGATTGATGAAAATCGATTTCTTGGGAATGATACAGTGATATGTAGGATTTTATGATCGTTTTCATATCAAGTTGACCCCAATGACGTTGCGTTAGTTAGACGAAGTGATTGCTACAGCTCTACGCTGCTGATGACTGATTCACAGATCTAAGCTTCGCGTGTGTAGTATACGTATTAGCGCTGGTGTGCGGTGTGTGTGGGTGTGTGGCGAAGTACGGAGACTGACTGATGGTTTCATGCTGAGAATTATCTTTTAACATTCTGTTAGCATTGTGATTGATGAAAATCGATTTCTTGGGAATGATACAGTGATATGTAGGATTTTATGATCGTTTTCATATCAAGTTGACCCCAATGACGTTGTGTTAGTTAGACGAAGTGATTGCTACAGCTCTACGCTGCTGATGACTGATTCACAGATCTAAGCTTCGCGTGTGTAGTATACGTATTAGCGCTGGTGTGTGTGGGTGTGTGGCGAAGTACGGAGACTGACTGATGGTTTCATGCTGAGAATTATCTTTTAACATTCTGTTAGCATTGTGATTGCGACCGTGGTTGAAAGAAGTGATTGATGAAAATCGATTTCTTGGGAATGATACAGTGATATGTAGGATTTTATGATCGTTTTCATATCAATGACGTTGCGTTAGTTAGACGAAGTGATTGCTACAGCTCTACGCTGCTGATGACTGATTCACAGATCTAAGCTTCGCGTGTGTAGTATACGTATTAGCGCTGGTGTGTGTGGGTGTGTGGCGAAGTACGGAGACTGACTGATGGTTTCATGCTGAGAATTATCTTTTAACATTCTGCCCTTACAAAAAAAAATTGTATGGTACATGTATGGTATGGCTCTATGGTGTATGGTAAATCTATGGTACAACTCTATGGTAGATGATTGCTCTATGGTATACCATATAGTGTAAATATATGGTGGGAATATTGCATATATGGTACATCTGTATGGTAGATGCTTGTTCTATGGTATACCATATGGTGTAGACACATGGTGAGTAGACTGCATATGGTACATCTCTATGGTAGATGCATGTTCTATGGTATACCACATGGTGCAAATTTATGGTGAATAAAGTGCATATGGTACATCTGTATGGTAGATGCTTGTTCTATGGTATACCATATGGTGTAGATACAAGGTGAGTAGACTGCATATGGTACATCTCTATGGTAGATGCATGTTCTATGGTATACCACATGGTGCAAATTTATGGTGAATAAAGTGTATATGGTACATCTGTATGGTAGATATGCGTTCTATGGTACACCATATGGTGTAGATACAAGGTGAGTAGACTGCATATGGTACATCTCTATGGTAGATGCATGTTCTATGGTATACCACATGGTGCAAATTTATGGTGAATAAAGTGCATATGGTACATCTGTATGGTAGATATGCGTTCTATGGTACACCATATGGTGTAGATACAAGGTGAGTAGACTGCATATGGTACATCTCTATGGTAGATGCATGTTCTATGGTATACCACATGGTGCAAATTTATGGTGAATAAAGTGTATATGGTACATCTGTATGGTAGATATGCGTTCTATGGTACACCATATGGTGTAGATACAAGGTGAGTAGACTGCATATGGTACATCTCTATGGTAGATGCATGTTCTATGGTATACCACATGGTGCAAATTTATGATGAATAAAGTGCATATGTACATCTGTATGGTAGATATGCGTTCTATGGTATACCAAATGGTGTAAATACTTTTTGTATATGGCGAGCAGATTTATGGATATGGTATATCTCTATGGTAGATGCGTGTCTTATGGTATGCTACATGGTGTAAATATATGGTGAGTAGAATGAATATCGTAGATGCTTGTTCTATGGTATACCACATGGTGTAAATTTAAAGTGTATCATAGAATGCATATATATACGGTATATTTGTATGGTAGATGCTTGTTCTATGGTATACCACATTGTGTAAATGATGGCGAGTAGAATTATAGAATGAATATGGTACATCTGTATGGTAGATGCCTGTTCTATGGTATACCACATAGTGTTAATCATGGTGAGTAGAATAAATATGGTACATTTGTATGACAGGTGCTTGTTCTATGGTATATCACATATGGTGTATATATTATGGTGAGTAGATCGCGTATGGTACATCTGTATGGTAGATGCTTGTTCTACAATATACCGTATGGTGTAGAATATGGTGAATATGGTACATACAGACATTTCTGTTATATATACTTCTCTATGCAGCTCATATATTAAAATATTTTTTTTATTGTGTTACATTTTTTTCATGACTCGGTTTTTGTTTTCATACAGGTAATTAACCATGTGAACAAAATATGGCTGTTAATTATAGTGTTGGTTCTATGATGGTAATAGATGCATTGTAGTTATATGGTAGATATTAGGTGCTAACATGGAACATTGTATGGTGACTGTGGTAGATATCTGTGGCAGATTAATGCGTCATTTGTGTTAGCTGTTTTGGTTTATGGTAGATATATGGTAATTTAATATATGAACGAAGTATGATTTATGTATGGTGTATGCATGGTGGTTCTATAACTTCTATGGTGGGTAAATGGTGCAATCATACCACCATATGCCTACCATATAACCATCATACACCATATATAAGCACCATACATATATCATACTAGTATCATACATCTACCAAATACTACCATACTTCTACCATATTTATAATCACCATACATAAAACTACCCCAGAAGCACCATACAGCTACCATCATGACCGCCATGATACCTACACCATATAACCACCACTCATCTACCACAGAAGTACCATATATCTACCATTTATACACCATATAACCACCATAGTACACCATATAGCGACCATACATACCCCATATTACCACCATACATGTTCTATATGACGACCATTCACCATCCCTGATACTGTTTAGTGATAGCAGACACTCGTTGCAAAAAAAAAAAAACAACGTCTTTTATTGGTCGTAAACAGGTCAACTGGTCATACGTCGTGTTAAGACATATACAACATCTTTATGACGACTTTCAACGGCGAATGAATTGCACAACTAAAATAGTATGCTGTGACATTTACGTCAGTTATTGACCAATAAATTACCAGTGTTTTTCTCCTGCTTTCATGTCGGGATTAAGACGCCAGTTTTACGTCGCTTTTTGACCAGAGCTAGTGCATTCCCGCAACCAGATAAAGACGTCAATTTCACGTCATTTATTAACCTAATCTAGACGTGTTGTATAAAAGGGTTAAAGTTTACTGTATACAAAAGTATGTACATATTTCACTCTAAATCTTTTACCAAACCTTAGTAAATCTAAAATACTTGTCAAAATGGAGAATTGTTACATGACATCAGCCAGAGCTCGACACTACCGGTGGCCCGGTGGCCCGGGGCCACCAAAAACGCGCGTCGGGCCACCAACATTTCAGAAATGAAGATTTTGGTGGCCCAATCGGGCCACCAAAATGTCGGATAATTGCCTTTACTTTTGTAGATGGACAGCGGTAACAATCGGCTCCGTAAGATGCTAAAATGAATGTCAGATGTTTGCTTTTTATTTTGGAAATGAATAATGGTAATATTCGGCTCCGTATGATACTAAAATAAGTGTCGGATGTTTGATTTTGCGTTCGGAAATGAATAAGGATAACATTCGGCTCCAGAAGATGATGAAATAAATGTGGAATGTTAGCTTTGACGTTCGGAAATGAATACTAATAACATTCAACTCCGTACGATGAGAAAATAAGTGCCGGATGTTTGCTTTTTATTTTGGAAATGAATAACGGTAATATTCGGCTCCGTATGATACTAAAAGAAGTGTCGGATGTTTGGTTTTGCGTTCGGAATTGAATAAGGATAATATTCGGCTCCAGAAGATGCTGAAAAATGTGGAATGTTAGCTTTGACGTTCGGAAATGAAGACTAATAATATTCAACTCCGTATGATGAGAAAATAAATGCCGGATGTTTGCTTTTGACGTTGGAAAGTAAATAACAACAACATTCAGCTCCAGAAGATGCTAAAGCAAGTGTCGAATGATCCCTTTGACGTTCGGAAATGAATAAACATGATATTCAACTCCATATAGATAGTAAAATAAATACCGGATGTTCACATTCAGGTGAATAAGAATGTCTCATGTTTGCTTTTATGTTCGAATGTATATAGCAACAACATTCAGCTCCGGATGATGCTAAAATAGATGTCGGATATTAATTTTGCTCTGACGTTCGGAAATGAACAACAATAATATTCAACTCCATAGATCACTGTAGATAGTAAAATAAATACCGGATGTTCACGTTCAGGTTTGAAATAAATAGCAATAACAGATCAGCTGCGGAAGATGCTAAAATAAATGTCGAATGATCCCTTGCCCTTTGACGTTCGGAAATGAATAACAATGATATTCAACCCCGAATGATGATTAAATAAATGTCGGATGTTTGCTTTTACTTTCGAAAGTAAATAGCAATAACATTCGGCTAAGGAAGATGCTAAAATAAATGTCAGATGATTGCTCTTGTATACGTTCGGAAGTGAATAGCATGTTATATTCTGCTCCATACGATGCTATAAGATGAATGTCGGACATTTGCTATTACATTTCGAAATGAATAACAGTAACTTTCAGCTGCGTTTGATGGTAAAATATTTAAAGGACATAAGGATTGAGAGAATGCAGCAATATTAGTAGAACACATCAGTGAAAGTTTGAGGAAAATTGGACAATCTGTTCAAAAGTTACGAATATTTTAAGTATCTGCGCAGTCACTGCTGGAAGAGAAGACTACTACAGTGTATGATGTCACATGCGTACAACTATATAAGGAAAATAAAAAGAGAATTTCACAAAACTTTACTTTATTAATAAAGTGCACATTTCTTCGACTTGCTGCTGACGTATGTTAAGGGTAAACTATTCCCCCTGCCTTCTGAAAGAGAGAAGTGGAGTGTTCTTTTGTTATGCAAAAAAAAAATTGAATAATGTTGAATTTTCTTTATTCTTTCTTTATATCGTTGTACTCATGTGACATCACAAGCCATGGTATACTCTTTTCATCCAGCCGTGACTGAGCAGAAACTTCAAAAATTCATAACTTTTTAACGGATTGTCCGATTTTGCTCAAACTCTCACTGATGTGTTCTACTAATATTGCTGCGTTCACTCAACCCACATGTCTATGAAGGTGAACTTGTCCTTTAAAGTCTGATGTCTGCCTTGACGTTCAAAAATGAAAAACAGTACAATTCGGCTCCGTAAAATGCTAAATTGTCAGGTAATTCATTTCACTTTCGGAAGTGGACAGCAATAACATTCGACTCCGTACGATAATAAAACAAATGTTGGATGTTTGCTTTTTTAATTTTAAAATGAATAACGGTAATATTCTGCTCCGTACGATGCTAAAATGAATAACAGATTATTGCTTTTACATTTGGAAATGATTAACGGTATCAATCGGCTCAGTTAGATGCCACAATAAATCGGGGATGTTTGCTTTCACGTTCAGAAATGAATAAGGATAACATTCAGCTCCGTAACATGCGAAAATGAATGTCAGTTCTTGGCTTTTACATTTGAAAAAAAAAAATTAATAGTAACATTCGGCTCCGTATGGTGTTAAAATACTAGTAAATGTTGGATAATTGCTTTTACAATCAGAAATGAATAACGGTAACTTCCAGCTCTTTATAATGCCAAAACAGATGTCGGATGTTCACAAATGTCTGCAAATGCTCCCACTCTATCGTTTCAAACGTAAGTTTTGACCACCTAAAGAGGCATCAACTTTTATTATAATCTATAAGCGTATTTGCTAAATCTTAGAACTCAGAATAACGGTAAGATGATTGAATTTTCTCTTCATTTATTTTAGACATGGGTACATGTATCACTTGAGTAATACTTAATATTTCATTTTCTATGTTCAGTAGGACCGATTTAGTATTTATGTTTTTCTTGATTTTTTTTCGGGCCACCAGATTTTACTTTCGGGCCACCAAAAAATAAAAAAATTAATGACTTTGGTGGCCCGATCGGGCCACCAAAAATAAAAAGTTAGTGTCGAGCCCTGCCATAGCCATATATATACCTAATAGTCCCCTTCGCTCTGCCATCCCCTGGCCGTGCGCGCCAAAATTAAAAAGCACAGCTCGTACGTTAACCGCCAGCGCGCGGTATGCGCAGCTCAGCGCAGTGCCATTGTTCGAATTGTAACCGTTAGATGTCCCCAACGCAAGCGATCTAAGGACACGTCTCGAAAGATCGGAGATTGAATGCCAAATTTGGAGACTGGAAGTGGAAAGGTGAACTAAAGCATCTGTTCGCTGAAGAGGCTGGTTTCATCAAAGAACTAACAATTCCACGTCAAATTCGGTAAGAATTTATTTGATGCCTGTTCTCCATCCACTCGCACTCGGCAAATATTCTTTTTACTCCCACAGTCCCATATATGATTTTCTGTGTTGGTGCTTAACTGCGACCAGCAGCCCCATGCATACACTATGCGTATGGCCCATGGGCTGCTGGTCGCAGTTAGTGCTTAAATTGGTAACCAACATAGATGTGGGGGCAGTTTCTGTCAAAATGAAATCACATTCTGCAGTAATTTACAGTGCAACTGCAAGTTTATAAGCCCACTTACGCAGAAATAATCGACTTAAGTGATCAAGATCGGTGTGTTGAATATGCAGGCTATACAAGTACCGATGTAGCTCGTTAGCTGGTTAGAAGAAAATGCAACCTTAGATCAAAGGAAACAATATTCTAACTGGAATCGGCTCAGGACTGTGCTTGACAGGATTGTGCTTGTTAGGACTTGCAAGATTCTTCCTAAATTTTGCCGTAATAATCAAGATCTACTGTGGCATTACAAAATACAAAGACGGAACTTGCAACTTCTTCTTCTTCTTCTTCTTCCGATAAAGTGCTGCCCTCAAATGGTCGAGGATGAACGCACTACATTGTACATAAGTCATAACATGTGTAACTTAAACAGAAATCCAAGTTCAACATAATTAAGGCTTCACCGAAGGTTTATAGTACTGGCAGGATATTATTCAATGTCACAATTAATCTATTGTTGTTGACACTGTCAATGACAATGTTACAATTCTTACAGACAAGGACAAGGTCAGAGCCCATGGCCCATATGGAACACGAAGCAGTCTAACCCATGCATATTAGTGTGTTACAGCCTGTGAGTATGAGGCTGTGTGTACTCAAGAAGATTGCATGTTCATATATCAGTTGTCAGTGATAATGATAAATGAGTGACATTGCAATTGCGAAATAAATAATATATCATGTTATCCGGCTACATGTATTTGTCTAAATGAAGCCTTTATAGTGTTCATTGTTAAAATCTATTTTAAAAATGAATTCTCTTTAACTTTGTTGTCATGCAAGTATGTGGTGATGTTTCGTGGATAAAAAGGAGGAACTGGAAACATAACACCCTAGAAATGTCGAATGCAAATTTAATACTAATTAAACATAATGCTACTACTATTTATGTGCAGAATACTGTCAAATTTGCATTTGGATTTTGGAGGAGGCCTATTGTCACATTGCTGATTCAAAATGTTTTTGTTAATATTGGTTTTCTATAAGAATTCTTGCAATCTGCATTGATTTATATAATGAAACTTTAGATAAGTACAATTCAACAATTTTGGATTGAACAATGTTAGACACTGCCTTCCAATGTTGATTGAGGCTTTTAAGAAATTTATAGAGAACACGCAACTTTATAAAAATACAGCACATGAAACAAATTTACTTTTGCTGATGTGGCAATTTAAATGCAGGAAGTGGCTTTTTTTTCAAAACTCATACTTTCCAGTGAAGTAATGAAATCGTTTTTGTCAATTTGTTTGTTTTAATTTCATATTTAAAGGTATGGCTGCTAGCAGTGAGCATGAAAAGTGCTTGTAGGAATGGAGGGCGACTGGAGGAGCCATGACATGAACTACACTTGTCGGCAACAAATGGGAGCTTCGTACGTGTACGTAGGGCAGAACTGATGCGAGACACATGTACCAGCCTGCCCTACCACTCATGTTAAGAAAGGCACATGTATGATGATGACCAATGCTCCCTCTGAGCCCCTGACCCTGAGTCCTGGAGGCTGGACATCATGGCTTGTTTGGGTTTTGTACATCACAGGTATGATACCACACGAGCACCCATAATTCATCACCATCAATTACAATTCCGGGGGCGGGGGGCAACTGCCATTGCAACGTGGACACCATGCTCGTTCATGAACTTTCAAAATGGACCCTAAATAAGTACCGGTAATGACCCTTCGATTTTTTCCACCATATGAAGTATTCGTATTCAGATTTTCATGAGTTGTAAAATATATTCCCTGAACACATATTGAGCTATTGAAAAGCGAACCCTTTTTTCAAAATTTCTGTGATTTTGATACCCTTTCCACTGTTCGCGCATGCATTGCCTGACCGTGAAAAAAAACCTTTTGCATGTTTTGTTGAATGAGCATGGTGTCCACCTTTCAGTGGCAGTTGCCCCCCCCCCCCCCCCCCCCCCCCAGAGGGACAATTTTACATGTTTAAAAAAAAAAATCTATTGAGAACATATACAGTAATGACCGTGGTAGTACGTAATATAAGCATAAAATCGACATGCAAAATTTGCATTTGATTTGACCCTCAAGAGGCAAATAAGTGCACTTATGACTCTGTATTTTGCAATATGCTAGGATTCACATCATTTTCAGTGAAAGAGCATTTGAGTTCAATTAATATTCAACAAAAATATGTGCAGAATAGATTAATTCATTTTTTTTTGTCATACATGATGTACAATGTATTCATATGATGGAAATGTGTTATGTAAAGCTTGCTTTCAACTTGCTTGATTTTCCCCACTTTTATACTCCAAAAAGTGTGCCTATAATTTGATTTAAAGAGACTGTAGATATGAATTTTAGACTGATATTTGTAATAGAAAATGTATTGTTTTCTGTAACTTGCTTTTTATTGCTTAATGAATACATGGATCTTTGAATCGTTAGTTTTTTTTTTATTGAATAGAAAGGGAAAAATATAAGCCTCTAAAGCTTAATTCATCTTCCAATATTTCTTGGAAAGTGATCCATAGCCCATGAATCACTCTCCATTGCTCACAAGAAATATTGGTAGATGAATGGCACTTGTGTACTGTCTTGTGTGGTCTCAGTCACAATTTGGATCACCTTTTCACTTTTATCTCTGGCACAGAAAATCATGAAATAGCCACCAGGAGGTGTCAAAAGGCAACAGATTAGGTGTGGATTCCATGTTGGAGGCAACCATCAGCAATAGAAGAATCAGGTGATTATCACATTACTGATTCTTAAGCACAAAGATAGTTTTGGTAAATCTGAAAAGTTTTCACAAATTTCCTCTCCTTGCAAAGTCAGATCATTATGAAGAGTATTTAAGCCAATGAAAACATATACTTTTGTGTGAAGATTGTAGTAACTAGAGGGTACCAAGTCATCCATTTGGATGATCAGTTTGTCCTACCTTGATAGGATCAAATTCATTAACTGCATAATGGCATTTGAGGAATATTAAGAAAAAAAAATCCACCTTACTTTGAGAATTTTCCGTGCCTGATTTGAGCAATCAGTTTTTGCCTTTGCTCCACAACACTTGCCCGACTTTGACTTGCCCAGGGCAAGCGGGCACATGCTTACCTAGCACCTTGCCCTAGAAAATTAGCAATGATGGGTAAGAAGAGTAATGAATATGTTAACTTAGATGAGCATTAATTTTGTGACTCATGTTAAATTGACCCAAAACTCTTGTGTTGATACTCAGTATATGGCTAAGATGTAATTTATAGTAGCAAAAAGAAGTTCCACCAGTATTTCAAATCTTCATTTCACATCCCCTTCTTTTCCCAGCACTCTAAGTCCAGCAACCAGCTGTGGCATCCCCAACATGACTGGTCATTTCAGGATCCAGAGCAAGCCCCGTAACAAAATTCGCAAGTAACAAGCTAGCTTTACTCAGCACCCTGTACTAGCTGTATCTTGTCTCCAAGGAAGCATCCAATGGAAATTACTACGTCAGTGTGGAATAAACAATTTTGCAAAAAGGCTGGAACAAAAGTCAACACTCACAACCTATTGTAGTTAGCACGTCTACTTGTGTATGGTTTCCCAATAGGGAGTTTAAGATTTCAGTGAACATGCACTAGTGGACGGAGTCGAGATCATGTCTGCCTGCAATGAAAGGGCTACTGCGCATGTGCCTCACTCTCAACAGTACGTCGATGTGTTCACTCCTTACCCGCCAATTTCACGTCATCTCAGACGGGTGAACGCCGTCCACTGCACCATGTAAACGTAGCCTTAAATGACGCCATCGGTTCATGTCGACTACAACGTATGTCAAGGTGCAATCTTAACTCCCTAATATACAGTCAGTGAAATGCGGACTTCTACGCCTGTCATATGGCTCTCACACGCCACATCGCAGCAGGTATACAACCAACACAGAGCAGTTGAGACCACTTCTGTGCTCTTGCTTGCAGCAGCTCAGCCGCTGCCCCGGCGAATTGCCAATGTTACAGTGTGAAAATTCGGACATCTACAGATTGTCAATCGTATGATAAGCTTTTTATGAGAGGCTTTCAAAATGTTTGATACACGTGGATATTTTATCAAGCCAAAAATTGGAAGTTTGTATCAGAGCTGTGGAAGGTGAAACAGTAACAGAGTATATCAGCAATAACATGAATTCTATGCTCAGTCTTGTGGAGAACCGCCATTTCATGTTCTGAAATTGTGGGTAATCACCCCCCTCCAGTGACATTGGGGGCAAGGGGGTATACAGTTTTTAAAATTATATTTTATTATTGTCTAAAGTAAGCATGGCTAGATTTTCCCTTTTCATTTTTAAAAAGCAGAAAATTCTGTAAAAACAAAAAACAAAGGAAAATAGGAAATGTGCAAAATTTGTACAAATTTGTGTCATGGATATCAATTACATCATTTGGAAGATTTTTTTTTTCTACAGAAAACCTGAAGGAGTTCTATTTTTCATTGATTTTAGATGAAATTCCAACTTTCCCTAAAATTCATAAGAAATTTGCATATTGAAATCCAAATGTTGAAAATACTGGTCTTTTTTTTTTTGAGGGGGGTGGTTAAATTATTCTACTCTGTATGTGTAAATTTTCAGGTCTTTCAGTTGATTCTAGTAAGCAATATACTAGTTAGACCTTCAATACATGTGCTTGGAAACTGCTATGTTAACAGCAAAGTGTATTTTTAAAAATGTTTTCCTTTTTTCAAGATATAGAATGTATGTGTTTTTCTTGTGTTCATGATTGAATTATGTAAATACGTTTCTAATCAACTTGTGTGTATTTAATTTTTTGATGCAGTATTGTAGTCTTTGTCTTGTGTTAGTGATTGAGTGTCAGTTTATGAGGTGGTTTTGACAGGTGTAGTTGTAAGACAAGTATGCTCATTACACTGAGTACTGTAAATTATACATTGATATACTGTAACCATAAAACAATCTGTCTTTTTGATGCATTAATGCTGTCCCACTCATTTTACATGATAAATAGAATTTAAAATAAAACAATTATTGACACCGTAATGATATCACACAGACATCTTTGTGAACATTTATACATTTTAAAATGTTTTCAGAGTATTACGACTTATTCTGACCAGTAACACATCTTAATGAAGTCTTTTCATGACCAGTAACATGTCCAAAATATGCCGTAAAGGCGTCTTGTCATGACTTGTAACAGGTCTTAAGTACATCTTAATGACGTCTTTTCATGCCCGTTTAAATGTGTGAATTATGTTTTAAACATGTCATACAATGTATTATGGTCAGTAACTGGTCTTAAAGACACCTTGTCATGACCAGTGACAGCTAAGAATTACGTCTTTAAGACGTCATGTTATGGTGAGTTAGTGGTCTTAATAACATCTCAAATACGTCATTTCATGACCAGTAAGACGTAATGACGTAAAAATATGACGTCATCACGACGTCTCGCGTTGGTGCAAGTTTTCGTCTTATTTGCGCCGTTATATGACGTCTTTAAGACAACTTACTGGTCAGGAAAATACGTCTTTAAGACGTTTTTAAGATGTGTTTCTGCTATTAGGGATATAATCACCATACACCATATACCCACCATACAGCTACCACAAAATCACCATGCTTTTACCACACAGTGCTTCTATGGTAGATGTATGATGGCTATATGATAGATATATGGTGGTTATATGGTAGATGTACGGCTGTTATATGGTGCTTTTCGGGATATGGTGGTTATATGGTACATGTATGATACCGCTATGGTAGATTTATGGTGGGTATATGGTGCTTCTGAGGTAAATGTATGGTGGCTATATGATAGATATAAGGTGGTTATATGGTAGATGTATGGCTGTTATATGGTGCTTTTTGGTATATGTATGGTGGTTATATGGTACATGTATGATACCGCTATGGTAGATTTATGGTGGGTGTATGGTGCTTCTTGGTATATGTATGGTGGTTATATGGTACATGTATGATACCGCTATGGTATATATATGGTTCTCCTATGGTAGATGTATGATGTTTTTGTGGTAGATTTATGGTGGGTATATGGTGCTTCTGTGGTAGCTTTATGGTAGATATATGGTGCTTTGCTGTATGGTGTATGGTGGTTGTATGGTAAATATGTGGTGCTTCTGTGGTAGCTGTATGGTGGTTATATGGTAGGTATATGGTGCTTTGCTGGATGGTGTATGGTGGTTGTATGGTAAATATGTGGTGCTTCTATGGTTGCTGTATGGTGGTTATATGGTAGGTATCTGGTGGTTATATGGTAGGTATCTGGTGCTTCGGTGGTAGGTGTATGGTGGTTATATGGTAGGTACATGGTGCTACTGTGGTAGTTATATGGTAGGTATATGGTGCTTTGCTGGATGGTGTATGGTGGTTGTATGGTAACTATATGGTGCTTCTGTGGTAGCTGTATGGTGGTTATATGGTAGGTATATGGTGCTTTGCTGGATGGTGTATGGTGGTTGTATGGTAAATATGTGGTGCTTCTATGGTTGCTGTATGGTGGTTATATGGTAGGTATCTGGTGCTTCGGTGGTAGGTGTATGGTGGTTATATGGTAGGTACATGGTGCTACTGTGGTAGTTATATGGTAGGTATATGGTGCTTTGCTGGATGGTGTATGGTGGTTGTATGGTAACTATATGGTGCTTCTGAGGTAGCTGTATGGTGGTTATATGGTAGGTATATGGTGCTTTGCTGGTTGGTGTATGGTGGTTGTATGGTACTTCTATGGTGCTTCTGTGGTAGCTATATGGTGATATATGGTGCTTTGGTGGTGGTGTATGGTGGTAATATGGTAGATGTGTGGTAGTTATATGGTAGGTATATGCTGCTTGCTGGATCTGTATGGTGTTTATATGGTAAATTTATGGTGGTTCTGTGGTAGGTGTATGGTTAACAATATATGGTAAGTGTATGGTGGTTATATGGTAACTGTATGGTATTTTTTTATGGTAGATGTATGGTAGCATAAATTTGCATAAATTTGTCCCAAAAATGTAAATGAGATGTATGGTATTTGTATGGTATATGTATGGTATATGGCTGGTACATGTGTTATGGTATGTGTATGGTATATGTATGGTACATGTGTATGGTGTATGTATGGTATATGGTATTTGTGCTATGGTATTTGTGATGTATTCATATGGTATTTGAATGGTATAAGTCTATGATACCATACAATACCATTGTATGGTATGGTACCATACATTGTATGGTATTTTTATGGTATACCATAGCAATTTTTTTTGTAAGGGTGTTAGCATTGTGATTGCGACCGTGGTTGAAAGAAGTGATTGATGAAAATCGATTTCTTGGGAATGATACGCCACAGTGATATGTAGGATTTTATGATCGTTTTCATATCAAGTTGACCCCAATGACGTTGCGTTAGTTAGACGAAGTGATTGCTACAGCTCTACGCTGCTGATGATCTCCGTTCAGTCTACCGCGCGCACGTGCTGCGCACGTCCTTAACGGTCCAATGAACGGATGGCAACCACAGAACTCTTAAGAGTTCTGTGATGGCAACACGGCTGGCGCTAGCCGACAGTGGAAAAGGGGACGGAGCCCAGATCTAGACTACAGTACTTCCTGCGGTGGAAGTGCAGCGGGCTCGTCCATTCATTTGGTAGGGTCCATAGTCAATCGACTCAGCGTGGACTTGTCCTCTGATCATTGTAATTATGGACTTGTCGCGATTGAAAAAAGAAAAAAAAAGGATTTGTGGTTCGGGGGGGGGGGGTGGGGGTTAAATGAAATAAAAAAGTATTCTGAATCGGGACTAATAATTCATCAAAGTACTGAGTAAAAACGTGCACATTACGATGTATTATTGTTCCTCAACTATGTGATTCCCCTCTACAATAATGTATCATACCCATCCCAGTTGATGTACGCGTACGGCGATTTTTTTTTTTTTTCCGTAACCCTAACGCGTCGAAATTGCCAATTGTGTCACTTGAGCAAAGACTATTTGTATCCCGTTTTTGTACGCATGTGCGTGGACTTCTAGTATACTGTATACCAGGGAGGTGGAATGTCCACCTCCCTGCTGTATACCACAGAGTACCATTGGCACAGTCGTCTGCTATGACAATGACAATGACAATGACAATGACAATGACAATGAATTTTATTTCTTAAAACGACCCCTCCCGGGGCATGGAAGAAATACAATGGTATAAAACACACAATAAAAGAAAAATTAAATCTTTGGCAGTCACAACACATAAATACATGTAATATAATATCGGCAAGATTTAACAACAAATAGAGCACACTGTGCCAACTTGCACACCTCACAGTTTTGGCACTACTAAAAATGATTCTAGACAAACTTCAACATAATTATCTTACAAAATCTAGACAAATCCTTCAACGTTTTAATACTCTTACTACTAAATAATTGATGAAATTTAATAACGTTAGGACGGCGTGAGAAATATCTCTTAATATAATGCCTACGTGTTTCACTGAAGAAAGGACAAACCAACAAGTAATGAAATTCATCCCCTTGAACCTGCAAGTTACATAGAGTACATAATTGGGATACTTGATCAGGTAAATATCGACAAGTAGCAATAGGCAGCTTGTGGTTCCCACAACGAAATTTACACAGAGTTATTCTTTCCACAACATCCAGCTTTAATAAGTAATTTTCTAAGCCAACCTCCTGTTTAAAAATTCTATAATTAAAACATAAACGGTTTCTGTTCACTTCAGCAATCCAATTTTGCTTGTCCATATCATCCAACCTAAGATTCAAAGATGATTTGACCCATTTAAGATTCAATGGGACATCCTCTAACCATAAATTTGACATACCACACTTGTCTAAAACACCTCTAACGTTCTTGATCCACTCTGATTCAATCTCACCACAATCATGTAGCTGGCGTAACAATTTATAAATAATGTATGAAAGCTTAGACTTTTTACCTTGACTAATCCTCGCCCAAAAATTAACCAAACGCTTCTCTACCGTACTTGTTAAAGAGAACCTGCCCAATTCCCCATACACCATACAATTTGCAGTACCACGCTGAAGCCTAAGGATACTTTTTAAAAACTTCTTATGAAACATTTCAATGTAATCCAGCTTACAAAAACCCCAAATCTCACAACCATACAATAAAATTGGAACAACAAGCTGGTCAAAAAGAGCACATTGTATATCTACGGGTAAGCATAACTTCTTAGCCTTACAGATCAAATTAAACATGGCCCTCCTAGCTTGATTCACTTGTCTTTTAATAGCCTTATTAAATGATCCATTATAGTTGAACACTGTTCCAAGATAAACATAATCATCCACAACATCAAGCTGACTTTCACCAAAAGAAAAAACAGGGTATTTACGAACTTTACCTCTTGAAAAAATAACCACTTTAGTCTTACTTGTATTAACTGATAGTTTCCAAAGGTCACAATATTGCTGAACAGCAGACAAAGCAGATTGCAATTCATCAGCTGACTCGGCCATGACTATTGTGTCATCAGCATATAATAACACGTAAAGGCGTAGAAAAATTTCAACATCATCATCACTGAGATGTTTCCTTATCTCAGATGCACACATATCAAGACCCTTATAATGTCTGCTAACAAAATATTCAAAATCATTTAAATACACTGCAAATAATAAAGGAGATAGATTTTCGCCTTGCCTCACCCCAATATTACATGGAAAAAAGTTTGAAATGCTGTGCCCAAGCTTAACGCACGATTTGGCATTTTCATACATGTTAAAAACAACACGAATAACATTTCCATTTAAACCACTTGAAATCAATTTTGACCACAAACAAGACCGGTCAATTAAATCAAAAGCTTTCCTGTAATCAATAAAGGCACAGTAAATCCTCTTTCCTCGTTGTAAATACAAATCAATCAGCCCATGTAATGTAAATATATGATCCAAAGTACTGTAGCTCCCCCTAAATCCAGCTTGCTCATCACCTATCACTCCAGCACAATCTAAATATTCTGTAAGCCTCACATTAATACAAGCAGTAAACAACTTCCCTAAACAACTAAGAAGGGTGATTCCCCTATAATTGTCAGGGTCGTCTAGCTAACCTTTCTTCTTGTACAAAGGTTTAATCATCCCTAAACACCATACTGACGGAACTACACCAGACATCAAAATGATATTAAACAACTTAACTATAAATGAAACCAATGCACTTGGACAATTCTTCAAATATTCATTCAAAATGTTATCAATTCCACAAGCCTTATTATTCCGCAGACTAGTAATGAGTTTCAAAACTTCCTCTTCTATAAATTCTCTATTAATATATTCATTAATACTAGAGTGTGTAATTAGTGAGGGATCAAAATCTGTACCAGCCTCAGAAGTTGGACTACTAGGCTTAGTGCTTAACTTTTCAAAGTGCCCTTTAAACATATCCAATGTTATTTTACCTAGCTTATCACCACAATTGCTTGCTTGATTTAAAATGTCCCAGTACTCTTTTGGTTTGCTAGTTTTTAAATTTCGCATACGATTACACAAATCTTTATTATAACTTCTAAAAGCCTTCCGAATAAATCTTCGATATGACTTAGCTTTACTTTGTAATTCAGCTCTAGCCACATCGGTATTCTGCTAACCACAGAATAAGATTACAATGTGAGAATGGGACGCCGTCCTTCAAGCAGAAACATAACAACGGGTTTGTGTGTATGGGTATGTGTATGCGCGTGTGTGAGTGTTTGTGTGTGTGTGTGTGTGTGTGTGTGTGTGTGTGTGCAGGGAGGTGAGCCTCTCACCTCCCTGGTGTGTGTGTGTGTTTCCACTTCCCATGTCATCGCCCTCGCGTTCGGCTTTGCCTTAGGTGGTATTTCTGTAGTTTTGTTCGCCGTCTGCTGACACTTTTCCTGTGTCTCTCGCGAGACTTGCGTTACTAGGATGCATGCAAACTCGACATCGTCATCAATTTCTTGCAAAAAGTAAATTGGAAATCTAATTGAAGCTTGGAATAAATCATAATCAAAGTATTATATATACGTAGCGACACGTAGCGGTATATAGGTTAGTGAAGCAACCTTCTTTGTCAAATTTGTAATCTGCTATTTACATGTAGACACGTGTCTATCTTTTCATTTTACTCATGTTTGTATTCCCATATACACTATAATCTTGTATATCTTTTGTGTCATGTGTAATCTTTGAGTATGTATTCACTGGTTTGTTATATTGTTATTTATACTCTTTGTTTGCTTCTATACTCTCATACCCCGAGAGGAGGTCGAAAGAATCAATGAAATTCACAAAATTCACAAAAATTAAGTCTGCAGCGATTGCTATTGTTAACATTGATCATGTTTATTAAGCCCCACAAAATCAGATTCGAAGAGGGCATTTGTTCTTGGGTAACATGGGTTAATTTGGGTTTATCCTCCAACTTCACAATGATTCAGAAAGGCGTAGTATAGGCTCCTTTTTAGTTCAGGTTCATATATATATCAACGTATATGATTACATTCTCATGCAATAACATATCCATGATGAAGATGGGGGAGGGAAGAGAAACTGCGGGAGGGGGGGGGGGGAGCTAGTAATCATCGATTTTGATCGATGAAATCTCTCTATAAATATTTTAATTTAATCAGCTTTAAAAAGACATTTTGGATCGGCATTTAAAAATCAAAAGATGTGCTATTTCCATCAAAATCAATTCATTTCCCCAATCCATACATGTGCAAAATTGCTCTAGTATCACGGTTTGAATTGCTCTATCAATAATTCTTTGATGTTCACTTTATCATTGCCAACCCTATAGTCCTTCTCATCACTTACCATCGTCACCTCTACCATCACGACCATCATTGAAAGAAACCAAAACCCAAAAAGAAATGTAGATTGAGTGAAAGCAGCAACATTAGTAAAACACATCAGTGAAAGTTTAAGGAAAATCGGGCAATCGATGCAAAAGTTATGAATTTTTAAAGTTTGGATGTTGGAACCACTGGATGCATGACATCATGTGTGGGCAATAACATAAAGAAAATATAAAGAAAACAAACATGTTTTCACTTTTCTTGAGTAATGGAAGAGCATTAGATTAACCACTTTCAGAAAGTAGGGGGAATGACTACTACCACTTAACATTATACATTATGTCAGTATGTATAATCAATCAAGTTGATGGAATGTATAATTTACTGATTTTTTTTTGGTGGAATTCTCTTCATATTTTCTTTACATTGTTGCCCATCATGGTCTCTAGTAGTCTCTTTATTCAGTGATTACAACAGAAAAAAATATAAAAACGAAAAAATTTGCATCGATTGTCCGATTTTTCCTCAACTTTCACTGACGTATAATGCTAATGTTCCTGCGTTCACTCAATCCATATTGGTCTTTGGGTCTTGGTTTCCTTTAATATCAACCAATCATCACTACCATCATCGCTTTTATTAGATTACCATGCACGACCATAAACATCATTACTATCATTTCACAACTGGATATCATCTTATCACCACGATTATCACTCGTATTACCATCGTATACATATCACCACAAGCAATATATCTTTCACCACTATCAATACTTTTTTCCATGTCATCAATCTATCAACAACAACTTCACGAAATCTCTTTCAAAGTTTTCAGCATCATCATCATTATCATCAGTCTAAATAAGCATTGCGACTGGCAATATATTCATACTCGATCCCTCCCTCCAATGCGCACATGGCCTAGCACACGTAATTGAAATGATGAAGAGAAACGATTGAATATTAAAACACTGATTTGTTTGTTTGTTTGTTTGTTTTTTTGTATTAGAACGCTAGCCGCATTCACACGTACAAAATAGCTGGTTACCGAGCGCGCTCCAAAACTCGAGAGTTCTTGTTATACTCGCAACTTTTTATAAACTTCATGATCGATATATTATAGAAACAAACACCTGGCTTAACTGGTATCAGATTCCCAGGTGGGTTCATGACTTTAAATGTGTATAAACCATTTGTTGTCGCCTGACACCCAAAGGGAAGCCATGCGTGATTTGTTGTCTCGAAGTCGTGCAGTATCGTACACATGTCATGAGTGATGAGATACAGTATTAGAGCTGTGATAGAAGTTTACCAGTATATGAAGTTTATCAATATCAGCATAGCCATAATGTTTACTATGTGAGAGAGAGAGAAAAAAAAAATCAAACCCACAGCTCCGATTCTCAAGTAAAACACATTTGTAAAAGAGATTTGAAACGATCGTTTTATAATGTGTTATTTGGCACAAATCTCACTTATTTTTGATAATATTAATCAATAACCAAATGAAAATCAATTTGCCCGATATTAGCCAAATTTAAGATCTTTTCATTAAGTTGGAGCAACGAGCATTAGTTCAGAGTCACAGAGGCTACTTTCGAGTTTTTATGAAATACATTCATGGGAAACTGATAACTATAAGTTTGAACGATGATAGCGCCCAAAATATCATGGTTACAGTTCGTTATTGAGAAGGTTCGTTATTCACAAGGTTCTTTATTCCGAGGGTTCTTTATTCCGAAGGTTCGTTATTCCGAAGGTTCGTTTTCCAAAGGTTCGTTATTCCGAAGGTTCGTTATGGACCCTATTTAATTGTCGGATCAATGAACCTTCGGAATAACGAACCCTATTTCATTTTCAGATTGGCGAACCTTCGGAATAACGAACCCTATTTCATTTTCGAATATAAACGAGACTTCAGAAAGCGAACCCTATTTTTTCGGATAAACGAACCTTCGGAATAACTAACCTGCGGAATAACGCCACAAAATGTTCGGATTAACACACCTTTTTTGATTTTCGAATTAACGAACTTCGGAATAACGAATATCCGAAACACACAAATTCCCTATAAAATGGTCTGGATGTCTATAACGTCCAAACGTTTTTCTGTCGGTCCTTAAAAAATCAGAAAGGTTTCTTGTTATTTTAACGTAAAAAAAAAAGTTTTTATAACGTCCAATTGAAACGTTTTGAAAACGTCGAAAACCTTCCAGAAAAATGATGTTCTGAAAACGTTTTGACAAACCGTCCAAATAACGAGCTTGGAACGCTTCAAGAACGTTTAGAAACGTCCAAATGTCAGCTAGGACCCAGATTTGTATCATGGTTGTACTTTGAGGTATTCACATGCGCTTTATTAGACCTTAACCGCCCACGATCTAAAAATGACGTCAAAATCACGTCCATTTTCCTTGTTTACATAGTTTTCGTAAAAAAGGCGTCTTTCAGACGTCTTCCTTTTTTTCTTTTCCAATATTTATACATCCAAAAGGCATGAATTAACGTGTAGATGACGTGCTCATGACGTTATTTTGACGTAGATCTTGTCTTTAGAATTGTGATTTACACGTCATTTAGACGAATCTAATGAACACCAGTGACATCTTTGGGACAACTTCCATTTGAGCAAAAATATTGACGTCAGTTTGAAAAATACGACATATTCACGTCAGTTTGAAACGTTTATACGTTTATTTTCGTCTACAAGACTTTAAATTAGTAATCTACACGTCTTTACAACGTCTTCGTATAACCAACCAGGCGTCAGAAAGACGTCACAAATATGACGTCTTTTAGATATCTTCAAACAACAATCGACAACGACTTATTGGCGTCAGTTTGAGACGTCTAAATAGCGTCTGTTTTCTTTGCTTATTTACCGCAAACAAACGACAGTTATTACGCCTTTCTAAAGTCAAGATAATGACGTCCCTCTATGTCTTCCATTTGAGCACAAAAAAAATCCTATTTTTGACAGTTGACTGACGTGAAATTGTCGTCGTTCTGACGACAGTATATGTGGCAAACTGATAAAACTCTTTAAAATTATAATTCGTAGGCCTTCTTATTTGTTATGAAGTCACAAAGACGTCGAAAGACTGACGTAAATTTAACGTCACGTCATTAATATGACGTGGTAAATAGGTTGCAAAGCAAAGTAAATTTTATTTCACTAATACGTCGTAAATATGAAGTGAATAATACGTCTCAAAAATGACTTGAATTTTACGTCTTTACCCAGCTAACACAAAGACGTTTTCTAAACGTTCTTGAAACATTCCAAGTTCGTTATTTGAACGTTTTGTCAAAACTTTTTCAGAACGTCTTCTTGTGGAAGGTTTTCGACGTATTTAAACGTTTCAATTGGACGTTATAAAAACGTTTTTTTTTTTAAACGGTAAGATAACACTAAAAAAAAACTTTCTAAAGTTTTAGGGACCGACAGAAAAACGTTTGGACGTTATAGACATCCAGATAACTTTTGAAAACCCTCTAGAACGTTTAAAAACGTTTTAAGAACGTTAAAAAAGTCTAATGACCCGTTCGAGAACCTTGTTTGATATTGGGATTTGCAAATCTCGAAATAACGAACCCTATTTCATTTTCGAATAAACGACCTATTGGAATAGCGAACCCTATTTTATTTTCGGACTAACGAACCTTCGGAAT
Organism: Diadema setosum; assembly: GCA_033980235.1. NCBI lineage: Eukaryota > Metazoa > Echinodermata > Echinoidea > Diadematoida > Diadematidae > Diadema > Diadema setosum. Next base: position 7,740,245 of record CM067069.1, on the reverse strand, counting down.
AACGTCACAAATATTCGGATTAACGAACCTTTTTTGAATTTAGGGTTAACAAACCTCTATACACTTAGTATAGAGGGAATTTGTGTGGTTGGGATATTCGTTATTCCGAAGGTTCGTTAATCCGAAGATCAAAAAGGGTATGTTATTCCGATCATTTGTGGCGATATTCCGCAGGTTAGTTATTCCGAAGGTTCCTTCATCCGAAAAAAAATAGGATTCGCTTTCTGAAGGCTCGTTTATTCGAAATGAAATTGAGTTCGTTATTCCGAAGGTTTGCTAATCCTAAAATAAAATAGGGTTCGTTATTCCGAAGGTTCATTGATCTGACAATGAAATAGGGTCCGTAACGAACCTTCGGAATAACGAGCTTTGTTTCAGTTTCCGATTAACGAACCTTTGGAAAACGAAACTTCGGAATAACGAACCTTCGGAATAACGGATTTTTGGAATAACGAACCTTCGGAAGAAAGAACCTTCTGAATAACGTACCTTCTGAATAACGAACTGTAACCATGATATTTTGGGTGATATCATCGTTTAAACTTATAGTTATCAGTTCCCTGTGAATGTATTTCATAAAAACTAGAAAGTAGCCTCTGTGACTCTGAACTAATGATCGTTGCTCCAACTTAATGAAAAGATCTTGAATTTGGCTAATATCGGGCAAATTGATTTTCATTTGGTTTTCGATTAATATTATTAAAAATTAGTGAAATTATTTTGTGCCAATCAACGCATTATAAAACGATCGTTTCAAATCTCTTCTACAAATGTGTTTTACTTAAGAATCGGAGCTGTGGGTTTGATTTTTTTTTTCTCTCTCTCTCACATAGTAAACATATGGCTATGCTGATATTCATAAACTTCATATACTGGTAAACTTCTATCACAGCTCTAATTAATATCTCATTGCTTTTTATGTGTACGACACTGCACGACTTCGAGACAACAAATCACGCATGGCTTCCCTTTTTGGGTGTCAGTCGACAACAAATGGTTTATACACATTTAAAGTCATGAACCCACCTGGGAATCTGATACCAGTTAAAGCCTGGTGTTTGTTTCTATAATATATCGATCATGAAGTTTATAAAAATTGCGAGTATAACAAGAACTCTCGAGTTTTGGAGCGCGCTCGGTAACAGCTATTTTGTACGTGTGAATGCGGCTAGTGTTCTTACAAACAAATAAACAAGCAAACAAACAAATCAGTGTTTTAATATTCAATCGTTTCTCTTCATCATTTCAATTACGGGTGCTAGGCCATGTGGGCATTAGAGGGAGGGATCGAGTATGAATATTGCCAGTCGCAATGCTTATTTAGACTATGATAATGATGATGCTGAAAACTTTGAAAGAGATTTCGTGAAGTTGTTGTTGATGGATTGATGACATGGAAAAAAGAATTGATAGTGGTGGAAGATATATTGCTTGTGGCGATATGTATACGATGGTAATACGAGTGATAATCGTGGTGATGATGATAAGATGATATCCAGTTGTGAAATGATAGTAATGATGTTTATGGTCGTGCATGGTAATCTAATAAAAGCAATGATGGTAGTGATGATTGGTTGATATTAAAGGAAACCAAAACCCAAAGACCAATATGGATTGAGTGAATGCAGCAACATTAGCATTATACTCAGAGACAGTTTGAGGAAAAATCGGACAATCGATGCAAAGTTTTTCGTTTTTATATTTTTTGTGTTGTAATCACTGAATAAAGAGACTACTATAGAGACCATGATGGGCAACAATGTAAAGAAAATATGAAGAGAATTCCACACAAAAAAAAAATCAATGAAATTATACATTCCATCAACTTAATTGATACTGACTTATGTTAAGGGTATCATTCCCCCTACTATCTGAAAGTGGTTAATCAAATGCTCTTCCATTACTCAAGAAAAGTGAAAACATGTTTGTTTTCTTTATATTTTCTTTTTGTTGTTGCCCACACATGTCATGCATCCAGTGGTTCCAACATCCAAACGTTAAAAATTCATAACTTTTGCATCGATTGCCCGATTTTCTTTATACTTTCACTGATGTGTTCTACTAATGTTGCTGCTTTCACTCAATCCACATTTCTTTTTGGGTTTTGGTTTCCTTCAATGATGGTCGTGATGGTAGAGGTGACGGTGGTAAGTGATGAGAAGGACTATAGAGTTGGCATGATAAAGTGAACATCAAAAAATTATTGATAGAGCAATTCAAACCGTGATACTAGAGCAATTTTGTACATGTATGGATTTCGAAAATGAATTGATTTTGATGGAAATAGCACATCTTTTGATTTTTAATGCCGATCCAAAATGTCTTTTTAAAGCTGATTAAATTAAAATATTAATAGAGAGATTTTATCGATCAAAATCGATGATTACTAGCTCTCTCCCCCCCCCCCCCTCCCTCCCGCAGTTTCTCTTCCCTCCCCCATCTTCATCCTGGATGTTATTGCATGAGAATATAATCATATACCTTGATATACATGAACCTGAACTAAAAAGGAGCCTATACTACGCCTTTCTGAATCATCATGAAGTTGGAGGATAAACCCAAACCTAGGAGTTCATCCATGTTACCCAAGACCAAATGTCCTCTTCGAATCTGATTTTGTGGGGCTTAATAAACATGATCAATGTTAACAATAGCAATCGCTGCAGCTGTAGACCTAAATATTTGTGAATTTTGTGAATTTTATTGACTTTTTCGACCCCCTCTCGGGGTATGAGAGTATATACAAAGAGTATAGATAACAAATAACAAACCAGTGAATACAATACTCAAAGATTACACATGACACAAAAGATATGCAAGATTATAGTGTATATGATGGGGATACAAACATGAGTAAAATGAAAAGATAGACAGACGTTAATCTACATGTATAATAGCAGATTACAAATTTGACAAAGAAGGTTGCTTCACTAACCGTGTCGCTACGTATATATAATACTTTGATTATGATTTATTCCAAGCTTCAATTAGATTTCCAATTTACTTTTTGCAAGACAATGACGACGTCGAGTTTGCATGCATCCTAGTAACGCAAGTCTCGCGAGACACAGGAAAAGTGTCAGCAGACGGCGAACAAAATACCACCTAAGGCAAAGCCGAACGCGATGGTGATGACATGTGAAGTGGAAAAACAAAACACACACACACACACACAAAAAAAAAAAAAAAAAATCACACACGCGCATACACATACCCATACACACAAACCCGTTGTTTCTGCTTGAAGGACGGCGTCCCATTCTCACATTTAGTCCATGGGCCAAGAGCCGAAAAATTGGTTGTTGGTACCACCCGAGGTGGCAAAACCTTTTTGGTGTCATTTTGTTTGTCGGACATAGATACGCTTATCAAGCTATGATAGCATTTCCAAATGAGTAGCTTAGTCATAATAAATGAATTTTTAACAAATTTGGTCTCGTTTTTATATCCCTATACTTCTGAATCGAAACTAACCGCTATACAAAACGAGCACTGCCTTCTGTATGTCCACAGGTGTTCTGTTGTAGACGCGGTGCGCTTAGTCTTTATTCAAGGCAGCGAAGGGAATATCCAAAGGGTTATGATGTCCTCAACTGTCACGCGGTGCGCTTAGTCTCTATCTAGAACAATGTACCGTTATCATATCTGAAGTTCCTAATAAAAGGGATTATCTATACTGTTTTTATACCACCCTCTCAACAAATACATACGTTTTAAACAAAAATCACTCTGTTCATTTACAACATTATTAATTATAATGTATTGTAGTGTACCGGTACATTGTTTTTGCATAATATTTCATTGTTGGATGGAAATAAAGCGACATTGGCGTGGTATTAGCGTTTTCAACGTAGCGTTTTCACCGGAAAATGATAAATAATTGAAAAGACGCTAAAATTCACGAGAAATTGCTTTTTTGTTGTTGTTGTTTTTAGATAAAGGGATATACACTGTATCATAAGCTTTGGATATTCGCTTCGCCGTCTTGAATATTAGACTAAGCGCTGTGGACATCATAACCCTTGGATATTCCCTTCGCTGCCTTGAATAAAGACTAAACGCACCGCGTTTACAACAGAACACCTGTGAACATACAGAAGACAGTGCTCTTCTTTGTAAAGCGGTTGGTCTCCATTCAGAAGTACAGGGATATAACAACGAAATCAAACTGGTTTAAAATTCATTTACTATGACTAAGCTACTCATTTGGAAATGCTATCATAGCTTGATAAGCATATCTATGCCTGATAAACAAAATGACACCAAAAAGGTATTGCCACCTCAGATGGTACCAATATCTGGCCTGGCCCATGGACTAATTGTAATCTGATTCTGTGGTTAGCAGACGACTGTGCCAATGGTACTCTGTGGGATGCATACAGCAGGGAGGTGGACATTCCACCTCCCTGGTATACAGTATACTAGGAGTCCACGCACATGCGTACAAAAACCAACTTGTACACTGATAGTCTTTGTTCAAGTGACACAATTGGCAATTTCGACGCGTTAGGGTTACGGAAAAAAAAAATCGCTACCAGTACATTGTGTGTATGCACACATACCGACTTTTGTTTCGGTCTAAGGGTAGCAGAATATCCATACAATGTAATGCATGAACAATGATTCAGGAGAGTGATTCTCAATTACACGGTTTATTCTAGAAACGAGTTGAAAGAAAGTATTGTTCACATTTTGTTTACTCAACAATACTTAACCATGATTATACTGATTAACATTAGTACTTGGTTGTTTCTTTCCGTAACCCACATTTTAGAACTATTTTGAAGCACTACGACTGTTTTTTTTTTTCATCTGCAAATGGTAAGCAACCCTATACCACCAACTACTGTAGTATGCCCTCTTGCATAAACCAAGAAGGTAAACTTTACAAGAACAGTTTGAAAACTCCAGCCGTCAAAATTTCAACACCGCGAAAATTTCCACTTTTACAGAATAATGCACCACGCGACAAAACATTCTAAAAGTTAAATAGTCTGTATAATTCACAAAAATAGTAATGCATTGGTATATATATCAGGTTGCAGAAGGATTGAAATGTCTTTGGCGAACAGCAACAATAAATAACTGTTTGACTTCACACATCATTACTCTCTAAAAAAAAATCGAGTGAAAATATTCACTCTTGAAGGAGTGAATACAAAAAAAGAGTGAATTTAGAGTGAAATTGGAGTGAATTTTGAGTGAAAATGTTCATTTTCACTCATTTTCGAGTGACCTCAAGGATCACTCGAAGATTTTGGAGTGATCCCTAAGGTCACTCTAAAACGAACGAAAATGAAGAACATTTTCACTCAAAATTCACTCCAATTTCACTCTAAATTCAGTCTTTATTTATTGTATTCACTCCTTCAAGAGTGAATATTTTCACTCGATTTTTTTTTGAGAGTATATTTGGTACATTGGCCCTTTCTCCAAAACACCGTGAAGTGATCTTTCCTGTGTTTTACCCTCTTTTGAGTAGGAAAATTATGAAAAAAAATAAAGGATAATTATTTTGAAGTTAGGAAAAGATCAATAACGTTACATTGATATAATCACTTCGCATTAAAGCCGCAAGTATTCACTAATTTTCCCCCCAAAAAACCCGTCATAGTAATGGTTTTTAGTGAAACTTCTGTTCACATTTTGCATGATTATTTAACATTTATTACACTGATTAACATTTTCTATTTTTGTGTCCATAACTCACATTTTAGAACAATCTTTAAGCACTACAGCTGTTTTGTTTTTTCAATGTTAGCAAGTGGTTTTAAATCACCAAGGAGACCACTCTATACAATAATTACGAAAGCGCGCAACAAATCTCCAAGGGTATACAAGCGCTTTTTAATCTCTTCTTGCGATGACAATCCTGTGTGTACGTACAAGCATTTTTCTTTTCTGTTTTTTTTCCGACGCCGTTTTGTGACGTAGGCCCTACTTGAGTAATAGTGTATTACTCAATGAAGCAAAGGTTACTGGGGAATCCCCTTTGCTATGTAATGAATTCGTCGCGAATGTGAATATTGAGTACTAGGGTTATTGATACAAAGAAGAGCACCTCTCTGTCAAAGTCAATGTGTTTAGTAACTTCAGTGGGTGAATTCAGTGACAAATTTGTCCATTATAGTGAAGTGTACAGAAGTTTACTCTCCCACCGCGCTTGGTTACGTGATTCCCCTTCCCGATAATGTATCATTCCCTTGGCTTGTGTATTTGGCGTTTGGTACAGGAAATAGAGAGTTTATTGGGCATACCACAACGATCACAGCAACACCCGTCCGATTAGATATTGAAGCAGAACGTGAATCGTCTTACTGAAACACCAGTTCAGTTCTGTTCAGTTCATTTTAATTGAGATTTTATTCAAATCTTTCACAAAATATATGATACATACATCACACAATAATTATTTCAGCTTTTTCTAGAAGATAGGCTAGCATCATGCAGTATAATGATCTTTACATACAATTTCATTAAATAACCAAAAATAGCAATGCTCACTTGGAAGATTGACAAATAACAAATATATGAATGGGAAAAAGTGATCCACTGAAAAGCAGAGCTTGTAAGACGTGGGTAACTAAAGATGTAGTAATAATGTACTAAATATCATCCGTACTTAATGTATATATATATATATATATATATATATATATATATATATATATAAATCATTACAAGCATTGCAATAGCTATACGCAAATATATATATATATATATATATATATATATACACTGCAAAAAGTCCGGTGTTAAATAGTGAACACCGAGCTGGTGTTAAACTTTCGGTGCTCATTTCTGGTATTAAATTAACACCTCCGGGTGTCATTTCCAAATTTTAAACTGTTTTTTGAAGAGTTTCTTAGTAACTGCACTTCTTGTTTATTTTCAATTTAAACAAGACGATCAAGAATTTTACATTAAAATACTAGATTTTTGAAAAAGTGTGAAAATAGATTTACACCACAGTAACACCAGCTGGTGTGGTCTCTTATTGAAGCTGGACGGGTGTTAAACCATTGATATTAACACCAACAAATATCAAATCAACACCATGTGGTGTCATTTTTTTTAATTAACACCAGTATAGTGTCAAAATAACACCAGGTACAGTGTCAAATTAACACCACGAAGTGTCAGGTGAACACTTTTCAACACCATCACAGTGCATTTTCAACACCTGTGGGTGTGGTCCTTTATTGAAGTTTGATCGGGGGTAGATTTAACACCCGTGGTGTTAAATCTAACACCGATGTTTTTACAGTGTATATATATATATATATATATATATATATATATATATAATACATGTATATATATATATATAGAGAGAGAGAGAGAGAGCACTCTCTCTCTCTCGCAAAAGAAAAAAATCCCTTTATTCATTCATATAGCAAAGAGCAAGGTGCATAACCCAGCACATGGTGTACCTCGATCATAATCATCAAGCTTGACCTCATGGAAGACCAGCTGTGTAGTGGAAGACTGGTTAATATGGGCTATCGTAATTATAAAGTCAATTTTAGATAGATAGTGCAAAATGAAACAAAGAATGACCTACACTGAATTTCTCATCCCGATACGAAATCCTTAAATGATATCCTTGGCAACAAAGTACATAGTTATTACATGCGTATAGTATACTCTGTTTATAACCTCGAAACAATGATCTATTGTTGCAAAAGATGTCGCAGCTGCATGCTATTATTGACCAAAAAAGAAGAAAAGAATAACCACGCACACACACACACACACACACACACACACTCATAATTCTATCAAGATGTTGGCAACAACCAAAAGGAAAATTTCTACAGGTCGATGCAGGTGATGACATTTTTCAGTCGTTTTCATAATTTTCTCACGTTTTATGTCTGATTCCATGATAACATTATCATCATTCTCTTTGTCTGATCTTTCTCTGTTTCTGTAATTTAACTTCAACATTTATAGTTTAATACTTCACCTTCATCTAACCATTGTATAAGCAAAGTGTTGATTTCAAAACCGAAACAAGAACAAAGACCAAACGCTCCACACAATCACATTTTTGTTTATTACATTCATACATAAACAAAACATTTGTTTTCTACCAATATGTAAGATTATTAAATTGTTTATATAATAACCTTTGTATTTTCACCTGACTTGGCGATCGAGTGGCGTGTATACAGACCTCCGCTCTTCCTTTCTTCATGCTCCTGTTCCTTCTCCTTTCTCCTTGTTCCTTCTGTAATGCTATTTTATTCTTGTTCTTGCTACGATTGCGTCTATTGCGCACTGTAAAAACATCGGTGTTAGATTTAACACCATGGGTGTTAAATCTAACACCGATCAAACTTCAATAGAGGACCACACCCACAGGTGTTGAAAATGTATTGTGACGGTGTTAAAAAGTGTTCGCCTGGCACTTCGTGGTGTTAATTTGACACTGTGGCTGGTGATATTTTTGACACTGCGCTAGAGTTAATTCAATAATGACACCGCATGGTGTTGATTTGATATTGGTGGTGTTAATTTCAATGGTATAACACCCGTCCAGCTTCAATAGGGGACCACATCAACTGGTGTTACTGTGGTGTAAATGTGTTTATACATTTTTTCAAAAATCAAGTACTTTATCGAAAAATTCTTAATCGTCTTGTTGTAGTTCAAAATTAACAAGAAGTGCAGTAAATAAGAAACTATTCAAAAAACAATTCTACATTTTGAAATGACACCCGGAGGTGTTAATCTATTAAACACCATGAATGAGCACCGGAAATTTAACACCAGCTCGGTGTTTCATATTTACCACCGGACCTTTTGCAGTGCGTTCATGCTGCATTTGCTCGTTCCCTTTTTATTTTGCGTGACAACCAGTTTGTCCTTCTGTGTTTTGTTGTTTCTGCACCGTATTTTCGTGGTACATAATTATATTATGATTTAAATGAACTGTGTTCGTACAGTAACATTGTTATGCTATTCAAAGTTTTGTCTTTCCTTTAAAACAAGTGAAGTAGGATGGAACACAATATAACATTGCACGTCTACATGGAAACGCAAAATGAAAAACAAATAAGAATTTGAATGAGGTACACAAGAGCTTTGTTCATCACTCATAATAAGCTATAGAGTAACGTACTACTTTTTAAAAGTTAAATGTAACTCATTTCTTACACCATTAAAGAACAAATCCACCTTCATACACATGTGGATTGAGTAAATGAATATATAGCAATATTAGTAGAACACATCAGTGAAAGTTTGGGGAAAATCGGACAATCCGTTCGAAAGTTATGAATTTTTAAAGTATCTGCGTAGTCACTGCTGAATGAGAAGACTACTACAGTGTATGATGTCATAGGCGTACAACCATACAAAGAAAATAAAAAGAGAATTTCACAAAACTTAACTTTTTGAATAAAGTGCACATATCCTCGACTTGTTACTGACATACACGTATGTTAAGGGTAATACTATTCCCCCTGCCTTCTGAAAGAGAGAAGTAAAGTGTTCTTTTGTTATGCGAAAAAAGTGAAAATATGTTGAATTTTCTTTATTCTTTCTTTATAATTATCGTTGTACTCATGTGACATCACAAGCTATAGTAGTCTTCTCATCCAGCCGTGACTGAGCAAAAACTTCAAAAATTCGTAACTTTTGAACGGATTGTCCGATTTTCCTCAAACTCTCAATAATGTGCTCTACTAATATTGATGCATTCACTCAACCCACATGTCTGTGAAGGTGAACTTGTCCTTTAACTTGGAGGCTTTACATTGAATTTGAATTGTCTCACTAATTTGAACTTCTAGTTGATCTAAACTTTTTTTTTATTCATTAGCGGATACACTGTACTACAAACCGTTTTGACATTCTAATAAGTATATAGGTCCTACACAAATATCAAGAACAGTGCATAAAGTTATGACATGGGAATAATCCGTTTCATATAGTGTTCGTTGGCATTTCAAATAACAGCAAATATTATCATAGAAAAGTTATGTGAACTAAGGAAACACAGACGAATGTGATTCGATTCACCGCGTGATGGTTCTCCTGATGGCGATCGACTGCATCAAAATTTAATAGAACAGAAAGGAAATTTGTATGAATTGCGTCTTGAGACCAACTTACATTCACTACTTTATCTTTTTTTAATAGTCGAGTATCACATTGTTAAACAAGTGTGAGTGTATGTGTGTGTGTGTGTGTGTGTGTGAGGTCAGGTGTGTATGTGTCTGTGTACTTTGTGTGCATGTGTGCCCGTGTCCATGTGATTATATGACTAAAGTTCGCCGCACACTGTACGACTCACGACCTTACGGCTGACAGACTTTGGATCCGATATAAATTGCAATAGCCTCAGAATAAACACGCTTGTTTATTTCAGATCCAAAGTCTGCCAGTCGTATAGTCATGAGTCATGCAGATAATGTGTAAAGACCCTCATCGATCTTTTGAAGATGCGTGAGGTGAATTTGAGAGGAGACGATGTTATTTCGGTAAATTATCGGTTGGGCTATTACCACTTGGTCTAATCACCAGGTGGGCTAACACCATTCGGGCTAAACCCGATTGGGCTGCAACCACTTCGTCTATTTACCATTTCGTCTAATTTCCACTTGGTCTAATATCCAGTTCGTCTAATGACCAGTTCGGCTAATACCACTTAGTCTAATTCTCAGTTAGTCTAACACCACTTGGTCCAATTTCCACTTCGGCTAAAATTGCCACTGCGTCTAATTTCCACTTCGTCCAATTTCCACATGGTCTAATATTCACTTCGTCTACATGTCACTTGGTCTAATATTCATTTGGGCTACACCCATTTCGGCTATTACCACTTGGTCTACATATCACTTAGTCCAATTTCCATTTCGTCTAATTGTCATTTGGTGTAATTACCACTTAGTCTAATACCACTTGGGCTAATTCTCACTTAGTCTAATACCACTTGGTCCAAATAAGAAACATAACCATGGATTTAAAAAAGGAAGTGTTAAAAACCGTTATATATGATACACACACATGCGTGTGTGTGTGTGTGTGTTTGTTTTTATGCCTCCGCCACGAAGTGGTGCCGGAGGCATTATGTTTTCGGGTTGTCCGTCCGTCCGTCCGTACGTCCGTACGTACGTCCGTACGTCCGTACGTCTGTACGTCTGTACGTCCGTACGTCCGTCCGCTTTCGTTTACGCGATAACTTGAGTAATATTTACTGGAATTTTACCAAACTTGGTCCAAGTATGAAGTATGATGGGGCAATTATTTGATTAGATTTTGGGTGAAATCGGCTAAAGGTCAAAGGTCAAGGTCAAATCATGAAATTGTATCCGTTTACGCGATAACTCAAGACTGGATGGAGCAAATTTCACCAAACTTTGTTGGAGGATGATGTATGATGGGACAATTACTTGATTAGTTTTTCAGTGAAATCAGACAGAGGTCAAAGGTCAAAGATCAAGGTCAAATCCTAAAATTTATCTCTTTACGTGATAACTCAAAACTGGATGAAGCAGCTTTCACCAAAGTTGGTCTAAGGATGATGTATGATGGGACAATTAGTTGAGTAGATTTTAGTGACATTGGCAAGAGGTCAAAGGTCAAAAGGTCAAGGTCAAATGCTACAAATGTTGCAATTTCCCCCATATCTATGCAATGCCCAAAGGTATTTTCTTGAAACTTGGTGTGGACATGTACTACTGCGTAAAGATTCTCCAGAGAGAGTTTCATGTCATAAGGTCAAAGGTTAGGTGAAAATGTTGCAATATCACTTTTCTTGCAACTGGTTCAATGTATCTTCGTGGAATTTGGTACATATGCATGTACTGTCTGGCAGGGATTATCTAGGGAATTTAGGGGTCATGGGTCAATAGTCAGGGGTCAAAGGTCAAGGTCAACTCCTCAAAATTTTACTATTTCCCTCATATACTAGTATATGCAATGCTTGTATTATTAGTTTCAAAACTTAATACATGCATTACCTAATGGAGATTCTCCGGGAAATTTCCAGCCAGAAGGTCAAAGGTTAAGGGTCAAAGGCCAGGTTTCAATGCCCCCCCCCCCAAAAAAAAAAAAAAAAACAAACACACACACACACACACAAAAATCTATTTTGTACCATCATCACACTCTTTCTTCATACCTTGGAAATTACTCAATGCATAAACTTCCCCAAAATTCCCAGAATATGTGTACCTGCACTCTTAGAAAATTATAGCAAACCCAGTTCAAGACATTTCTGACAAACATGTCATTTCAATATTTTGCCAGTTATGTGAAACTGTCATGGATCACACATTGTGAAGACATTGTACTATACGCCTATTGGGAGAATCATGCATTATGGCGGAGGCATCAGTCGCCTTAGCGACATTTCTAGTTTTTTTTTTTTTTATCTTACAGCCATCTTACAGCAACCTAATACACAATTCATCATTGCAGAGTTGAGCGGGGGGGGGGGGGGGGGGTGCGGAATGGAGTATCCCCCTCCCACACCAGGGACTTTTTCAAAAATCTGTCTATAAAACCTGTGTATTTCAGAGCATCCAAAATGGTATATAATTGCGCTTTATAAATTGTTTTCGATGGAACCACAGGCGTAAATATACAGTGCGTCCCATTAAAAAGGAAACCGGGATTGTTAGTTATTTTCCCAGTAAAATAGAACAATTATTAATGTCATATAATATATATCATCATAAAGCTTATATCTCCCTCTTTTAGTATGACACTTAAAGTGTATGCATTGACGAGCAAAGAGAGTTTAAAATTTGAATGTCAAAATCAAGTTGCACAGTATAAATGGTCATCAAGATTTGAAAGGATGCTGCAACGTTTGTTAACAAAGGAAGGGGCTCATTAGCAATTTTTTCACCAAATTTCTCAATGAGAATGAATACGGTTTTAAGTACAAGCTTTCACTTGCGTGCCTGACCATGCAGCTAACAACAAGGCAAAGAGTTTTCCTAGTAGGAGCCATGAGGGGTAGAGAACAGATGTGCGTGGACAGGCATGGTGGATATGTTGAGCAAAGTTGGGGATAGAGTTACATGGTCGAAGATTTATGAGTTGCTCTTGTAAAGGATGAAATAAAAAGAAATAAAACTTATGTTTCATCAATGTTTGTGTGTCGTTATACGGTGTCACAATTAAGCGTCACAATTCTGCAAGTTGTAAACAAGAGAAGACAGCACGAGAGCCAGTTGAGATATACAAGAGATTAAAAAGATTGAGGTCAGAATATCACTGAAATGAAATAAGAAGGTTGAAATGAATTTAAGATAACTTAGTTAAAGAATGTTAAGGATTGTTTTATAGGCAAATTGTTCATTGTAATCTACATCAAAATATTCTACTACCTTAAACAAGTGGGACTCTTTCAAGTCGATAAAACACGCAAAAACATGCATCAAATATATTGCACCATTTACAACATCAAAATGCGAAAAGTTCTCACCGTGGGAGGGGAACACCCCCCCCCCCCTCCCTCTCTCGCTCCGCTCGCTCGGGTTCGGTCGCGTTCATGATATTCAGTATAAGAATAGAAGTTTATTTATATGATGTCATTTTATAGCCAAATTGTTTAATAATAATCGTCATCAAAATATATATTGCTGATATACCTCAAACGTGGGACCGTTTCAAGTCGACAAAACGCGCAAAAACATGCATCAAATCGCACCATGTTCAACATCAAAATGCAAAAAAATTCTCACTGTGGGAGGGGGGACATGACGCGTTCATGACGTTCAGTGTAATATATTTAATATACAAAAAATTTATTCAAATGATACAATTTTATAGGCAAAAGCATTGTTCAATAATAACCTACATCAAAATGTGCTGCTACCTTGAACATGTGGGACTGTTTTAAGTTGATAAAACACGCAAAAAAAATGCATCAAATTGCACCATTTACAACATCAAAATACAAAAAGTTCTCACCATGGGAGGGGGAATCCCCCCTCCCACCCCCCCCCCCCCCCCCCCCGCTTGCTTCGCTCCCTCGTATCTAACCGCTCCCCCTGAGATCAAATCCTTGCTACGCCGGTGATAGGCCCCACTGATTAGTAGGCATTCACAGTAATGTCGCACAGGCGGAGCAAGAGCTGAAATACCACGATTTAGTCATTCAATGATATATTAATATTTCATTTTCTTACTTATTTTTTTAAAGGAAAAAAATCCTAAATTTCACCAAAAGTGTGCACCAGATCGCTGAATTTCAGGTCTGGAAATGTAAAATCTTCTTCTTATGGGAGGGGGGATAGTGGAAGGGGGGATACCCCCTCCCACAATCTCCCCCCGCTCGGTCGACCCGCTCCCTCTCACAGATATTTCAAAAACAAAAAAGGTCTTCATACTTTTAAGGTCTGACAAGCAAAAAAAAAAAAAAAGCAACATATTTCATATTTCATATCTTTGCTGTCACTTTCCTCCCATTTTACATTTCATGGAAAAGAGTGGGACATTCGATCCCTGTAAAGTGTGTGCGTGGGGGGGGGGGGGGGCACCAAGCTTTTGTAATTGTGGTGATGGTGACTATCGCCGATCATTCCCCCCCCCCCCCCCACTCCTCAGTACAGATTTACGCCGTTGCTATAGGGCCTACTACTAAATATAAAAAAAAAATGAATGAATAAAAGTAAATAAGGCAAGCCCAATTAATATGTACATGCATATAAATTGTGGGCTTTCACCCGGACCCGGATAATTAACCATTCCACCTATTTACGCAACATTGAACTAGAGTCTGTTGAACTAGAGCTAGAGTCTGTGGTAGCCCAACTGGTCATTAGACCAACTGGTCATTAGCCAAAGTGGGAATTAGACCAAATGATGATTAGACTAAATGAAAATAGACTAAGTGTAAATTAGACCAAAGGAGAATTAGCCCAAGTGGTTATTAGACCAAGTGGGAAAAGACCAACTGGCAATAGACCATCTGGTGTTAGACCAACTGAACATTAGACGAACTGATATTAGACCAAGTGCAATTAGACCTAGTGGCAACAAAATATATTAGACCAACTGGCAATTAGACTAAATGGGAATTAGACAAAGTGACGATTAGCCCTCGTGGTCATTAGACCAACTGGTTATTAGACCATGTGGTAAGTAGACCAAACGAGAAGTGGACCAAATGGGTTTAGCCCGAATGATGTTAGCCCAACTGGTGATTAGACCAAGTGGGAATAGACCAAGCGGCAATAAACCGTTATTTCTTCTTTCTACATCTTTCTTTGCTTTACCTATCTTGTGTACACAAGAAATGGTAGATGCAGAAAGGGTGTGTCTTTGGGTAATCAGGGCCTACGCTATATAACGGAAGAAAAAGGTGTTCATTTCATCACAGATCACATCTCTAATCATGTTTCAATAACCATATTTCAACCCTTGACACGTCAATTTCATGGCTAGGTGCACACGGCACGGAGGAGTGTCATGCTATTTTATTTTTCTTTCCCCTCAGATGGTCTGTGCCTATCAATGTTGACGGGTATCACCCTTGGTCTGCTTGTTGTATAATACGTATATGGTTGCTTTCCTTTATGTTTTTCTACTTTAAAGTGTCAATTAACACTTGTTTGTTTAACACACACACACACACACACACACACAAAGACTGGCGAGAAAGATTAGCACAGTTTCACAGCTTTGGTAAAAGACAAAAGCAAGGCAAAAAAAAACAACAACAACAACATTAAAGAACCCCCACCGATCGGACATAATTATCTTTACGGTTAAATTGTAGTTGTTGGTTTTTTGTTTGTTTGCTTGCTTGCTTCTTTTACAGCTGTTGTTGGGTATTAGAAAACTGTAGTTCCGGAGGAAAATGACCCAAATATCATAAGGGATACAAATCTGTACATGTCAGTATTTACGATGTAGACATACTGATCAACAGACTTCATGATTTCCGACCAACTTTCCCCGCAGTCACAAAACACCTTGAACTTGGACTAGTCATGCTAGTACAGTGTACTACGCCTGATGTCATAGGTCCTTTACGGTTGTCACGTGAATGACTGGCTGCGGGTTGATTGCGCAATTTGCTTCCGCGTGGGGAATTCCTGCAGACTGCACAATATTGCGACATGATAATAGGGCCTAGTAAACTGTGCGAATGCGTCGATCTGTGGATATCCAGACCTAATGAATATAAATAGGACGTAGTTTTAAACAGCTTTGAAATTTTCATCCCATTTGACACTTGAATACCAACGGCGTAAATCCATACTGAGGAGTGGGGGGGGGGGGGGGGATTGTCACCATCACCACGATTACAAGCCCATAACCGGACCGGCGCAGCCTTTTTTTTTTTTTTTTGGGGGGGGGGGGGGGGGGGGGGAGAAGCTTTGTGCCCTCTCCCCCCCCCCCCCCCCACACACACACTTTACAGGGATCGGATGCCCCACTCTTTTGCATGAACAACATAAAGGCTTTTTGTTCTTGTTGCTTTTTTTTTTTTTTTTTGCTTGTCAGACGACTTTCGGCGGAAAATCAGACCTTAAAAGTATGAAAACATTTTTTTTTTTGGGAAATATCTGTGAGAGGGAGCGGAACGACCGAACGGGGGAAGGGTGTGTATGGGGGGGGGGGGGGGGGGGGTATCCCTCTCCCACACGAAGAAGATTTTGCATTTTCAGACCTGAAATTCAGCGATCTGGTGCTCACTTGTGGTGAAAATTTTGTTTTCTTTTCTTTAAAAAAACAATAAGAAAATGAAATATTCACAATATATTATTGAATGACAAAATCGTGATATTTCAGCTCTTGCTGTGCGACATCACTGTGAAGGCCTACTAAATAATGGGGCCTATCAACGGCGTAGACAGGATTTGATCTTAGGAGGAGCGGTTATGTGAGGGAACGAATCAAGCGAGGGGGGAGGGTATGGTAGGGGGGTTTCCCCCTCCTACGGTGAAATCTCTTTGCGTTGAAAATTTTGACATTTTCAGTCCCAAAACTGCCGTTTGTAGCTATATCCTTCGCTTTGGAAATTAAGGGGGGCACACCAGGTGCAACTGCTGTCAATCACTGGCAGCAACATCAGGAGAATGGCATAGCGATTAAATGCGAGCGAGCGGAGCGAGCGAGCATGAAAATTTTAACATTTTACAGTCTAAAAACTGCCGTTTGTAGCTATACTTTTTCGCTTTGGAAATTAAGGGGGGCCGCATCAGGCGCAACTGCTGGCAATTACTGGCAGCAACATCAGGAGAATGGCAAAGCAGTTAAATGCGAGCGAGCTTGAAAATTTTGACATTTTACAGTCCAAAGACTGCCGTTTGTGGGTGTATTTTTTCGCTTTGGAAATTAAGGGGGCACACCGGGCGCAACTGCCGGCAATTACTGGCAGCAACATCAGGAGAATGGCATACTGATTAAATGCTAGCGAGCGAAGGGAGTGAGCTTGAAAATTTTGACATTTTCCAGTCCTAAAAACTGTCGTTTGTAGCTATATTTTCGCTTTAGAAATTAAGGGGGGGGGGGGCGCACCGGGTGCACCTGCTGTCAATCACTGGCAGCAACATCAGGAGAATGGCATAGCGGTTAAATGCGACGGAGCGGAGCGAGCGAGCTTTAAAATTTTAACATTTTACACTCCAAAAACTGCCGTTTGTGGCTGTATTTTTTCGCTTTGGAAATTATGGGGGTACACCGGGCGCAACTGCCGGCAATCGGGCAGCAATATCAGAATGGCATAACGATTAAATGCGAGCGAGCGAAGCGAGTGAGCTTGAAAATTTGATATTTTACAGTCCCACATGTCCTTTGTGGCTGTACTAGTATTTTTTCACTTTGGAAATTAAGGGGGGGGGGGGCACACCGGGCGAAAACTGCTGGCAATTACTGGCAGCAACATCAGGAGAATGGCATAATGATTAAATGCGAGCGAGCGAAGCGAGCGAGCTTCAAAATTTTGACATTTGACAGTCCAAAAACTGCCGTTTGTAGCTATATTTTTCGCTTTGGAAATTAAGGGGGGCGCACCTGCTCACAATCACTGGCAGCAACATCAGGAGAATGGCATACTGATTAAATGCTAGCGAGCGAAGGGAGTGAGCTTGAAAATTTTGACATTTTCCAGTCCTAAAAACTGTCGTTTGTAGCTATATTTTCGCTTTGGAAATTAAGGGGGGGGGGGCGCACCGGGTGCACCTGCTGTCAATCACTGGCAGCAACATCAGGAGAATGGCATAGCGGTTAAATGCGACCGAGCGGAGCGAGCGAGCTTTAAAATTTTAACATTTTACACTCCAAAAACTGCCGTTTGTAGCTATATTTTTCGCTTTTGTTTGTCCCACTTTTATTTGAGAACCATCCTCCCCCCCCCCATCGACGCCTCTATACATATTAGGTTGCTTTTGTTAAGTGAAAGATCTGCTGCACACTCTTTGATAAATTAGGGAATATACGTCTATGTCAAAAGTGTACAAAGTTTATCCCTTATCCTGTATAGCGGACCTTTTGCATGTTCATGATTGCAATACAACGATCTGGTGCATAGTTCTGGCGATATTTGGACAATTTTCCATTAAGAAAGTTCGAGATTTGTCCTTATGTCGGGAATTGCTTGGGGGATAAATGATTTGTCTGTCTAAACACTTCCTTTGGGGCGGGGCAAATGCCCCTTTGCCCCCCATAGATTCGACGTCCCTGGTCTTCCCTTGGTATGCCCATAGATGTATCCTGACTGAGTCATCAGTCACTGTCGTTTCTCAGGAAAGATTCAGAAAATGGAGGGGATTCAATTATGGCGATAAAGTTGTTGTTATTGTTTGTTTGTATGTTTTCGTACATATTTTGCAGATGGTCCCTAGTTACTCGCGTCATAGCATGTTTACATGTAGACCTATACTATTTGACGTTGTCAACGCCTGAGCCATACCTTACAGTGTATGTCGATGTTACTTTCTTCGCGAGCGAGCGAAGCGAGCGAGCGCTTGAGAAAATTATACATTTTCCTACATTTTCCTACAAGATAAAATACTGTTCAGCTCTGTTACCTGTCTGAAGGCCGGTGTACAAACGTCATGCAATATGCCAAAATTAATACAATCACATTTCTGCTTCCTCCATTTTTTCCCCTCAAAATTTAGGGGGGGGGGGATGATTGTACAGGCCATCCCCCCCCCCCTCCTCCATTTCAGGGGGGATATATCCCCCCATCCCCCTCGGGATTTACGCCCATGTTGAATACAAACAAGCCAAGTTTTGCTTTCTAGGAAAATCAATTCAGGCTGACATGAAGATGACATGACACTATGCTGATAGCTGCAGTTGGGAGCAAAGGTCTTCTTTGGAATGCGTCGTGAATAAACAACAATCTCAGGAATCAAAGTGTCAATTGACTTTTAAAACTATTTCTTAACTCCGAAATACTATGACTTTCCTATGCCTGATATATTATAGCCACACTTGGTTCCCTATTACAATGATGAAGTTTCAGGTAAATTTGCACCCCAAATAAACACGTGAATTTAGTGAATGCAGCAATATCAGCAGACGGCACATCAGCGAAGTTTGAGAAAATCAGACAGTACATTAAAAAGTTATGAATTTTTACATTTTCGGTGCTACACTGGATGAGAAAATATCCATATTTGGTGACGTCCATATTTGGGAACATCCATATTTCGGAATTCCGCAAAATTTCATTTTCCTAAAGTATACCACAATGCCGGGAAGAGTAATTGACTTTTTGAAAGCAGGAGGAATGTTATTGCCCTTAATAATATTATGTCCAGAAGGAAGTCTCCGTGGTAAAGACTGAAGTGGAGGGGGAGGAAGTCTGCAGAATACTAAAATTTTCAAGAGATTCTTCAACAAGACAAAGGAACGTGTACTATTCATTAAAAGTCACATTTTGTGAAATTCTCTTCATGTTTTCTTCAAATCGTTGTTCTACAGTGATGTCACAAGCTTTGTAGCTTTCTCATCCAGCGGACAGGTAGCGGGGCTAAAATTTTAAAAATATATAAATGTTGAACGGATGAGTATCCGATTTCCCTCATACTTTCACTGTTGTGCTACTAATAATTGCTGCATTCAGTTAATCCATGGATTTACTTCATAACATTTTCTGTTTCAGACAAGAGGGGAAAATATCAACCTGAGATGGTACAGTTTAGGTTGAGTTGGGGCTTCAAGTTTCAAACGTTTTTTCGATTATAAATTTGTGAGGTTAATATCAGAAACCTTTCATGAAATAAAAGGGATTCAAAGTTTATTTGATGAAAATCGGTTTGGAAATGGCTGAGATATCCAAAATAAAGCGATCCAAATAAAATGTGGGACCCACACTTTATTAGCATCTATTTGTTTTACTTTCCTCATTATTTGGATATCTCAGCCATTTAAAAATCTATTTTCATTAAATGAACTTTGAATTTCTTTTAGAATAGCATGCTCATTCACATTTCATAAAGTGGTTTTTAAGAATCTCCCAAAACGTCAGGGGATTATTGTCTACTTTCTATGAACATATTTTGGGAAATGTCTCCTATTCGTCTGCTGTTACTTAGCTCGACAATTCTAAATGACATTCGAGTGGTACAGGTTTATATAGTAAGTTCTATGTGATGAGTAGGCCAAAATATCCATGCCCCCATTACATCATGGTCAAGATTTTTCACCCCCAAATTGATTGCATTTTCTCTGATTATTATTATCATCATTATTATTATCTATTATAATTATTTTTGTTGTTATTGTTTTGAGATGAATTGTGATCTGTCTGCCACTGTCTGAAAAAAAAAACACCAAAAAACCCCACAAAACTATACGGAGAAACACAAAGGGAAGCTGAAAATAATACTAGAGAGAAAATAAGCTGAAACGATATAATGTACAAGACCTCTGAAACACACAAAATTAGTATCGCGGGTACGGATTTAACATAACGTGTTTTGTACCATAAAATAATTACACAGAGTAAAAGGTCGGGATAATTCAAAGTACTAAAATTTAATGACACTGATGATTCACACTTTCATATGTGTACTCAGAACAATGATATCTAGCCATTGTGTTATTGAATCAGGCTATTGTCTTAAAATGAAGGCGAATCAAAGACAGTCAATTATGAAAAATTGAGACAAACAGGTACCTCTTTTAAAGGGATACAATGCAATGTAAAAGACTTTTGACGAATAGCTCCTATCATAATCATTTTACCACGATAAGAGTGACTACTCATCTAACTAATCATGAACAGTTCAGAAAGTATGGTCAAGTATACTTCAAATTTTCTCGAGATATTTCTGTTTCTGTAAGCTATAGTTATATTCATCATACATAATATTGCCCAATGCTGGAATAGAAGAATGAGTGAATACGTGATTGAAAGTTCCTTTTGATGTTATGTATTCATGTGAGCGTTATGTATATTACTTTGAATTACTTTATATGGAAATAGAATCAATTTGAATTGAATTGAATTGAATACGATTTAGACCTACAAACAAAATAAGAAAGATTCCATTTATCCATTTTTTTTTTTCGAAGGGGCTGGCAACTGGTCACGTCAGAGCTAAAAAAACAAACAAAAAACAAACAAACAAGAACACAATAATTTTCTCCACTCACTCTCTAAGCCCTTTTGGCTGTAAGCTTCTAAAAATAATAATCGTCGGTAACTACTGAAGAGTAGAAACTGTGCAAAGGGCAAAGTACAATTATAGAAAGATTAAAAAGAATTAGTATAGTACTGATAGCAAAGATAATGACATACATTAAAAGGCAAATAAAGTGTGTGCGTGTGTGTGTGTGTGTGCACATGTGTGTGGGAGAGAGAGAGAGGGACAGACAGACAGAACGGGGTGCAAGAAAAGGAGCAAGTGATAGAAACATGTTCATAATAATCATGATGAGTGATCAACTCTATCCGCGTTGGTCTTCTGTTGTTGTATATTAATACACATTTTTTTTTTTTTTCCCCACGTAAGTTCCATAATTTCTTACCACAACATGGCATCTGTATTGGAGTATACACAGGCGCTCTCCTGTACAATGACGTCATACTGCTTTGTTCTTCAAAGGAGTTTACAAAGGTAGGAAACTGCGAGGGTGCATTCCCACAAATTCATCAAGCCTTGTTGTCGCAGGTATTTAGTGCTGCCTGGATTTGGGCGGCGGAGATGGCTAACAGTCGAGTATTATGCAGGAAGTCTCCCTGTTTTTTTCTGGTCTGCTGGAATTCGTCCACCTTAAAATGATGGCGGGTGAGCGCAAAGTATTCTTGTATTCATTGCACCGCACCGCGCCATCATTTAGAGGTGACGACGAACTCATTAAAATGTGCACCTTCTCCGTCCATCAGGTTTTCTGATCGCCCTGTCCTCCTCCTCCTCTCCTCAGCCTGTTACCACAAAACTTGGGCCATGATCACATTGTTCAGGAGATTTCTCCAATGATTCAGCAGCTTGCTTGCTTGTCAGTTGTTGCGTCAGCTTCGCGGCGTTGTCCACACAGTGCTATACCGTTCGTAGAAATCACCAGCAGTAACTTTGTAAAACCAACTGCATTTACGATGGCTCTTCAATACGAATGAGCCCTGCTTCCTTGACGAAGTGATATAAAGTGATAAATCATAATCTTTGTTCGATAGGGTCTTGATTTTCTTTCATGCAGTAATCGCACTATATGTCAAGTCGGGACAAGCTTTCAGTGAGTTGGGTACAAGATAATACATACATGTACCAGCAAACTTACCCACTTCCCCGAACTTCGGAACACATTAAACACTATAAGCACGTTGAGTGAACGTTTTCGAGGTGATGATAACACGTTAGACCAGTTTTACAGCTGACTCCCTCATTCCCCGTCATTCGTGAATGTATCTCGACATGTCTGGACAAGATCGCCAAGTGATCATTGCACAAGTTAGACGTGACTTATCTATGCGGTGAACAGGGTACATTGCGTGAGGCTAAAGGAAAATGTGCAATTGCAAAGAGGATAGAGTACTAGTATAACCCATTGTGCGTTTTGAGTACGGGTAGATGTTTGCATACACACGCACACTAAGAACAAAATTAAAAACAAAAAACAGAAACAAAAACCGATGACCATTTTGCACACATAAATACTAGTATCCGATGTCCCAGGCACAGAAAGGGTCGATTTTTTTTTATTTGTATGTTTTATTGATTTTCTTGATTACAAACAATACAAATTACACAATAATTATGAACATATGGAACAAAAAATAAAAATGAAAATAAGATCATCAGTATAACGTGATATTTGAGCGTAAATTGCTCAATTACATGCGCACGCTGCTAACTTCTGTCTCTCTTTTATGGATTCATGATTACAATTTAATGTACAGGCGACACTCGGACAACAATTATTACCGACACGTACGCATTTGTACAATTTGCATCTGTGATGGAACAGTTTCACACGTTTACGAATGTCCTTTTTTAATACGGTAATTGGTTGACTAAGATCATTTTATCTCTTCTTCTCATCTTATTTATAATTTCTTTCTACAAGAGTTCTAGAGGGCATTCAGCGTAATTCTCGAGATCGATTTTGAATGATCTGAAGCTCAGTCATATGCAGCCTAAGAAAGAAATGGAGCCATATGACATCATGTCTAAGTACACGACTGATGCGAATTTTGCATCGTTTTTGTAAAAAAAAACAAAAAAAAAAAAACGACCATTTAACTCAGTTTTTTTTTTCTTTTACCCAGATGTCTTCTCCAGTGGTCACTCGCTCGTTTATGTTTTGTTTCGGGTTTTTTTCTTGACTGCCCTGTACAAAGTCTACAACAGGTGCACGTCACAAGACCGACACCCACGGGTCATACAGCCTACGAGTTATACAGCCCACGAGCCACACAGCCTACGAGTTATACAGCCCACGAGCCACACAGCCTACGAGTTATACAGCCCACGAGCCATACAGCCCATGAGTTCGCCTGGCTTAGCAAACAAGACCCACGAGACCGACACATTAAAGGGAATGCAAACCCAAAGAGCAATGTGGATTGAGTGAAAGCAGCAACATTAGTAGAACAGATCAGTGAAAGTTTGAGGAAAATCGGACAATCGATGCAAAAGTTATGAATTTTTAAAGTTTTGGTGTTGGAACCGCTGGATGAGGAGACTACTAGAAGTTATGAACTATGAGTGGATAACAATACAAAGAATATATCAAGGAAATTCAACAAAAATTCACTTTTCTAGCATTATGAAAGAGCACTTGACTAACCGCTTTCAGAAAGCAGGGGGAATAATTGCTGCCCTTAACATAATTATGTCAGTATCAAGTTGATGGAATTTTTTTATTTTCATGAAAAATTAATTTTTGTGGATTTCCCTTTATATTTTCTTTATATTGTTGTCCACTCATACGTCATAACCTCTAGTAGTCTCCTCATCCAGCAGTTCCAACACCAAAACTTTAAAAATTCATAACTTTTGCATCGATTGTCCGATTTTCTTCAAACTTTCACTGATGTGTTCTACTAATGTTACTGCTTTCACTCAATCCACATTGCTCTTTGGGTTTGCGGTCCCTTTAAGCCCCGTGTTGTATCTATCGAACTCGTGGGCTGTTTTTACCTAGTGTCGGTCTCATAGGTTTTATTTGACAAGTGTCAAACTCGTGGGTTATAGGGCTCGTGAGCGCTGTATGACTCATGAGTGTCGGTCTTGTGGGATGACCCCGTCCACAACCAGGCATAATGTCACATGCACGCATTTGAAATAATTCTTGTGCCTTGACAAGCAGATTTCTGTGGAAGGCTCTGCTATCACAAACAAGTCAGGCTTGGTAACATTTTCATAACTGGAATTATTCAATGAGGACAGTATTTCGTGAGTATATTTCAAGAAGAAAAAGTAATATACAGTTAAAACTGAAAACTCCTCTTGAACTTGTAGCAACGAAGACCACGAAAGCAACGGTGCCAACGCCCCAGTACTAGATGTTAAAAAATTAGTATGCCATATAGGGCCTAAGTATATTACTGCTTACACACAATGAATAAAGCACCAAAACACATGGAAAATAGGTATTGCTTATCAAACGTTATATTATTCATTGTAAATCACATTGATACAGTAGACAATATCAACTAGATAAAAAAAAACCACACACACACAAACAGGATTCTTACATCACGCTCATACTCTTTTCCCAGTCCATCTCTTTCTTACCCTCTGAAGTTAAACCCACGAATGTTGGCTAATTTTATTCACACACACTACACACAAACAGACACGTACACGCACACGCACACGTACACAGAGACAACATACATGGTCCCAGGAACATGGCTAAAGAATTAAAAAAAAAAAAAAAAAACCAAGTAAATTATGCCCGACAGAATATCAATGAAAATATGTGACAGCTTCGTCATTTCGTCGACGACTTACACTCCCCGAATTGCCAGGTAAAGTGTTGCTAACTATGACTATGCTTTATACATGTAATTGGATGGACAACATTTGGAAAGCTGCTGCACCTCTTACCTGCTTTCACTGAAAAACGCCACAATGTCGATCGCGTCGTTTAATATCCTCGGTATACTTACGCCATCGTCGGGACCTCATCTCTCTCTTAAATAATGCTCAAAGAAATGGCACGATAGGAGCGGGGGTGAACATTTTAAACCACCGCTGGTTGCTAAATAACGTGAAAATTCCATCTAGAATTTCGCAACGTCCTCTTCCTGTTTATAAACCACAGGCTTTGTGCCAACAATTGACATAGCAGAAAGGAATGTGTTTGAAAGAAAGAAAGAAAGAAAGGGAATTCCCCGGGCAATGATATCATCGATGTGGAAAAACCCAACCTGCCGATCAATAGTCTAATGTCAAGGCGTTTTGTATAATACTGTCTGACGCGCATTTTTTTCCTTTTTTTTTTTTATATCCCTAAACCCAAATGTTATGTGTGTATGTATGTGTACGTGGGTCTGTATGTGTGTTCCCATTTTTCTTATTAGTATTCCTTACCTTTTAATCAATGAGCGTAATTGACAGAATCTCATGGGTCTAAAAGCTATTTCCTTATTTTGTGGTTGGAGATGAAGCCAATTATGTCTTTTGATCGGAAGGTGAAGCTGATTTGAAGCTGCTATTGAAATTATAGAGTTATATAATTCGTGGGAATAGATATTTTCAGAACCTGAAGTGTAAGATTTGTAAGATTTGTAAGATCTTATTGACTCTATCGACCCCCTCTCGGGGTATGAGAGTACAAGCATATTTACAATATATGAATACAAAAATATAAGTGATAATGTACATGTACATGTGAAAATAACAGATATAAATAAATATGTTTACAAAACAAGGCGTAAAGGACGTTTAATTACTCTATGGCGAGACCCCGAAAGAGAAGGAGCAATACATGGTTACACGTGTAAATTATGTGTGCCATATTAATTGCGCAATCAATTCACTGGGTGTGTATGACAAAAGTTCCTGTGTTGTACGTGACAAGCGACCTGCACTTTCATGGTGTAATATTGCTTTGCCATAATTGCCCCCCATGAATCCAAGTAGTCTCCCACGAAGTTGGCAGGATGTATATCATATTGATTATGTTCATACGTATCATAGGGCCTAGGCCTATAATAATTCCATGCAACTCGAGAATAAGCTGTAATGTGCCCAGTGGATATAGACAATGGACTATACCAAGCGTGAGATCACTGCATAGTCCTTCTCAAAGCTTTTATAGTATACATAGTACCATGTATACAAGAATCCATACCTTTCTTAGCAGCCATGTAAAACAACAACAACAAAAATAGTTCATAGTTATAATCCCATGTAAAACTTTACATATACTTTTCATTTCAATTCCAACCTAATTTCGTTTCATTTTATAGCAGAACAAAAAAAAAAAAACATGTGATGTTTGGAATAGTTTGCTTGTTTTGAACAGATCTATCAGACCTGCTAGGGCCTGTACAATCATGATCATCACCACGCTTTTGTCATTCATCTCCCTGTCTCATTTGAAGGAATACTGGAATCAGTACGTGATACGACAGCAAGAAGTTCTTTTATAATTCAGGTTGTTGGTTGCCGTTGCTGTATGGGTTTTTCCTCAAATCAGTGTTACTGTCTAATTCTGACAGGAACTGTCTTGAATCAGGCCTATGGGTAGATGCAAACAATGAATGACAATACAACTGTACTATTGATTTTTTTTTCACAATTGCTCTCTTTTGATTGGTCAGCACAATGACTGTTCTAGACATTGCGGAGCGACAATGGCTCATCTAACCTCCCCCAAAAACAAAAACAAAAACAAAAACAAAAACAAAACAAAACAGTCTCTGCTTCATTTTGCCACGTTGGAAGCTGACGTGCTCTGAAAAACCCCGAATCAATGATTGTGAGTTTCATTTTCTTCCCATGCACGTGACTGGCATGCATTCGAAGGAAAGGGAAAGGTACTGGCAACATCAGCTCGGAAGTGGTGGTGAGGTATTATGGTCGGGGACACGTCAAGAGACCCACGAGTCATACAGCCCACGAGTCACCGATCTCACGAGTCATACAGCCTACGTGTTATACAGCTCACGAGTCATACAGCACATGAGTTCGACACTAAGCTAACAAGGCCCATGAGACCTACACATCTAATAAGTTGTGTCTGTCAAGCTCGTGGGCTGTTTTTACTTCGTGCCGAACTCATGGGCTTTATTTGCCTAGTGTCGAAATCATGGGCTGTATAACTCGTGAGCTGTATAAGTCATGGACCTCTTTTCAATGTCGAACTCGTGGGCTGTATGACTCGTGAGTGTCGGTCTTTTGGGATTACCCATTATGGTCTCGTATTGGTATGGCGTGCTATTTACCAGACATGAAATAGCGCTTGGAAACTGATTATCTCCATTTTCATTGTCCGATTTCAGTCTCTTTTTTTTTATTTTGTTTCAACCTACATCTGAGAAGAGGTTGACAATATTACCTTTCTACATTATTATGTAAGTGTGCCGGGATCTTGCCCCAGTGACCCTATTTTCTTTCCCCTCTAATTCTTCTTCTGTTAACTTTGTTTGTCTTCTACATACCTGTATGAACGCGTTTTTCTCTACTGCTTCTTCGTCTTATGGGAATCTTCTAGGTTTTCTGTAACCTTCTGGAACTTTCGATCATCATGTTCTCAGATTTGTTTTGTATCTACTCTCAAAAAAAAAAAAAAAAGGTCAATGGAAGTCAATGACATGAGACGCATCATCAGCTGTACCCCAGTGATACATGTACCACCATTTTGCAATGGAGTCGAGCAGAAATAAACGTCGGCCCGTTGTACGCCCATCACTGAGAAATTTCGTAACATGAACGAATATTTCGCATGCGCTGTCTGCAATTTGCTGTAACCATCACTATATAGAGTTCGGTGGTAACCATGCTGTGAACCTCCAGTCTGGTGCGGTGGCCGTCACATGACCAAATATTTTTGTCATTTTTTTCTTTTCTTCTGTTCTTTTTTTTTTCACCAGAGAATAATCTTCATCAAATACGTTTTCTCCTCCATGGCTACATAGAAAAACGTAGACGTCATTAAATTGGTTTATACAAGAAAACGCCTGGAAAGAGAGTCTATTACACTAGCCTTCTCTGAATTGTAGGCCATTTCACTTTTGACAAAGATACCTGTTCATGTTCCGACACGTCATAATTGATAAAACATTAATGCGAGTTCCTTGTCGACCGGCAAACCTTCATACGCTATTGCATAGGTTATTGCCTGTCTTAACATGCTCTGCCAACATATTTGCAGAATGTTGATCAAAAGTTCATGAGCAGAGGACAAGATAACATATTATTTGCACTTGACTTGACAGCTCTGTTCCTTGTAGTTTTATTTGTATTGTGTCTTAGTCAACTGTTACGTTTATAATGGTTAGTTCAAAAGGCAAATGCATCTGTCATTTTATTCTTTTATGTTATCATATCGCATGTAATCTGATATGATAAGCTTGGCATTTACCATGTTTACTCGGCATTCCTTTGCAACCTTATCATCCACGCAAAATATGCTCGTCAACAGCTTAATGTCTCAAAAACAGACGATGTAAACATTTTCTCTCTTCTTCTTCTGTCTCTGTAATAATGTATGGTCAAACCAATAATACCACATGTCTATGATCTCTATCTCTCTATCTATCTATCTATCTATCTGTCTGTGTTATATTATATCTCTATCTATCTATCTATCTATCTATCTATAGTTACGTTCAGACGGGAGCCCTTAACCTCGAAGTTAGGAAACTTCGAGGTTAGAGCTTGTAGTTAGGGACCGTGAAGACGCACTCGTAGTTAGCAAACCTCGAGGCTTGCTCGATGTTTCAAGCCACGAGAAATCTTATGGTTAGCGCTCTAACCACGAGCCGCGGGGGGTCCCCACTCGTAGTTAAGCACCGTGTGGACACAAAAAACAACGAACTCGAAGTTAAGAGTGACCTCGCCGTAAACTCCAGCCCCCACAATTTCCCTCTGCTTCCGGGTCAACCTCCCAAACGTACACCACAAATACACTACACGTGAAAAACCTATGACGCACGACACAACATCATCTTTTCTTCCCATGCGCTTGATCTCTGAAACTGAACACGTGGAACTCGCTACTGTATTCTATATTCTTCTCCGACGCCAGCGAAAAAAAAAAATGTTTTCGACGAATATCTTCATAAAGGCATAAAGTCATCAATGCAGTGCTATCTCTGCATACCATGACAGAGAACAAGAGTACCTGTAAGCGATTCCGACAGGGTTGGACTAAAGAATAAATAGACGTCTTGTTAGCAGTGTGGGCTGAAACTTCCGGTTTTGTGGTTTTAACATCGAGTGGGACCCACTCGTAGTTACGGGGGCAGAAGCTTTACCTCGAGGTTTCGTAACCTCAAGGTTAAGATTCGTCGTGTGGACACACGTCGTAGATCTATCTATCTCCCCATCTCCCCATCTCCCCACCTCCCCACCTCCCCACCTCCCCACCTCCCCACCTCCCCACCTCCCCACCTCCCCACCTCCCCACCTCCCCACCTCCCCACCTCCCCACCTCCCCACCTCCCCACCTCCCCACCTCCCCACCTCCCCACCTCCCCACCTCCCCACCTCCCCACCTCCCCACCTCCCCACCTCCCCACCTCCCCACCTACCCACCTACCCACCTCCCCACCTACCCACCTACCCACCTACCCACCTACCCACCTACCCACCTACCCACCTACCCACCTACCCACCTACCCACCTACCCACCTACCCACCTACCCACCTACCCACCTACCCACCTACCCACCTACCCACCTACCCACCTACCCACCTACCCACCTACCCACCTACCCACCTACCCACCTACCCACCTACCCACCTACCCACCTACCCACCTACCCACCTACCCACCTACCCACCTACCCATCTACCCATCTACCCATCTACCCATCTACCCATCTACCCATCTACCCATCTACCCATCTACCCATCTACCCATCTACCCATCTACCCATCTACCCATCTACCCATCTACCCATCTACCCATCTACCCATCTACCCATCTACCCATCTACCCATCTACCCATCTACCCATCTACCCATCTACCCATCTTCCCATCTACCCATCTACCCATCTACCCATCTACCCATCTACCCATCTACCCATCTACCCATCTACCCATCTACCCATCTACCCACCTGTCTACATTTCCATCAAGTAATTTGTTTGTCTGTTTCCCTGTCAAACTCTTCCTTCTTTTTTATCCTTGTCTATCTCTGTGTCTGTACTTCCTTTATCTGTCCTTTTATATACAACTTTGTACATCAAAGGTTTTGACACCGATAGTTACTGCTAAAAATTTTGATGGGTAAAACATGAACGACATGACATGCGTACACGGAAATATGATTTAAGAAAACTGTAATCAAATCTTTGGATTTAGGAGTGTCTGAAGATAAGCTATACTTCAGGCTCAACATAATCTGGTATATAGCCAGAGATACATATACAGTATTAGTCTTCTTGTCAAAGCAAGTTCGAGTGTATGCGCTCTCTTAGTCTTGCGAATAAAAAAAACCCACCAGAATAATGTGATATCGAGTTCTGGTAAGCTGGTTTCACCTTTCAGGAACACACACACACACACACACACACACACACACACACACACATACACACACACACACACGCACGCACTGCAATGATTTATGTAGATATACGCATGTTCAAAAGGCATAAATTGAATTATAACAGATGCCTACGAGCATAATATTAAGGAAATTGATTATAATAATCAACTAAAAGGTCTATTAATGAATCGGTCACTTGAAATCGGAGTCTCGGTCTCAAAACCTCGAGTCGAGTCCTCTTGAAGCAGTAGTGTTCTGGGCAAGTTCCGCTATCGTAGTTGCCTGGCCCTCCAAAGGGGGATAGAAGGCCTGGTCCCTGTATTCAACTGGTGTTGCTTGCTTGGAGTGGGTACAATCAGGGAGGTGCATGGTCGCTTTATGTGCTAGATGCAGCTAATACTGCAACTTTCGCAGCGCACAGTGAAGAACATTTTTAGCGTACACTAGCATGAACACTATAGTAAGGAACATTGTTATGTGCATGCGTGTGTATATATTTATGTTTGTGTGTGTGTCTGTGTGAATGCATGTGGGAGTGGGAATGGGTGAAGGCATATTCATTGTGTAAGTGTTTCTTACTTGAAACGGTTTTTTTTTTTGTGCTGACAACTTTTTTTTTTTGGTCATAACATGAAGTTCAGAGAACCGACAACACGAAGAACATCAGAACATCATGAAAATCACTGTTCGCTTCTGGTTGCTGTTAATCTTGTGATGGGTTGGGTGCAGACTGCAAAGTAGTACGAGGTAAACTTCTGCTTCTGGTATCATTGCGCTGGACTTTGTTTTGCGAGTGCCACGAAGTAGAACAGCGAAGGACGCAATAGACGAGAGGGAAATACCCAACCACACAACACTCTTTGCTGTTGAACAAAGGGAGGAAATGACTTCCTGAAAAATAATGACTGTTACTTATACGACTTTACAAAATAAAAAAAAAGTAGCTCAATAGGCCTAAGTAGGCTTATGTTTCCGAGTTTGACTGGACGCCAAACAAACTGCCAAATGGGACTTTTTGTCCCCGATTGCTGTACGTGACTGAACTGTTCTCTGCTGATTTTTGTTTGTTTTTGTTTTCCTTCTGTGCGCAGTGCGAGATAATTACAGATATTGAACCAAAATAATGTCAGACATTCTTCGTATATCGAGGGCCTCGAAAGCTTTCACTTTTAAGGATTTATAGGCGACACCATTATACATGTTTGTATGATATATATATATGTATGTATAAAATGGTATATATATATATATATATATATATATATATATATATGTATATATACATATATGTATATATATATATATATATATATATATATATATATATATATATATATATATATATATGTAAGTGCGAAGAGTTTGCGTAGGATTCAGGAAAGAGTGCTCTATGCTAGTATATAGCAGAGCGTTATAGAAAGCCCGTTGAAGAAAGCAAACAAAAGATACACATTAACTTGGGGCATTCAAAAAAGATCAAACCTAAACATGAGGAGAAGCGGCTTGTGCAACCTTTGCTTGGAAGAAAAATGTACCATCATCCGCAACAAAGACGCACTCAAAGTGCAGGCACCGGATCAGGAGCCGACCAGCCAGGAAGCCACCGGAGCGTGAAACTGACCCACCGCGCGACGCAGCCAGCCAGACTTAGGAGCCAGTCCGCCTGAAGATCGTCCAGCGGAAGGACGTGAAACCGTCGGTAGCGGTCTCCGTGCGCCCACGGTAAATAACTATAATTATATAGCAAACAACAAGGAAACGCCAAATATTAGCCCTTGGATGTCAGGAAGGCATATTAAGGCTGGAAGGTGGTAAAATCTAACATCTTTGCAAACACTAAAACATGAAAATAATTTAACGAAAAGAGAGCATGAATAGGCTAACGAAACATTTGATTGTTTTTCTTTTTTAAATCAGGCCTACATATCGCGTAACATATTTGTTTGTTAGCTTGTTTCATTTCATTTCCATCTAAGAAGATGGCTGGAAAGCCCACATTCAGCTGCGATAGCTGGTCTTCCATGTGGGCCAACTGGATGTTTGCATAGGCGGGATCACTTTGCTCTTTGCGATGAATAAATGAAGCGGGATCTTTTACGTATATCCATGAGTTAAATGGAGTCAAAAGGGGCCTGAGCTTTCGATCCTAGCAGAATCTTCGTCAGAGGCAAAATGACAAACATGCAGGGACAGCAATCACATATAAGGACTTCACACAACAAGAACAGACAGGGACAAGCTGGGTACACAGAACAAAGAAAACAAAGGAGAGGGTGGGAGGTCATGGGCAAGGAGCCCAACAGGTAAAAGGAGGGGGATTAAAGCAGGAGGGTGGACAGACAAAAGGCAGAGGAGAGGGGACAGACAAAAGGTAGAGGAGAGGGGACAGACAAAAGGCAGAGGGGGGTCAGTGATGATCATGAGGATCAAGGAGGCAACCAAAGAAGGAAAAGGATGAATAGGGAGGCAACATCAAAGAAGATAGGGAACACCAGAGGGATAAAGAAAGGGAAAGAGTGAAAAAAGCAACAGCAAAAGGAAGGGAGGGGGGGGGGGGGGCTGGGCAAACAGTGAGCCCTGAAAGGTGTACCAGGAGGAGGCAACAAAGGGAAGAAATCAAACATATCAGAGTGTATACATATACACACAGTAATAATAATGACAATGAAAAAACAGTAATGAAAAAGATATTGATAAAAGAAATTGATAAAAGAAATAAAATAAAGCACATATGAAAAACTGGGGGAGAGAAAATTGTATACATTGTATGTAGATAAGCAGGCAAGGCAAAATAAGCGCAAGTAGTGTAAACAAACAAAACCAAGTGTGTGTGTGTGTGTCGGTAGAAAAAGGCTGTATAAAACAGACTAGGACTAGAGGAAGGAATCAATTGGGAATAAAAGGGTCTGCAAATGGAAAAAAGCACAAAGAAAGAACAAAATGTAATTGAAAAATGAAAAAGCGAATGATTATAAATAAAAAAAAAAGGAAAGAAAAAAAATTATATATATATATATATATATATATATATATATATATATATATATATATAATAATATTAAAGGTGGTTAGTCATTTCCCTCCTGGATGTTGAGGCCATGGGGTTGGATGGTGTGAAGTCGTCTCATCCAGAGCTTCTCTCTGCTGGTTCTGACTGTGTCTGGACGAGTGCCTAAAGATTCAATGCCCTGTAGAGTCATATCAGTGATGGAATGATTGGGTAGATTGAAATGGTGGCCCACTGGAGTGTCGAGCTTGGCTGTGTTGACAGTAGATCTGTGTCCGTAGAAGCGTCTTTTGAGTGTTGTCTTGGTTTCCCCAACATACTGGATTTTACAAACTCTGCAAGTGATGAGATACACGACATTAGTGGTGGTACAAGTGATGTTTCCCTTTGTGTGGTGAGAGAGGCCGGTAGAGTTGCTGGTGAAAGAGTCACTCTCATGGATGTGTATGCTACAAATGATGCACCTACTGGCTGAACATTTGAATGTGCCATGCTGTAAAGGAGAAGAATTGTCAGTGAGGGAGGGTACTTCAGCACGGACGATGAGATCCTTGAGGTTGTGGGGGCGCCGGTATGCCAGGATTGGAGTATCTGGGACGGCCTGCAAGAGACGATCAGAGGTGTGAAGGATATGGTGATTATCACGAAGGATATTGTGGAGAGAGGGTAGATTGGGATGGAAAGTGGTCACGAGGGGTATTCTGTCAGTGATGTCCTGCTTGTTTGTTTTCGGTTTGAGAACTTCAGATCTGGGGAGAGAACGAACTTTGTTGATGGCTTGTTGAACTCTCCTGGTACCGTAGCCCCTGGCTGCGAGATGTCTCTTCAGGTTCCTGGCATGGAAAGAAAACTCTGAATCCTCAGAGCAGATACGGCGAAGTCTGAGGGCTTGACTGTAAGGGATACTGGTTTTGCAGTGGCGGGGATGGCAGCTGGCTGAGTGAAGGTACTGATGGGTATCTGTGGGTTTAGTGTAGAGAGTGGTGGTGACATGGTTAGACTCCTTCCTAACGGTGACATCAAGGAAGTTGGTTTCTTCTTGGGAGAAGTCGGAAGTGAATTTGATGGTTCTGTGGAAAGAATTGATGTAGTCAATGAAAGTATGGAGGCTTTCTTCCTCCCTGGTCCAGATGAAGAAAACGTCATCGATGTAACGCCACCAAATCCATGGACGACAGGGGGCTGAATCTAACATCTGCTGCTCTAGCTTGGTCATGAAGAGACAGGCGAAGGAAGGAGCCATCCGGGTACCCATTGCTGTGCCAGATACCTGTAGGTAGTGCTTGTCCATGAATGTGAAGTTGTTTTTCGTCAGTACATGTGACATGAGGGATTTGATGTCAGATATGGGATCCATGAGTTGTGACTCTGATTGTACAGCGTATAGACACTAATTATTCCCCGTGTTCGTCATGATGGGTATATAAGTGTGTGTGTGTGTGGGGGGGGGGGGGGTGAGGGTGGAGGGAAAGGGAAAGGGAAAAATGTGAGGCTTTCCGAACATCTTTATTCCTTTTTGGTGGGGAGGTAATGTATGATATCAATAAACTCCATTATTCCACGTGCGACTTCAGTTTAGCAATGAGGTGGACACCTCCCTTGTCTACAATGAACGCCATTTCAGAAGTTACAGTAGGCCTACTCGTATAATAGTGAGCGCATTTGTTCCTTACAAACAGTAAGCAGTAAAAATAACCAAGAAACACCATTTATCTTCTCATCTCCTTCTCTCTATTGCTCCTTCCTCCGTGTATTCTTTTTTCGCCCTCATAAGGGGGAGTTCACGGTTGCGATTTGCGCATGTGCAAAAAAGGTCAAATGAGAATGTTTGTATATTTTCCTTTGACTTTCAAACGAAATGAATCCTCAGGCAAATGAGGATTTGGAATGTTAAGTTGTGTGTCTCACCTTCTTAGAACGCACAGGTGAAAGTGATTCATCAATAATGTTTAACAAAAGCTGCACACTCATTTCATTGACATTGATTACAAAGGTGGCATGCTTCAACGAAAAATGCTCTGTCACAGGTCCTTTCCATGTTATTTGAAAGTCTGTGGTGTAAGGGTCAAATGAGACATGAGCTAACCATGAACTCCCTTATTCTGGCTTTTGTATGTCTTTGTGTGTCTGTGTGTGCTGTAAGTACGAAAAAAAAAAAGTTGTCTTCTTCTCCATAGGCCTTTATTTTTAACTTTTCAACTTTTAACTTTTATTTCATCTTGATTTCATTCCTTTACAGAATGACATTTTTTTTTTCCGGCAAACTTGCGTGGAGCGACATGCCCAGATTCCCTTGCCACGGGTGCTGCTGGTAGCCTACACAGGTGAACCTCTACACCCCACCTCCGTACACACACACACACACATTCTCGTATCTCGTAAGATCCTTAACCAGCCATATAACATTGTTTCCCCAAGGTAACCGGACGTATTCCATTACACTGTACATGTACATGTTTCTGAAAAAATGTGTATATTCTTTGTTTTTAATTTTGATGTATCGACAAACGGAACATGCACACACACAGCACACCCACGCACATCCACACATCGAAGTTTATACCAGGGAGGTGAGAACCTTGTTTTAATAACCTCCTTGATTATATTTCTTGCTGCGTATTTTTGTCATGAAATATGCCATTATTAGGGTTTGGTTTCAACTGAACATAAATTATTCAGGGCTACAAAACTTACCTATACCTTTATGTGCATGTAATAATCCAAGCATAATAGCATCTGCAATAGTGTTATAAACAATGGATATATCGTTGTTGGAGATTGTTGCCTCCCTTCTGCGTACTCCGTATCCCTTCATTTTGCTGTAACATAATTATCATGTAATACACGTAAATACAAATTGAACGTTATGAATTAATGAATAACTATACAACATTATTGTAATGCGTCATCGATCTAGTGGCCTGTTCTAAGGCGCAAACGTTCTCCCTTCCCCTATTGTTTTCTCCCCGTCATTATCTGCCTCTTTCTCTCACTACGCAATACATTCGCGACCCATGAATAAAATGAATATACACGAAATAGCAGTGACACTGGAGTTTTACCACCAATACATGTTTATCAATTTATTATTCAAAATACTGGATATTTGAGACAAACGTATTACCCAATGCCAACAACACTGGGAGACTCTCACTTGCAAGTAGGGTTCAGTCTGTACAGATTGTTTCACTCACTATTTTGTAGCAACATCTTGAAGCGTCCCCTTTTTTAAAGCAAAATTTCGTTTTAACGACAACATTCTGGCCGTCCCGAATATATCGTTGCAGTATAGAATTCGCCTCATACATTTCTCCACTTCCGTGTAAAATACGAAACCATAACATTATTGCTCAAAATCGACAGAAATGACGATGTAGTCATGGGGTATAAAGAGTTTCTACGTTCGCCCTATTAAAATGATATCATGCCATAAGCTGTAAAATACAAACGTCTTTATTTTTGGAACATTTATTACAATTCTTTGCAGTTTGCTGGTATACCAAAGCGTCTGTCCATAGAAATACCGCTCAAATTTCTCAGTAGCAGTAACTAAGTCTTTACAAGTAGTGGCAGACGAAATCGCTTCAGAAGATACGTAATGAAGAATGGTATATATATATATATATATGGTTCCCCACAACAATATTCAACGTACAATGTATTATCATATTTTTTATTTTTTATTTTTTATTTTAATGAGGAATTCACGCATTTTGGATACACTGTAGTCGCACATAGTAATCAATGTGCGCCTGGTGATGACAACACATGGATTCACCTTGACGATTCGTTAATTCCCTAAAAGAACTGCCCGAAGCTCTATACTGATGTATTTTTCACATTTTCCTGGATTCATGTACTCCAGAATATAGGATACGTCCAGGGTATTCCTCTTAAGTTTGGGCTCATTCTGCAATAGGCCTATGGTGGCTTTCTTAAGAGGGATATTTCACCATTTGTCACACACACTTGTGAAACTGGCGTTTACATGGGCCACGGATGACCACAGCAACATAAGATACTAACACCCGGCACAGTTCAAGACTGTTGTAAATCAAAGTATACTTTTTTTATCACTCCATTATCAAGACTGCTTCGACGAAACTCTTAAAGGGACTGTACAGTACTGGTTGAGGTGGGGATTCATGTTTTGAACATTCCTAAGTGAGATAATGAAAAGCCTCGTATGAAATATGAAAGAGCATGTAATTTTAAGAAGGATTCAACGTTTATTCGATGAAAATTGGTTTTCAAATGGCTGAGATATCAAAAAAAAAGTGCTAATAATAAAAGGCGACATGCCACAACTTTATTAGGATCTCTTTGTTTCACATTGTTTTTGGATATCTCAGCCATTTCAAAACCGATTTTCATCGAATAAACTTTTGATACCCCTTAGAACTGCATGCTCTTTGCCATCTCATAGAGTGGTTTCTGAATATCTCGCAAAATGTTAAAAGTTAAATCCTCACCTCGACCAGAACTGTGCACACCCTTTAAAGAACTTACAAAACAGCAATACCTTTTTCTTTTGTGGTGGATTAACATGGCCAAGGCAAAAGAGTACAGAAAACATAATTACCAACAAAAGTGTAATAAAAGTGTATATTATGCGTCTTGTTGACATCGAGAGTAGCTGTTTGTTGAAATTTTATGATAATGCCAAGTGTTCTCTTATCATTGGTGGCATCCAAACATTTAACAACGGTATATTCACCCTATCAGCCTGCTTTAGGCCTATACCTTTCCTCAAGTCTTAATGTTTTCTACCATGGCCGCAACAGTCACTGCATTAGGCACCTCCAAATAATAAGGGACATTTCACTGGAACAAGCCAACCCTGTTTAGCCAACTCTCCCAATATTGCCCGACACAAAGAACATAACGAAAAAGGTGAAAGCAGAAAAAAAAAGAAAGAAAGAAAGGGGAAAAAAGCATCTACCACAAACTCCCCATATAGAAGTTTGTCCAAATAACCAGTGACTGTTTTTAGTCAAGATAGGCAATGTTCCGGAATAAATGATTTTTCATACTACTGTGTATTCTTAGACGTATTCAAACCAACTCAAAGTTAACATATTTACAGTATTCTCTGCCATGTGCTTACAGCCACAAACACTACGAGTGTGTCGTATGATGAATAACATATCAGTCGGGTTCACTTTATTTTTTTTTTCCATGAACACCGCCCCCCCCCCCCCCCCCCCAATGAATTATGGCTACATGCCTCAGCGGTTGTCATCAGTAGATATGAGACTTATACATATAGATAACAATGCAATCAATACTCCAAGTCAATGGTTCTATTAGTTTTCATCTTTCAGCTCGTACGATCATGTATAATGGAGATCAAAGACTGGATATTGTGGCTAACTCTGACGCCGAGGGCCGGTTTTTAACATGCGTTCACTTCGTATTGGCATACGTCACAACATGTTATGAGAAGACGAAATTCATCATAATAGTTCCTCACACTGTATAGTATAGTCTACTCTCTTCTATGCTCTTCGTGCCACACTGATTTCCTGTTCATAGATAGTCTAGTGTCTGAAATTTGACACAAAAAGGGTTGATCTTCGTTCTGTACAGTAATGAGGCGACAGAGGAGGCGGAGAGAGACGTTGTAAATGAGTTTGCAGAGGGGCAAGCAATAATCATACCTGCCAACATTTCAAGATGAAATATCTTACTCGTGGATTACAAAAATCTTATCTTATATGCAAACTGAAGTTAAAAATCTTA
Organism: Diadema setosum; assembly: GCA_033980235.1. Classification (NCBI taxonomy): domain Eukaryota; kingdom Metazoa; phylum Echinodermata; class Echinoidea; order Diadematoida; family Diadematidae; genus Diadema; species Diadema setosum. Next base: position 7,700,393 of record CM067069.1, on the reverse strand, counting down.
CTTTCGGTCAAATCTTCAGAAAATACACATGAAAGGTATATCTAAATATTTTTTTAAAATCTGATTTCTCTGACAGAAAATCTGATTTTGCTATTTTTAACGTAAAAAAATCTTACTGAATCTGATAAAATCTTACTAGTTGGCAAGTATGAATCATATGTCAATCATCTGCTTTCCCTGCATTTCTACTATCAAATAAGGATATGATCACATCTGAGCCATCCATGCATATCATATTAAAAAAAAACGGGAGGGGAGGGAATGCTAATATCTATTTACAGTTTATACAAATAACAAAAGAAAATGTAAATGTGTTTGGCAGGAATTAAAATCTGGGAGGTAAAAGAAGATGCTGGATTAATACAATCTTTCTACACAAGGTCACCAGTCCTGCCGTTCAGCCATGGCTCATTTACCCTGTGGGTGATATGAATGGCTATAATGGCTATAGTAACACATCAGGCACCTGGTCGCGGTGTGCACAATGTGGCAAGTTTCTGGTGCAGAAAAAGCTAATAAGTATACACTTGATCCAGATGTAACATGTTTTCTCTCCACTGCTTCTTGTGTGAAGGTGTGTATGTGTGTGTGTGTGTGTGTGTGTGTGTGTGATGTCTTTAATTTCATCATGGATATATCTATATTTATGCATATATTTAGTTTCAGTGTATCATTGACAGATACTGTGTGAAAGGCTTTTCCCCCCTTCTCATTACTGTATCAGTATAAGTGAAACAGCAAATAGATAGATCGTTCAAATTATATCTTATTGGTGAAGAACATGGAAAATTAACAAGAATCCCCCCCCCCCCCCCCGACAAGAAGAACCGTTAAAAGATTCATTTTCTTTTCTCCTTCATGATCAATATAGATTCAACAGTGTTTAGGTCAGCAAGAAGTCCACTGAGGTGGTTTATAAGAAGCATATTATTTTCAATAAGAGGAATGAAATGTCACTTGTACTTCAACTTTGAAAATACTGGAGAGTATTGTACGAGAATGTTTAATGTCACTGCTAAAATAATCTTAATTAAAACCATGCAACCAAGATCAGTGCTATAAACCTTTGCGCATAAAAAGTAAAAGAAACAGAAAAACAATAAACACCACACCCCTCAAAAACGGTCATCCCACTAGACCGACACCCACGAGTCATACAGCCCGCAGGTTCGACACTAGGTAAAAACAGCCCACGAGTTTGACAGATATAACACGGGGCTTAATGTGTCGGTCTCATGAGCCTTGTTAGCTTAGTGTCAACCTCATGGGCTGTATGACTCGTGAGCTGTATAACTCATGGGCTGTATGACTTGTGAGCTGTATGACTCGTGGGCTGTATGACTCGTGGGTGTAAGTCTCGTGACGTGCACCCCAAAAAACTATGCAAAACACTCCAATTGAAATAACATGATTATTTTGAATAGGCAGAATATTTTACATTTTTATACAAGGAAATGTCTACACTGTAAGCAGGAAACTACATCGTTCAAAACTTGTTTACTTTATTTGAAACAACCACATTTTATGTTAAAATCTAAAAAAAACAAACAAACTTAATATCATGTAACTACACTGGTTGGCAACTTTGCATTATATTACAATACGAATGAGAACCTCAAAGCAGTTTTAAATTAAGATATAAAAAGTCATTTGTGTGGCAGGAAACAAACTATGAGTTAACAAACAGGTAATTGTAAACATACAGAGGATAGGGAACATTTGATTGGTACTGAATATGGTTTGTTACCAACATCTAGCTGTGAGCTACTGATTATTGCCATGCATATAAGAAAATGGTACACGACAGCTGCTGCTAATCATTATGACTACAACTCTGCATTTGGAGAGAAAAAAAGAAACCACTTTATCCATCTATCAAACCTGTGATGATGGCAACTCTGAAAAGTATCTGGAGGTATTTAAAGAAAAAAAAACCGAAGGGGATAACTGTATAAATAAATGTGTGGAAAGTCCATGCATCAGTGTAGGCTATTGTTCCCAAGAAAATCAACAATAGTTACTGTCACAACTCTGTTGAAATGTGAATCATCTTTTTGCTCAAAAATATCTGGGCAAATAGAGGAGAACTGTTTATAATTCCCACTTCTCACGTTATGATTTGGTTGAGTGATTTAGCACAATAAGTAAATATTCAGTCTGTCCAAATTTTTGGGAACTTGGGTGAATGGCTGATGCAGGGGTATGGTAGGGAAAGAAAAAAGAGGGACAACCTTGTAAAAATGACACCCTCACCTCAAGTGACAACTCTGCTGGCAAATTCTTTGTCTGAGAAGCATATCTTATTTTTTAAAAAAGGAATAACTGTACGACTAAATGTATGAAAGTCCATACATAAGTGTATAGCTATTGTTCCTAAGGAAAAAAAAAAACGTATGTTAAGTTACTGTCGTAACTCTGTTGAAATATCATCTTTGCTCAAAAATATCTGGGCAAATAGAGGAGAACCGTCTATTATACCACCTCTCACGATTTGATTTGGGTGACTGATTTAACACAAAAGGCAAATATACATTTCTTGGGAACCAGGTGAATGACTGACGCAGAGGTATGGTAGGGAAAGAAAAAGAGGGACAACCTTGTAAAAATGACATTCTCACCTCAAGTCACAACTCTGTTGGCAAACTTTGTTATATTTATATTTGACTTCTGCATGGTTGAACACTAGAACTCGTAGCTCTTTCTTTTCTTTTGAAATGACACAAAATAGACATTCAGTTTTCATCAGGGAAGGTTAAGAAAATTAGAACTTGTCAATTAGTCTTACTGTCAATTCCTCTGTGGAAGCTATTTAACTCTTTATGTGCCATGTTCACACATATGACTCGGTGGATGGCGTGCCAACTTCGCATATTCTGCTCAAACGCACAAACCCACCCAAACCAATCGATAAATCACCAAATGCCGCAGTACAATGAAAGTGTTTCTCGCGCTTTCGTTCCTCTCACATATAGCTTGCTTTTCATGTCGTGATTGACTAACAAGCGGTATTCCCTACTGGATATCAATAGGTGTAAATTCTAATTTTCTGTCACTGTTTTGTGTGCAATGGCCTTGCATTTACAGTGATTTAGCTATACAAGTCATTTGAAAGAAAACCAATCATACATTTGTTATACATGTTACATCAAGCAAAGCTTGGCATTTTCTCTATGAACTTTACACACTATGTGTCCAGCTGAACAAAAATCTTAAGAAGTGACATGGATTGGAAAAGCAGAATAATGTTTTCTCAAAGCATGACGTCGTTTGTGGCTAAAAATAATGTGGCACACAGGGGGTTTCCACCATGGCACATAAAGAGTTAACCCATTGTTTGCTTTGAATGTTGATTGGCACAGAAAACCCCATAGCCTTGTATACACGCTTGTCCAAAGTCCCTAGGCACATGCAGGAAGGATCAAATTCAAGTTTGCCCTTCAGCAAGGCACTTTATCCACATTGCTGCTCTCCACCCAGGAGTATAAATGGGTACCCGGTAGGATGAGAAAGCTTATGTTGGTTGATCAGCATGTGCGCGCCTGTAAAATGGCTGCGACTGGCTGGAATGCTCCCCAGGGAGTGGAGAATGAGCACTGTTAGTGCTGGTTGATAATGTATCCAGTGACCGGGGTAATAATAGTCTGTAAAGCGCATTGAAACCCTGAAGTGTGTGAAATGCGCTATATAAAAACCAGCTATTATTATTATTATTATTATTAAGTTGTAGTCATTTCTACTTCCACCACTCCTATGGTGTTTGCCACTAAAAATTTTGAACCTCCTCTCAGCAAACAAAATAAGCATTTTTAGCAGTCCTAAAGTCCCCTCCTCTGATCTCAAGGTACTCAATTCATCTGTCAAATTGTCACCATACTTCAGGATAACTTTTACATTACATATTTAACTGCAGATTAAACCCTACCATGACAGATGAATGTACTAACTGATTGGCCTCAGAATGTATTTTTAATTTCACAGAGTCACAATTACTACGCTGCGATTCATGAATACTCTTACTGAGCCTGCAATGGTTTATATACCATATTCATTTTTGTTCATTCACGTTACATCATAATGTCTCATCATACTACATCCGGGTGATCACTCTTGCTAACAAAAACAGCTGAATTGAAGTCCTTCCTAAAAGGCAAATAAAAAACAAACACGACCAACAATTTACAATGGATAAGGAATCGTATCCAGAAATACATTATGACTGAATTATCTGTACAACATAAAATTTATAAAACATATATGACAATCACCCCCTACAAATGAAACACATATCATATAGGCACAGATACAGACACAATGATTACAAACATAACTTAAGAAGCACTTCAAAATCTCCCAAACTAAAGAGAAACAGTAGCAGGGCAGACAAAGAGACTGTACAAATCTGTCGCTCCTCAACCAACACAAGACATATAAAACAATCCACGCACAAAAACCAATCATTAAAAACAAGTGAGCAAACAAACAAATAAAGATTCCTCTGCCCCTCTTTCCCCTACCCTCCCAATAGAAGAAAAAAAATCAGTTCACTCTCCTCTAGCAAAACTCTACGCAAATCATGAGGTAACATGTCAGCATGTGAACTGAAGAAGTGTTCGCACGAGGTCCTCAGAGCTATGTTTGCACTTTGAAAAAAGACCCACACCAATGTATCTATAAGTCTCTGCTTCTGCATGCACTGATTCGGGGCAAGGGCCCCTTACTGGTCATCGATAACTGCTTCCCCCCTTCGTGATTCACGCAGAGGGACCACGAGCCGGCGGCGGAATTCATAAGAAGCAGACGGGGCCCACGGAGAAGCCAAACTTTTGACCCCGACCCGAGAAACCCCGGGGCGCGAAATCCTTGATGGGCAGCTGCCGGGCATTCTGCGTCGATAACGTGAAGATCGTTTTCTTGTACTTCTTGGCTCGTTGCTGTCCCATGCAATCCAAGCCATTGAGATGTTGACAGAGTTTGTTGGAAAGAGATAACATTGAAATTGATGGCAGAATGGAGGTAAAAGAGTACAGAAGAAGGGAGGGCAGATGCTACACAACCTGGACTTTTCAAATCCAACAGGTATACAAAGAGAAGTGGCTCATTTCTTCAGCCCTACCTTGGCAAAAGAGAGCAAGCTAAAAATTGATAACTCCTATAAAAATGAGCAAAATGAATCTCTTATTTACACTGACAGTTTACTCTCGGTTATTTTTCTGAGAAAGCTTTCTATGACTTTATTTGTTTGGTTTCATTTTTGTTTGTTTGTTTTTTGTACAAAAGTAACTTTTGAAGAAATTACAATGACTTGATGCCAAATCAAATGAAATATTCCGCATTAATATGAGACATCTTATTTTATTTCTAACAAACTTCCACTGGAATTGTTTGGAATATGGATGAAATTATTTAATTAGAATATGTTTCAATAATCATATCTTTATAATTTTAATTCTTTTAAACATTGTACAATCCATCTATATGTTTATGCAAGTCATCACTGACGTGTTATTACAACAATTTTGTTTCAGTTTCATTTGATAAATTCATAGAGGTTAAGTTCTAAGTGAAGTGGAATTGCATTGTAATGGTGAAGTCAAGCCATTTGGGAACACATCATAGGCGACTTGTACTGTCCTCCAGAAAAGCAGATTTGAGGGAAATCTTACCTTACACCCATCCTTTGGAACATTGTACCCGGGGCTGTTGTTGTCGATGATGTCATCGTTGTAACCTTTGAACTGGATCGCGCCATTGTAGTTGCTGTTCTTCTCATCAAAGTACGCAGGAACTCGTAGGCAGTTAAAGGTGAACCTGCATGAATGGGACATTAATGCACCAGAAGGATCGCCACGAATAACAATGAATCTTGGTAAACGTGTGATGGTACAGCCACATTCAGAAATGCACAAACAATGTCAGACATCACGTGATCAAGTTCAGTAGTAACCAATGTCAACCTAATTACTCCTTTATCCCCTATGAAATGGGTCAAAATGAGACAAAGAATTTCCACAAATAACAGTTACAGTTAATGCAAAAATGTCTTCTGTAATGCTCTCTTTGATAAATTAACTTTTCAACTAGTTGCGAATGTTCACTCAAAAGCAACAGGCCTGCACATGCAAAGGTTCTATCATCACTATACCAATGAAAGTTTTCCTCTTATCTATACTTAAAGCAAATCACAAATATGTACACACATTCTCTTGGATATCTTCTGTTAACATGATGTTTAACCCCCACGTGCATAACCCCAGAGTGGGATTAGGTACACCTTTTTACTGCCGGTGTTTGCCAGTATACTGTATACACCAAATATTTCGTGAGGTTTTCATTTTTGTGAATTTTGCAAGTCGGGTGCTATTCATAAATTTAAAGACACATGGAAATATTGACTCTGATCCCCGCATAAATGTGATGTGCACGGAAACATTTCTCTGTTCAGTACTGTACTCCATGAGCTTGAAATCCTTGGGAAGTCCATATTCATGAAAATTTAGAATTGCTAAATATATGTCGTATACAGTACTACACCACTTGCTCTGCACACTAACACCCACTAAAGGCCTACACTTCTTTTTTTTTCCTATGTGAAAAAGAAGACACATAAATTAATGTTTCATCAAGTTTTAAAAAAAGTTTTATCTGTTTAGTGCCTTCTCAAACTCACAAGTCTTGAGGGATTGTCCACCCTCTGGTGGCTACTGAGTGAGAATCAACACATGCACAGTTCCAACCACAACCCCCACACAGGTATACACATTGCCAACACTTTGTACTTGGGGGAATTTTGAAGGAAGTTATGTTCATGTGATTAAACCATCTGAATTAAAGGAAACATCACAGGCTTTGTACCCTATAATATGAACAAGTCCAGCATACAGACTTTGAAGAGGAACACATCAAATAATGTTTCGTATCGGGTAACAAATTAGTTTTATTCCCTTAAGGAATAGGTAATGAGGCAGGGAAAAGAAACTAATTACAACACACACATCAGTTTTAATCTCTTACAGATAACTGTGATCAGGCCGAGTAAAGCAAAGTAGCTTTGAACTTAAGCTCCTAACAGCCAAAATCACAAAATGATAGAGTGGAAATATGAGGGCTTTAAAAATAAACAAGAAAAGAAAGCAACTATAGAATTAACCCATTGAGGACGAGTCCCGAGAATACTCGGGCAAGTGTCTATGGGAAATAAGTGCTGTAGCAAAATCAGCCCATACCCAAGAATCAGTTTTACTCTCATGACAGAGAAAAAGGCGATAAAGCAGGGAAGAGACAAAAAAAAAAAATCCCCACACAAATTAGTTTCAATCTCTCAGAGGAATTATGTGAAAAGGAAGGGCAAAGGAAAATAGCTTTGTATTTGTTTTGCTCATACCAGCCAAGATCCGGAAATAATATCGAGTGGAAATACAAGGGCTTTGGAAATATAAAGAAACTACAAAATTAACCCATTGAGGACAAGTCCCGAGTATCCTAGGGCAAGTGCCTATGGGAAATACATGCTGTAGCAAAATCAATGAATCAGTTTTATTCTCTTAGAGAAATAGGTTATGAGGAAGGGCAAAAGCCACTTTGAACTTGTTTAGCTCCTACCAGCCAAGATCCTGAGATGATATTGAGTGGAAATATGAGGGTTTTAAAGATAAGCAACAGAGGAAAGCAACCAAACTAACATTAGAAGGGCTCAGAGAGGGGAAATTTGGAAACTCTGATATGTTCATTTGCTCACAGCCAACACAATGGAGTCCATCACATTTTCTGGTTGGACACGAGATGTGTGCCAGCTTGTCATTAATAGCTGCAGGTGTAGAGAGAGTCGTCTGTATCATCCTGTGCATATGTAACCTGTACACACTGATATCAACACATTGTGTGTGTGTGTCTGCGTGTGTGTGTGTGTGTCTGTGTGACAGCTGGCGCGCATGTGCATTGGATGTTTGCCTGTGTGCCAGTATAGTGTAGTCTTTGCAGCCAGGTGGTTACCTTTTGCACTTCATGGAAGGATTATTGGGATTATTTTCTTCTTTTTTTCTACCCAGAGCTATATATGGCCTTCCTCCAATTCATTCCCTATCATGAAAGGGTGCCTAACTTGTTAACATACCACAAGACATAAGAGGAAAAGAAAGCACATAAGTAGGAACTACTAAAGCTTGTGTTCCAAAAAAAATGAAACAAAATAAAAATCAACAACCCTAACCAAAGATTGAGGATGGGTCTGGCTGTATGTGTTCTACTTGTAGCCATTAAACAGCATTTTGGTGATAAGGACTGTGTACATAAGCTGTATCATTTACAGTCATTTAATGCCTGTACAAGCACTTGATTGCTCCTTTACATACATTAATGGAACCAGATTTGCCACTTTTGCTGTAACTGTGACTCAAGAATCATTTCATGTTCACAATTTTCTTTCTTTTTTGTTAAAAGCACACATTAAGTTTTACAGAAGTTGAGAGTCCTCCGGACGATTTGGAATCATATGAGTTTGGCAAATTTGACTCTCACAAAGCTTGTTTGTTTGTTTGTTTTTCCCCTACACTATTCATGCCAAACTATGTGTAGGGTAGGCCTACCTAGACCTATATATTGCAGTGTTATCTGCTGGCATCACCTCAACTTTTATGACATTGAGCAAGGGGGGGGGGGGGGGCTTGGGAGCTAGAGTTTGAGGTTCAATAGTAGGCCTACATACAACTAGTAAAACAACTTGGCTCCTACACTTGTACACACTTAAGCGCACAATAGTAGCAGTCAATATTATATCCACACACATTATCACACACATTATGATGCCTGTAGACCGATTCGAGCGACTGTCCATGGAAGTGTGCCCTCTTAAGGTGACGCCATAACTGGGGGCCATCCAGGCCGGGGCCATCCAGGCCGGGTCGGCAAGCGCCGTGCGTGCGTGGCAAGGTTGCAAGCGGCAGCCAGTGCTTTTACCACCCAGTGTCAGCCGGCCAGCTATCTCTGGCAGCGATCGACGCGTCTGGCTTTGTTTTGCTAGCTAGTTGTAAACTTTTCGGTCCAATAGTGACGGGCAAAATTCATGAAAAATAAACAACTTATACCGAGTACATGAGCGAATGGGTGGGTGACATACAGCTGTAGCCAAAACTTGAATTTCACGGTAAATATCGGTACGATCCGTGAGTGTTTGTAGACTCTATTTCTTTGGTGATGACTTGGGTACTCGCGTGTAAGCCCCATATATTCACATTAATTTGTGTAAGAGAATGAAAACCACTTGGGAGAACTATGGCTATAGGCGCAGGCAGACGTCTTGCAAGTAAGCCTAGACTGTTGAAAAGTTAACTGATATAATTAAATACAAATAATCAGAATCTTGAGCTAGATATTTCAATATTTCAAGTATCAATATCAAAATTCAAATTTAGAGTTCCAGGCCGAAATTGAATACTCATCCTATGGTCAGTGCAATACTGAACATTCTAGAAGTGAAAACAATATAAGAATTTAGCACATCTTGAAACATTTATTTGCATGTAGTGTAGGTTGTAAAATGTTTGTCATAGTAATATAGTATAGCCAGGAAGTGCATTTTAACTTTGATGAGTAGTGCACCAAGCATAAAAAATCAGTGAATTATCAAAATCTTTGATCTGAACTTGTCTTCTAAAATGAGCAACATATTTTACGAATATGCAGTGATAGCCTAATTAAATAGAGGATCTAGTAGGCAAAGGCCTAACTTTGTTTCGAAATCTTTGCATTTTTTGTACTGTTGTATTTCACTAAATTGTCTCTAATTGTATATTCATCATGCGTTCGTGGTGTCTGAATTTCATACACTGCGCCATGCAGCGCAGCGCAGCTTCTATTTCCATTTTTTCTGGGTTTTTTTGCACCTAACAACTGCACAATATGTTTTCCTGATCCTTGCTTTGAAGCTTTCATTGTATATCAATATGTCTAAATCACTCAATTTGTCCAAAATAAAGGCATTAAAAGCCGCTGAAAGACTTTCGCACAGTGAGTAAACAATCACAATATTAGCGTGGCGGCCGGCTAATTATGCACAATGGGTATGCTAGGCTTGCTGAGCTGCCAGTGCAACTCGCTGGGTAGCTAGCTCGCTGGAAGCCCCCAGCTATGGCGACAGATATAGCGCCGCTAGCGGCGGTAGGTGTACAGGTCATCGAAATCGAATCGGTCTATACCACACATGCCTACACGTGCGAAAATCCATGAATGACACCATCCATTATGCCCCGCCCACTGAGGCAACTGACTCCTCCTCTTGCCCTACATCATGCTATGCGTACAGGCATGTGCTGTAGTGCTTGAGTGTGTGTGTTGTGTGTGTGTGTGTGTGTGTGTGTGTGTGTGTGTGTGTGTGTGTGTGTGGATATGAATTATGCAGTACATACAGTATGGCAGAGGTGGAGGGGGAATAGAAAGAGGAGGAGAAGGAGGGGGAGGAGGAGGAGGAAGAGGGGGAGGAGGGGGTGGAGGAAGAGGAGTAGGAGTAGTAGGAGGAGGAGGAGGAGGAGGAGGAGGAGGTGGAGGAGGGGGGAGGAGAAGGAGAAGGAGAAGGAGAAAGAGAAGGAGGAGAAGGAGGAGGAGGAGGAGGAGGAGGAGGAGGAGGGGGATGTTGACTACACAGACTTACAATTGAGTTGCTTCGGAACTCTTCATGTGCAAAAATCGCATCTGCACAACGTCTGCCTCATACTGGATCTGAAACCCGTCACCCCACTCCGAGAACCATTGACCAGAATGTTGCCAAGACCTTCCATCTACCTGCAACACGACACCATGAGGCATGAAAATGAAAGAACAAAATGAATGAATGAAACCAGCAAACAAATCAACAATCATGAATGAGTACAGAAACTTATAAATACTTCTGTATACATTAATATGAATAACTCAACGAACGATAATCAATCATGCAATAATGATATACTACAACACATATGACATGGATTATAAAAGTAATTTACAAACAACGAGAGGGAAACAGGAAAATTTTTTTCAATAAAACAGACTGTCAGAAGACATCGCACAAAATGAAAGCACATTCAGAAAACAGAAAACAGGCATCAAATGATTGTACATCCACTCCTCTATTAAATCAAGAACCAATAACCACCCCCCCCCACCAGAAAAAAAAAAATGATGCTAGTCAAAAACATTTCCAGACTTATGAATAATGTTACCATATTTATGAATAATTCTACCACAATGTAAAAGGAAAAAAAACTTGGGAAACTTCAAAGTGACACAAAGAAATTGTGCTGTAATCTCAATCTGGACAAGCATGTATTAATCATATAGCACAGTCACATAGCATGAAATAACTGCTTCAGTTTGATGAGAAAAACTCACTGTTGCTATGTCAGTTGCATTCAAGCATGTCAAGCCACCCCTCTCAAAATTACAGTCTGCTTGGAATTTGTCACCTGTTGCACCACCATTGGGATCCAACCAGTATGTGCCTGTTGGATAGGGAATAGATAAAAAACAAAAACAAAAACAAAACAAAACAAAACAAAATGACTCAACTGTATATTAGCCCATTTCACATTAGGCATATTGCCAAAGAGTGCCTTTAAGCTGGGCACTGAGACACAAAAGGTTGACAAACTTTACTCCATTTTCTTCCATTCATCTCTCTCCTTTCCCACTCTTTCTGCCTTTGTATACCTTTTGTCTCTTTGTCTTTCTCTGTCACACACACACACACACACACACACACACACACTCACACACACACACACTCACACACAAGCGCATGATATAGATTTCCCTGGTTAGAACATGTGAAGTGCCTTTAAGTTGGCACTGAGACACAAGAGGTTGACGAACTTTACTCTATATTCTTCCATTTATCATTCATTTCTTTCCCCCTTTCTGCATGTGTATCTATTTCTGTCTCTGTCTCGATCTCTTTCTCTCTCTCTCTCTCTCTCTCACACACACACACATGCCGATAGATACTGTATATGCCATATATTTCGCGAGTCCAAATTTTTGTGAATCGGGACTTCCCGACAATTTTCCGAGTGGTTAAATTCGCGATCATGGAGTCCTGTGCTGAACGGAGAAATGTATACGCATACGTCACATTCATATCAGCACTACAGTCAATATTTTCGAGTGTTTCTAATTTCGCTAATATCAGTTGACTCGCGAAATTCGCGAAAATAAAAACCTCATGAAATATTCGGCTTATACAGTGGCACTGGTGAGATCATGTACGAGCTGACCCTCACACAAGTTTTCATAATTAAAGGGGAATTACAGATGATTTTCATGATTTCACATCATGTAGGACATATATCAAAAGCTCCATGTATAGATTTGTGGAATTTATTGTGGCTCTTGAGCAGAGAAAGAATGTTTTGAAAAACCTTAAGCAAATTACACTGAACAAGGATGATGACATAGCAGGCTCACATATTTTAGAAATGTAGCAGTGTAATTTCATTACAATACTGCGTGTTTGTGATTTCACCTGTGTATAATCTATGCATGCCTTCTTCTTTTGTTCTGCTTCCTTGAGCCCCAACTCATGCATTCTTATGGTGACCCTGCCATGTCATCATCCTTGTTCATTGCAGTTTGTTATAAATTTCAAAAATATTCTTATTCTTCATCCCAATTATCATAAATTCTGAAACTCTGTCCTCAGTACAACTAATTCACAGTTGTTCAAATGTAAAAATCTGAAAATCATGCGGAGGTCTCCTTTAAGCATGATGGAGGACAGACATCCTTATGGATGCATGATGGGAATTTTCCTGCCGCTGTTGAACTCCACATCACCTCTTCCAGTGACAGAGTGTGTATTCCTTGTGTGTCAGTGTGTGTGTGTGCGTGTGTGTGTGTGGGGGGGGGGGGGGTCATCAAATGGCATAGCGTCAGTCGGCTGACAAAACCTTTGTATCTCAAATTTCAGTGAAAATCATTCTTTTGGATTAATTGTCAGATAATCAGTTAATTGTGACAACCTGTCTAAATCCTAGTTGTCTTACCCCCAAAATGAAGCATCCACAGCATGTTAAAGGAAAGGCAATCCCATTAGTTACAATGCTTTGACTGCCATGTTTTGTCTTTTGTTCGCTCTCCAGGATATTTGACGTTTTTGAGATACAAGGTTTTGTTGCCCTAACAGAGATATATGGAGGATTAGTAATGACTAGTCATGACTAAATATGACAGTGATAGTACTATAGAAAGGGATATCCTCTTCAAAAGACATTTGTATATCTGTAAGTTTTGTCCTGCAAAGGATTTTTCCTTCGGCAAAGGCCTTTGCCCAAACGGCAACTTCGTCGCCACGGAATCCAGTTGGCAAAGGGTCTGAAAACCAGACTATACCAAATTGCGTTTGTTTACAAGCAGAGCCCCACTACGACAAAATATTGAAAGGTTTGAATTAAAAGCGCGGCCGAGCCCGGCAGTGTAAACGGACAAAACTGTTGGGCTCGGCCCCACAATTGAGGCTGGGCTCGGCCGCGGCTAGGCCGTGGCTCGGCCTAGCCCCGCACTGTAAACGGGGTCTATCACCTATGTGTGTTGCTTTCCATTCCATTTGGCACTCATTCAGAGCAAGATGTTTTTTAAGGATGAGATTGTTTTTCTAAAATACACATTTCCCACAGACACACGCCAGAGATCACTTGGAACCATAATCTTCAATGGATCAGTTTTGCACACCAACAAAGGCATTCATGCCCATTGTTCCTTGACTCTCGAGACAGTGTGCAGTGAGGCTTGACTTTGGCAGACACAACTGTGACAGAAAATTAGAATCTGAACCTGTTGAAGATGGACTGAGAATACTCCAAACTCGTCCTGAACGGGTTAATACCTAAAGAAGTCTGATTTCGGACAATGCTATTTAATCATTTTGCAATGCAGACTGTATGTGAGAGGAATGGAATTGCGAGTGAAGCTTTCATTGTGCGGCAGGATTTGGCGATTTATTGATCAGTTTGGGCAGGATTGTGTGTTTGAGCAAAATATGCAAACTTGGCAAACTGTGGACCGAGTTGACAATGTGAATGTGGCAGATAAAGAGTTAATCTATACATACATATCCATCTCACCATCTATCTGCTACTCTGCCTGTCTATCTGTGTGTAACCCTTTTAAGAAATTATATTAATCTGCATGCCTATCTATCCATCTTACATTTCCACATTCACTTCCACCTCTTTTTGATCTATTGTTATTACAGATAAGACTTACCAAAAGCACAAGGACACAGTTTGTTTTGTTATTTGGAAATCTTTTACATTTGTAATATATATCTGGTACTTGTTTTTAGAGTCAATATAATGTAAGGAGGAAATTGATATTTGCTCAGTAAACACAGTGCACGGATTCAGCCACGTGTTAAAGGGCTGTCGTCACCCGAGAGCCTGCTGTTTGGAAGCAGGAAGATGCATTGCAGCATATCTTGATTCTTTCTGTTGGTTTGGAAAGGTTCAATTTTATTCATAACAATCAATACATTGATTAACTCTACCTGTGTATCTATCTACCTATCTTGTCTGTCTGTCTCTCTACCTCCCTCCCTCTCTCTCTCTGTCTATTTACCTATCTTGTCTGTCTGTCTGTCTGTCTGTCTGTCTCTCTCTCTCTCTCTATCTATCTCTCTATCCATCCATCTATCTATCTATCTATCTATCTATCTATCTATCTATCTATCTATCTATCTACCTGTCTATCTACCTACCTATTTTGTCTATATCTATATCTCTATCTATCTATCTATCTGTCTATCTATCTATCTCTTTATCTATCTATCCATCTGTCTATCTATCTATCTATCTATCTCACTATCTCTCTATCTATCTATCTCTCTATCTATCGATCTGTCTATCTATCTATCCATCCATCTATCTATCTATCTACCTGTCTATCTACCTACCTATTTTGTCTATCTCTATCTCTCTATCTATCTGTCTATCTATCTATCTGTCTATCTATCTATCTATCTGTCTGTCTATCTATCTATCTATCTATCTATCTATCTATCTATCTATCTATCTATCTAACTTGTCTGTGTTTGTCTATCTATTTATCTTTCTATTCAATCATCTATCTATTATCTATCTATATACCTACTTACCTACCCAATTCTGTAACTCCCTACCTAACTCTAGACCCTTACTGAGTGCCTAACTCCAAAACACTCTTATACCTAACTTCACTGCAGCAACCCCCTCCCCCATGTATCTGACTGACATTGATCATGCGATTACTTGCCTTTGAAAGTACAACAATTACCGACAAATCAGTTTGTTTGAAAATAAGGAGTAGGCCGAGTCTGCTAGGTCAACTTTGCGATAGAGATTCAGTCATCTGTTAAAATGGGTTCACACAATTATCCACTCTGCCATGTAATATTTATGGAGAGCCCATTGACTGGAACTGCATGCTTTTAGACCTCTCTTTCACTTGCTTAACAAAAAAAGTGGGGAAAAATTGCTGAATATGTCAGGCTTACAAATTCATAATGATGTATGAGGTGCTGGAAATGGGAAAAGGGTCAGCTCTTACTAGCACATGAATGAATCTGAATAATACACTAAGTTTAGTCTGCCGACAGGCTGAAGATTATCATAAGAGCATACTTTGCATCATCAGTTTGCTAAAAAATAAAATAAGCTAGACCTAAACCATAAAGAAATTAAGATTACAGGCTGACTGTCTACTTATCTTGTGTGTAAGATGACACATAATCACATTTCAAATGGCATTTCTAAAACAAAAATCTTTCATCCACGACCAGCAATCCCTTTAATTGGTGATTTACACACATTTCATTGCTATCTTAAAAGTAATAAAGCTATATTGACACCAGCTTCTGCTGGTGGGTGCTGGCGATTAGTCAACTATGAGTTTTTTGACATGATTTCCTGGTAGACAACTCTGGTTTGGGAACTGGTGTTCTGTTTCAAGAGACAAAACTGGAACCAATAAAGTCCATGTACTCCTCGACAGGATACAGTAATATAATATGGACTGGCCTTGAGGGGGATATGACATTTATTGCCTGAACTAGAATTGTATTGCCCCAGTTGAAGACGAAAGTAGACAGTCCATATCATTACCATTACCCATTTCGGGCATCTTGAGCAGTAAAATAAATTACAATGTAAACTTTTTACAACTTCCCAATTCACGGTAACAATAATCCCACTCGGCGCCAGCTCGAGCTCTACACCACATTGCGTGCTACATCCTTGTATACAGCTCAGGTACGCAGCGCTTGTATAACAGCCAACTCACACAGGCGCAGGGATTGTCCTCTATTGCCTTCTGTCGTGAAACTTGGGTATGGGGCACACGTAGAAACAGCCGGCTCACACAGTAACAGCGATCATCCTTTGGTTTTACGTGTTAACCTATGGGAATTTGCCCTTTGTCACGAAACCACTTCGCGAGAAACTGTCAGCAACAGCAAATTTTCTTCACTGGGAGCTCAAGTGCCCGGATGCTATATTCCCCTCGTTTTTAAACACGCAAATCCCATAGGCATTTGCCAAAGAGGGGAATACAAGAAATTCACCCCTCTTCTCCCTGCCATGCTGGCGTGCAATCCAGTGCGTAATACGAGGGAATACAATTTCATAGAACCACAGCTCAGATGGCTGATACGGGTAATAATATGTTATAGTTGATCTTCCATTTATCAATATTGCAAGTGAATACCTGAATATAAGAAAAATCCATTTCCATTAGAAAGAATTTTTTTTGAGGATTAAAAACACAGAACAAAATGAAAACAAAATATCTTTAAATTCTACTTTTTTTATATGGAAATATCATATATACAAATTGAAAGGTAAAAACAGTCATTTCAATGATAATCCATCTTTTTATTTCTTTTCACGGGCCAGTCTCAAAAGAAGATCACCAAGTTAGATTAAAAACTGCCCCCCCCCAAAAAAAAACAAACAAACAAACAAACAAACACAAAACAACACCAAGCCTTAGCTGAATCTCAGAACAGCATAAAAAGTAACGGAAGACAAGGTATGCAAACAGACTATAGGCAGGATTTTTTTTAAAATGTGCAACCTGAGCACAGTCATCAAGAATCTGCCAGTTTTGTTTCCTGATTTTTCTGGCTAACCAGGAAACAATGCATTCAGGCACTTGTGACAAACATACGCTCTCTCTTTCTCCCTCTCCCATCCCTCGTGCCCCCACCCTCACTCTCTCTCTCTCTCTCTCTCGCTCAGGTTATTTTCTCATAAAATAGCTTTCTCAGTCTATCACCCCATTTATGGGTAAAGGGAAATTGGTTCACAT
Source organism: Diadema setosum (assembly GCA_033980235.1). Classification (NCBI taxonomy): domain Eukaryota; kingdom Metazoa; phylum Echinodermata; class Echinoidea; order Diadematoida; family Diadematidae; genus Diadema; species Diadema setosum. The sequence goes on along the minus strand of CM067069.1, from coordinate 7,683,089 downwards.
TCACTGGTAAACTACCCGGCTTTGCCAGGAAGTAAAGTATCAAATGTCACTAATCACCTGATACCACTGAAACATGTTGAAATGTCACATGACAGATCCTCAGGGGAACTTTCAGTACACAAATGATGAACACTAGTGATGGATATAGGAATGTTCTGGATGAGGCTCCTTTTAATTTATAGCATTCATCTGTACTACTGGTACCCAAAGACGTAAAGTTTGCATCATTGTCAATGATCAGATGTTACTCATTTGTTATACATGTTTAATTTCTTGTTGCAGACAATTGCTATCATACACAGCCTAGATTTAGTTCAAATCAGTGGGATGGGATAGGCAAATGTGACTGGCCGTGATTGCTGTGGATGCTGTGTCAGATTTTTGAATTGTCAAAGAAAAAAATTGTCATTGCAGTCCTACAGGCCCTGTTTCATAAAGCTGTTCGTAAAGTTACGAACAACTTACGAGCGACTGGTGATCAGATCTTGTGCTGAATTATTGAAATTCTGATAGGTATAGCACATCAGAACTGATCACCAGTCGCTCGTAAGTTGTTCGTAACTTCACGAACAGCTTTATGAAACAGGGCCCAGCTGCTGGTGCTAATGAGAAACCTTGTGGGCCATAGTAAAATGGGGTGAATGCAGCAAAACATGATGGCTCATAATAGGCCATAACAAAACTTGGAGGCGGTCCATAGTGGAAAATATTGTGTAGTCTAGCCTGACCAGATGCCCTATGAACATCATCTGATAGCTACATAGTCACTGGGGCGAGGACTGGAACGAACAAGACTAGAATACGAAGAGGGGAAAACAGGAGGATGTCTCATCCACCCACGGTGCACAATGTTTCGTGCAAAAGGGACTGCCATGGCCGCTGGAAACATGGTGAAAACTAGCGATACACGTTGCGTGCAACTGAAATTAAAAATCCTTATCTACCAAAACTACCAATGAATGCATGCCAGACCGTGCTATACATAAGACAAATTGCATATTTGATGTATGGAAGAAAAAATGTCATTTTAGGAAATTAGAAATGCTTGAGGTGCATCATAATGTTCTAAACTGCTCTCAGCCTGGAAAGAATTTAGCAGTACACCTTTGGTTGCATCTGCCAAAAAAGTAGGAAGCCATCTGACTTCATGAGGGAAGCTCTACTGTCACATGACTACCATGGGCCAATCACAAAGCAAGAATCTTCATGAGTGGCATATCATAAAACAAATATCACACTCACCATCCACGGACTCTGGATAAGCTAGGAGGATGTCTTTGCACGAGGTTGCTGGGGATCTCTTCGTCCCCCGTGGCTTGGGAATCTCGGCAATCTCCTCCTCAATCTCCCGGACCGTCTCGGTGACATCTGCAGAGGGTGTGGGTGTGGGCGCGGCTGTGGTCGGAGGCCGTGTTGTGGTGGGTGGGAGTGTGGTGGGTGGGAGTGTTGTGGGTGGGAATGTTGTGGGTGGTCTGGTTGTTGGCGGCTTAGTATTGTGCAAAGGACAAATTGAAAAAAAAAATATAAAAGCAATGGAAAACACACATACACAAACACAAACATATGCTGAAGGATCTCCATGGATCAATATGGAGATGTAATGGGTGGACATTAAAATATCAATTTCAGACTATAACAACATAAGGACTCCAAAGCATGTTACATTTACAATGATTTTAAGCCTGCAATTTTTAAAGTTACAAAGCGAGTGTCAAATTAAAATGCTATAAAACCAGAAACATTTGTGGCATGAAAGTTTTGCTGGTGGGAGAAGATGGCCTGTTTTTGCAGCATGACACTTTCTTGAATGGCTGACCACGACAGTGTACAGCATTGTATTGGCATTCGATACATTGTGTAGACAAAAACTTTTACATTCAATATAATTTCATGAATCCTGGCTCCTGATGATATTTATTGAAGTTTCATACACAAATAATTATGTTTTTTTTCAGCCAGGCCTTTTACCAGTTGTACCTTGATTCTACAAGACACTGTAAATTACAAACAGAGATAGTTATACTGGGGGTCTTAAGCATGATTAAAAAATCTAGAAATCATACTCCAAGCTTTCATATCAAGCCTTTATTTTTAGGTGTTTTTTCTGTCACTGAGAAAGAAATTAGATTTTTTGCAAACGTTCAAACAAAGAGACATAGTGGAATAACAATCGCAATCCAAATCTCAAGGTTGTTGTTGTTTTTTTTTGCAAGAGTTCACACGGACAGAAATATCCCACTAATTGCTGATCCTGATTTGACAATGTATCTGCGCATGCGTGAAATCTGCCAAACTTGTGTGCACAGTGTGGTTCACTGCAGTCGCTTCTCCCTTTCGTTCTTGCATGTCACAGTGGTGTGGTGCACACGCTGTTGTTGTGGCAGATGCCAGTGACGCCAGTGACGCCTCTGGAGATCAGAGGTGCGCATGCTTTTTGTGATGTGCACTTTTAATGATGGGGTAAAAAATCTGAGACTATTTGCTCAAGTGTTCACATGGTCACTGCGTAGGGAATTATTGCAATAATTCAGAAATAGGCACAAGGTTTCTTGGGGTTTGCATCATGATGCTGACTGCGATAATCAGTGGGAATCCTGTGTCCAAACAAGTAAAAGTCTCAAGATTTTCAACACAATGCAAATCTCAAGATTTGTATCCCGCCAATTCGCCTACATGTGAATCCCACTATTGTCATTCCTCATGAGCAAAGAGAGAGAGAGAGAGAGAGGGAGAGAGAGGGAGAGAGAGGGAGAGAGAGAAGGAGAAAGACAGACAGACAGAAAGGTTTAAAGAAAAAGCAGACAGGTGAACCAAAAGAGACCCAGAGAGAGAGAGAGAATTATGCTCGACTCACCAGTGTGGGCGGAGGTTGGGGTGTAGGGGCAGGGGCCCCTGGGGGCCCTGGTGGTCCTGGAGGACCCTAGAAAAAACAAAACAACAACAAAAGAGCAGGGAAGAGAGAGTTACATAAATCCAACTCACAAAAAAGCCATGACAGTGATAGAAATCTTGCATCTATGCAAACACTCATGAAATTGTTCTTGGAAATACAATTAGTATCTCTCTATTGCTGTACAAAACAGTTAACCTGGAGGGGAAATATGAAAGCAATTCCAAGTAATGTGGACACAGCCCCTTGATCATTTTCTCCCCGCATGCAGTTGCCAGATGTTTTGATAATGCCATTGCCTTTCCTGGGATTGTGGTTGACCATTATGACACAAACAAAGGCGCATCCTTGAAAATGTCCTTTTATACTTCAAGTGACTGCAAAATGTGTTCAGGATGTGAAAGTGGTTAACCCGTTGAGGACGGACTGATTTTGCTATAACACATATTTCCCATAGACACTTGCCCGAGTATACTCGGGACTCGTCCTCAACGGGTTGATATTCAAAACTTGTATTTTTATAAAACAGCGTAGATGGTTTTTCAGAAGAATTCAAAACTTTCAAAACTACAAAACTTTTTTTATGTTGCTCACGAATTTGCAAAGGGACAGCTTAGCTGAAGCAAATTGCCGTGATCAATTAAAATAAATTGAAACTGAAACTGAGGTAAAGGAGGAATCAGGTCTTGTCCCTATCAGTTTTTACATGTAATAAAGTCATTCTTTATTCTCTGAGCTCAGAAATGTTGTGTATTTGGTTTCTGTGACCCAAATGTTCTCAAGTGCATCCATTTACCAATGTTCAAATCTGTCACATAATTATGGAGTCAATTTGTCGTACTTCGCTGTTTTCCGACATGCAAACGGGGACCTGGCTTCCCCTGATTTTCAGTAAGGAGTAGCATGTGTGTGTCAGAAAGTGTAAGCCCAACTTAAACATGAAATGGAATGGCTGCATTTGATTTATGTGGCTTTGATTCAGTCACAGGAACAAATGCTGTAAAACTAGAAACATTTATGGTATGACATTTTGTGAATTGGAGCCATTGGCCTTTTTTACAGCATAAAACTTTCATGAATTACTGCCCATGAAAAAATTATGAGTATACTACATGTACTGGATTGTGCAACCAAAAACTTTCACATGCATTTATATTTGTGAATCACAACTCCTCACGGTTTACAGTACAATGTAGCACTAATAACATGATGTCAAATGCTTTCACCACAGCAGAGTTGTAGAAATTGTACACACTTCATAAATTAAATTATGATAAGAGTTATTACAATCTTCACGAATACGACATGAATATTATCATCCAAACATCCCGCCTTTCGCATTCTGCAAATTATTCCAAAAATAAGGTGTCAGATGAAATTGATATGCTTTCAATAATCATTCATATTATTGGTAATACGGCATTTCAAACAAAAATACAAAAAGAGCTGTACGTTTGCAAATCTTTGAACTTGATTTACTGGAAAAGAGGTTATGTGGAGATACATTGGTTTTTGCCATCTCTTGGCCATTCAATGTAGAAGAACTAAACAGATATTACAGCACAGATTCAAGAAACACTTGCAGTTTTTTGAGTGATGAAACTACAGTCTTCCCTCTAAGTTTTGCACATAATTTAAGAGGTCAACACAGTAACCCCTTTACAAATTTCCAGAATGGAATGAAACAATTTGGTTTACTTGTATTCCAAACAAGAAATATATTGGAATCTTTTCATTGAAAAAAAAAATGATAGCATGTCCCTGTGAGAAGGGCAACAATTTTGCAAATTTGAGACCTAAAGCCATCAGCATGATATTTGTGCATTGACATTCTTTTGGTAGAGGATGCTACACCATCATGAAAATGCTGAATAATACAGGTAAAATGGGCATTCTTTACATCTTTATTCTTATTACATCTTTATTCTCATTACAATACAAATGCTGTTTGCTTGTTTGTTTGTTTTGAAAGCTCAGGTGAACTAAACCAAGAAAATAGGTGTGAAAATTACTTCAATGTTATTATTATTATATTCTTTATTCGCTTCTTACAAAGCACATATATATACAGTAAAATATTCCTAAAAACATGCAGATACAATGTGTAGACATGGATACAGAAATGAAATATTGAAAAAAAAAAAATTAAACAGACACACACATAGGTCTAAAAATGCCCTCAGGGAGATCCAACAGACATCCACATATTTTCTCCCATCAACCCTCCCTCACCCGTGCCCACTCTGACTGTTCGGGGAAGTGAGTGGAGCACATTGCCCATCCGTATCCCGGCTAAAAAACTACGCACCCAATCCAGCACAATGTACAATGTACCTCACTCTATGACTACTAGTACATGATGTGTACACACAAGTGTGCACGTGCGCCCGTGCATGCTCTCATAGGCATGCACACATTGTTCAATAAGTACGATGTTCTATGTACTATGCATCCAGTAAAAAATCAATTTCTACATACTTATGTCTCCATATTTTGCAACAGTCAGATCTACCATATATATGTGCTGTAAAAGTAAAAGTGAAAGTATTACTTACTCGTACTCCTTTTTGTCCACTGTTCCCTTTGAAGCCTTTAGGACCCTGTGATTGAGACATGCAGGGACAATGATTCTTCAATTAACCCTTTGCGACCACTTTTGTGTAAAATACAACAGACATTCCCCCCAAAGCAGTTGTAGATGGTAATCATAGAGTTAAGTCAAAAGGTCACTGTGTATTTCAGTAAAATTTTACAAACAGAAGAGTGTCAGTGTTAAGAATTCTCGATCTACCATTCCTTAACGTAATTTGTCAATAACATTTCATCTTGTGATTATCAGAAATGTTGAGATGGACCACATCTAGTAGTTTCACAGAATTTCAATGCCAATTATGGAAGAAAAGAAAATAGTTCCCTCCAGAGCACATATTATGCAGATCGTGGGTTTGGTTTCTAATATCACTCCAGCCACTGCTAAATACCCTGACGTCCAACCATGAGAATACTATGATACAAAATCACTCAAAATACCACAGCGCTGACTTATGCTTAAGATTATAACTCGGTTACAGCTCGTTATTCTGAAGGTTCGTTATTCCGAAGGCTCTTCAGTCCGAAGATTCCTTATTCCGAAGGTTCGTTTTTCCGAATTTCATTTTCGGATGAACAAATCTTCGGAATAATGAACCTTCGGAATAAAGCCACAAATGTTCGGATTAACGAACCCTTTTTCATTTTCGGATTAACGAACCTCTAGCTAAAGGGAATTTGCGTGTTTCGGATTAACGAACCTTTGGAATAACAAACCTTCAGAATATCAAACCTTTGGAATAACGAACAGCACCCTATAACTCATCTGCTTCTCTCTCAAGATATCAAATGAAAGAAAGAGATTGTATTCAAGATTGGTTGAAAAAAAAGAAAGTAAGAACACTGATAACACACTCTGATTGCAATCTAAAAAGTCTACTAAATTTGGTGGTAGCATAATGGATAGAAGAATCTCTTTCTCCAGAATGAAAGGCATTAAAGGAAACTAGAAAATATGAGAAATACCATGATATGTCCCCCCCCCAAAAAAAAAAAAACAACAACAACAAAAAACAACAATTGGATTTCTGCATTGATAACATTCAAAATGATTGTAACAATATGAATGCTACTTCAAGGAAGGAAAATATAACTTCTTGCCTACTTTTTGCAGAAAACCCCATTCAATCTGGTTAAGTGGTCAGAGAAACGTGGGTTGTTGTAAAGCACGTCACCAGTTTGTTTCTTCAAGTTCAGCACGTGGACGCTCTTGGAACTGTGAACAAAATGGACAAAACTTGGAGGGAAGGGATTCCCAGTTTTCTCTCTAAAGATCCTCATTTCTCTCTGACTGCTGAAGCAAACTGAATGGAATTTTCTGTAAGATGTAGGGAATAAGTTATAGTTTCATACTCTGAATCACATTTGTATTGATTCACTACTTTTAAGGTTGTCATTGTAGAAAGTCCAGTTGTATTTTTTTTTTTTCGGGGGGGGGGGGGGAGGGGGACATGCGGTATGGGATGAGGATGATTGGTAGACCCTGTACTCACCCTTCTTCCTGGTCTCCCAGGCTTACCCCGTGGACCTTCAGTACTCACACCACCCTGCACTCAGAGTTGGGATAAGAGAAGATAAATTTACACCACAAGAAATGAAGTAACTCCTTCTGTGCCCCTGAATCAAATGTGCACTAATTTCACACACATATCCATGGTCAAATGGCTATTGCAGCACACAAAGGGTAAAAGAAATGAATTGAAAATATACCAAACTTGAATTTTTCAAACTGACTTTTTATTATTCCCTCAGTGTTATTTGTTATTGTATCCATCTTTACATAAAACCTACAATTTAACCCTATTCTAACTGGGGGGGGGGTCAAATTGACCCCCCCTTGACGTTTCGCGCCACGATTACGCAACGCGTAAAGCTTTTGCCGCGTCGTTTCACGACTTTTTTCATTGAAGTCTCCCGCACATTTTGAGACCAAATTTGCGACGTCCGGGTACACCGTTTTGAAGTTACTTAATGTTTTGCATATGCATGTCAACCAAAAAACAGCTCAAATTCATGATATCGTGTGCAAATCCAATGCACATTGTGTTTTTTGGTTAAATTGATATAAATTAGATTATTTCAACTTTTAAACATTGAAATTAATCAATTCTAGTGTAGATAAGCCTGAAAAAGTGCCTGCAACAAGTTTTGGCAAAAAAACAATAGAAAACAAAAGGTTGAAAAAACAATAAAATACATAAGAAATTAACAAAACAATAAAAAACAAAAGAAATTAATTTCAATTGAGCTATTTTTTTACACAAAAATTGTTTGATGTGTCTTGAGGAATTTTGACACAAAAATTTAGCAATCCTCCAGTCTTTTTAATGGAGTTATAGGTGAAAATATGATTTCATGCACAAATTTGCATGATTAATTTATTAAAAATAGAAAGGCAATATTTTTCTATTGTATGACAATGTAATCTTGTAGTTGACATCCAGCTCTATCTTCAGGCAAAATTTCGCGGCGATCGCACGATCGGCGGCCGAGATCTGAAGGGGGGGTCAAATTGACCCCCCCTCAGTAAAAACTTGGTCTCAAATAGCCCAGTTAGAATAGGGTTAACTAGCTAGAAACGCAGAGAGATAAACAGGTATAATTATACATAGTAGAAAGATTAAGAGACATGGCAAAAGGGTAGAGAAGAGAGGAGAGATATATATACCAACAGAGAGGAGAGATATATACCAACAGAGAGGAGAGAATACCAACAGAGAGGAGAGATACCAACAGAGAGGAGAGATATATACCAACAGAGAGGAGAGATACCAACAGAGAGGAGAGATATATACCAACAGAGAGAGAGATACATACCAACAGAGAGAGAGATATATACCAACAGAGAGAGAGATATATACCAACCGAGAGAGAGAGATATATACCAACAGAGAGGAGAGAATACCAACAGAGAGGAGAGATACCAACAGAGAGGAGAGATATATACCAACAGAGAGGAGAGATACCAACAGAGAGGAGAGATATATACCAACAGAGAGAGATACATACCAACAGAGAGAGAGATATATACCAACAGAGAGAGAGATATATACCAACCGAGAGAGAGAGATATATATACCAACAGAGAGGAGAGATATATTCCAGCAGAGAGAGAGAGAGAGAGAGAGAGAGATAGATAGACAGAGACATATAAAGAGTATACATGTACTGACAGAGTGTGTATATATCTATCATTTTTAAAGGTCCAGTTTACCTTTTGGAGCAGTGATTTCAAAAATGTTCAAGATATCACATTTGATGCATATGTGTAGGTCTGTTGTATCATAAAACATCCTACCGTATGAAATATTTGCAATAAAACCTAAAATATAAGGAGATATCGGGGTTTTTCTCAATAAAGCGTAACTGTATACGTTTTAGTCTGGAAACATTTTTATTATAACTATTGTTCACATTTTGTGTATTTAACAGCACTTAACATCGATTATACGGATTCAAATTTTGACAGTGCTTGTTTCTATCCCTAACTCACATTTTAGAACTATTCTAAAGCACTAATGCTGGATTTTTGTTTCATCTGCAAATGGTAAATTATGCCTTTAAGAGTTACAGCTCAGAGGGAAACATCAACTGGTGTGACAGGTAAACACAAACAGCAGCAAACCAGTACAAATTTGACTGATGTTGACTCCTGACAAGAAAGTTAACACCATTTGAATATTGGTTATCGGTAGTCATCTAATATGATGTCCAATTGCTACATGTATATATATCTTGCTTCCTTGTTTAATACTCAAAGGGAACTTTCTGAACAACTCAAAACTCTGAACAAGATCCTTGTAGATACAGCTTGATATTTTTTTTTTAACATGGAAGACATATGCTAGGAGTTATGAGACATAATTTTCAGGCTAAGCTTCACGAGTGATATATAATTTGTCCAAATAAGTTTTTAAAAACTCATCAAACATAATAAGTTGATTCAAAACTTGAAGAATTAAAATGAAATTGAATTGAAGACTCCAAACATATCATAGAAATAGATTTACAATGGTTTTTGTTCCTCAAGTACCATGGGCTGCTATAAGGCCATCCTTAAGTATGAGGATGGGTAGCCTTTTGCCAAGGCACTCTCTCTGTATGTTGGTGAACCAACAGGGGTGAAATAATAATAATAATAATAATGTGTGAAGCAGACCTCAAAAGGCCCTCGCCCTGTCACGCTTGGCTGGGCTTGCTTCGCCTGCCTGTTATAGCCATCATACAGCGAGAAGGCCTTGACAAAAGGCTAGAGGATGGGTGATATGCAAGTCTAAATATTTGAGGAGTTTGAATGCAAAAACAGATAAACAATCATTTTCACAATGTTTACGTAAGATCTTCATCAAACAAAAGAAAATAAATCTTGAGATGATACTGCACTTGTAACATAATAAGAAATATATCTGAAGATATCATTGAAATTATCACATAATATTCTAATCAGTTTCTTTGATTTTTTAGCACATTTAATCTCAAATATTCCACCTTGATAAACAATGATATTAATAGTATGAAAGATGTCCATCATCGTGGTAGTAACTGTGATATATTAATAGTACTGAAGATGCTCATCATCATGGCAGTAACTGAAAGAAATAAAGCAAATCTTCTGTCTCACGTCGTAATCATTTTTCATGTTTGCCTTGCTTCATGAGACAGAAGATTAGCTTTATTTTTTTCAATGATATATCAGTTTCTGCATTGAAACTCTTCATTTAAAAGAACAATGCTTTGACAGGGCCATATCTACCTTCTCTCCCTTTGGTCCGGGAGGGCCCTGCACTCCTTGGATACCTTTTGCTCCCTTTGGGCCAGCTGGTCCAGGAGGTGCAGGCCCAGGGTCGCCCCTCTCTCCCTAATGGAAGGCGGGGGGTATGAAGTATGAAGTAATAAAAGTAAGAAATACAGAGTCAAGACATGAACCATTTGACTTCAAGATAATAGTAATCTGCACCAGAGTTAACACATTGTATATCAATAAATTTAGCTAATGGCGTAAGATGAATACGCAGATACTTCTTGTGGACCTACACTCTCTGAAAGTACAATCTAATGCGTTACAACACAAAATACAGTTTGTTGTTTCTTGTTCTTAATAACATGATTCACAGCATTTCTATGGCACCATACATTTACATCAGTTTTAAGAAAATATATCCTCACTGACTAAAATGAAATATTTTATACTAGTCCCATGTGTTAATAGCAGTTTTTCTGGCATTTACAGCAAAAAGACAATTCATGGAGGATGAAAATGAGTATTTTTTGTGCTCTTCTGTGACTACTGTAGTGATATAATTGCTAACTTACATTTCATCTACTAACATGCTAGCAACAGTCGACACAAACACTTATATATGGAGTACAACTACTTCAACAGTATGGTGCAACTGTGGTTATTGTACCTTTCACAGTTATTTTTCAACATAATCAGTAATTTTATCACTTGGCCAGGACCTGTTTGCCCGATCTCCTTCATCTCAGCACACAAAGGCTTTGATGGTAGCCACCACCAAAAAAGCTTAAATGCTCTAATGTCAGCCCCATACTGCCTCTTATAATATTCATCTGGTAGGCCTACAATACTTGCAACTGTCAAATGACAGACGATCTTATAGTTTGGCCGTGTTGTCTCTCACAACACTCTCTCCTGGAATCAGGACATTAATTACCGGAACATATTGTGAGCTGAAAAGACAAGGGTGTTGAAGTGCCAATAAAGCCATAGGTTATGGGAACCTTAATGCCCTTACCTTACTAAACTCAAGGACAGATCCAGGAATTCTGTAAAGGGGGGGGGGGGGGCGCAACTAATATTTCTGGTGCCACTTCCGGGTTTCATTTCATTTTTTTCTTTTTATTTCTTTTGTTTTTAACAAAAAAAAAAAAGGGGGGGGCTTGCGCCAGTTGCCCCCCCCCCCCCCCCCCCACCCCCCCCCCCCCCCCCCCCCCCTGGAATCGCCACTGCTAAACTGACAATATGGCATGCAAAGATATTCACATACTTTTATTTTTGTGCTAGCTTCTGGTTGCAAGAAATCCGCGAAAGTTTTCACACCATAAAAATTTCCAGTATTTCTAGTATTTAGTTCATTGCATGTATGCTTTAACCCTATTTTAACTGGGCTATTTGAGACCAAGTTTTTACTGGGGGGGGGGGTCAATTTGACTTCAGATCTCGGCCGATCTCTTTGCGCATTGTGGAATCATGGCGCGAAATGTCGAGGGGGGGGGGTCAATTTGACCCCCCAGTTAAAATAGGGTTAAGAGTATACAGCTGTATGCCTTATGTTATTTATCATAATGGTGCATCTTCATTAGTCGGAGCTTCATTAGTCTTATCTCTGTTATGTGATTATCCCCACTGTAGAAACATTCAAGAGGAGATGATGCACAGAGTGTATCAGTCTTTGCAGGGGCGATTCCAGGAATTCCATAAAGGGGAGGTGTCTTTACCAAATTAAGGGGGGCATGCCCCCATTTTTTCTTTTTTATTTCTTCTGTTTTCACAAAAAATAAAGAGGTGGCGTGTGCTCAGTGCGCCCCCCTCTGGATCCGCCACTGCTTTATTGGGCTCAAGCTAAACTCACCTTCTGCCTCCCGGGGCGACCTGGGCGCCCTTGTAGGCCCGGTGGTCCAGGAGGACCCTGTGAAAACAGAAGTCAATCACGGAAAATGATTTAGCAAATATCATTCTTGCACTTTAACTCTTACTGTGCTTTATTTGAAACACTGGCAGCTCTGCAATTGTGTTATGCAGTAATTGGGTATTACAGAACTCTCCTTATTCCTTGAATCACTGTGATATCTTTCGGGCTGTTGTACAGGTATCTGTATCCGAGTGGCTATTGTTACATGCTTCAAGGTCATTACAATAATCACTCTTTTTTTTGTCAAGGGGTCAGTACAAATGTATGGCTATAACATTGGCAAGGTACATCTTGATGAACAGGCACAAACAAGTATTTGATCTAAACCTCTTCCTAAAAGACTCAATGTCCACAAAGGCATATGATACTTAAGGGATATGAAATGTGTTTTACAATGCATTAATTATGTGTGGGCCTGGACTTACTGGTGGTCCTGGAATTGTTCCTGGTGGACCTGGCCTGCCTTGTGCACCACGTGGTCCCTGATATGAAGGCACGAGAATGAAAACAAAAATCCATATAAAAGATATCTGCTTGAGCAGTCATATAATAACTGCCAAAATAAATCACTCTTATTATCTCAACAGGCATTGTTTCAAGAATTAGAATTATACAGTGATATGGGCCATTCTCCGAAAAGGGGCACCAAAGGGCATTTTTGTGTCTCCAACCTTCTCTAGGCCATAAAACACGATTTTTTCATCAGGAAACCAATTTTTTTACTTTTATTTATACTAGAGAATATGATGAGTAAAATTAAAATCAACTGAGGTCACAGCACCTCATGAAAAAATTATATACGACAACATGAAATATATATTTGTTGATTTTACCCATGTCTCCAGCCAACTCTGTGATTATATTTCACGCTCTCGCTCTTTACCGTAATATCAGAAATCTATGTTTTGTTCACTAATTTAAAGTGCCTTCGGTGCCTAAATAAAAAAACATAATGCTTAGCGAAAAAAGATTTGTATATTTTTTTTCTGCGATCTTAGCGATGGTGTCTCCAAATCTCCATAAGATACGTTACTTTTTGTATGACGCCCTAAAAAATATGAAGACAATAAAGCAGTGATTTGTATGTCGGTCTAGTGAATGAAGTCCATTTCAAGATTATATAAATACAAATAGTGTATTCTGAAACTCTATAATAATAAATATATTCAGACACAAAGTTTGCAATTGTGTATGTTACGATAAGCTGAAATAAGATACGTTACTGAAACTTTGCTCTATTACAGAAAAAGTACTTTGTTGATAGAGTTATAATGCATTTTTCCTTAAAGCACATTACATTGCTTGTATTCATACATGGGAGTTACGAAAGAAAAAGTTGTTATTTTGTGAAAACACAATGTTGAACATTAAGGCCGTCAAATACGTTACCGTCAAATACGTTACCGTCAAATACGTTACCGCATAAAGTGCACAAAATAGGCGCAACGCACTTTGCGCTAATTCTCTAATTTTGCATAACCTAATGGTTCTCTGCTCTTCAAAGCATGGCGGCCACTTTGAGCGTGATGTTGCATTACGTTTAGTACCGAGAGTTTGAGGGAGATGTAAGGCTTCTCGCCATTTGTAATTCGTCCCGGCTACGTGGTTGGTAAGAATTTCATTTTTGAATATCGGCAGAGTATAGTTCATTTACTTATTTGACTAGTATGACACATTTGAGAGTTATTTAATGTTGATGGAACAGTTATTCGGCTAAAGACATCTTGCGTATGCATGATATTGTTTCGTGTGTGTGTGATAGCTCACATGTACGTTAGAATATTACCCTGCACTGGCACGGTAACGTAATCTTAACCGACTGGTAAGGAATCTTATTGGATGATAATATCCTGTTCTTACGTACACGACGACTATATATATTATATTTACGTGTTATTAATTATAAAATAATATGCATATAAAACTCCCATGCTGATATTTCCCCTCTCTGTTTGTCTCTCGTGTACTTTAGAAAGAAAAAGACATGGGTAAAATGCTTGCTGAGATACAGAAGGCCTATGGATACAGAGAAAGAAAAAGAGTGACCCCACATTTCTAGCGAAGGAGCGGAAAAGACAAATCCATTATCGCGTTCCTGTTTCTGATCAAGACATGTCGACTCTTGAAAAAGGAAAATAATGACGTGTTTATATTTCTTTTTTTTTCGGAAAACATTTCTTTTTTTGAAATGAGCAAATTAATGATGTAATCCCCTCACAATTTTCTACACATTTTATTTTCAGACATCCTCAAAATTAAATATATCATATATGATTTAGTATAAAGCTTTCGCTCTATTAATCCAGAATGAATGACAGATGATATTTGTTCTGACATATCTTAATATCAGGGTATTTTTTTGCCTGTACAGGTATTCTGCAAAAAAGTAAGAATTTTAAAAATGTCATGTATAACATAATGACAAATTATGAGCGGATGACATCAACGACTTGCTCATAAGAATCTTCATAAAGACTGGTCAAGAAATGTTTACTGAAGATGTGAAATTTAGAAATGTATTATCTTCCTTACTTGGTATACTCGGATTGTATTTTTTGCATCTCTTCCTTCTTAATTGTATTAATTTCGACCCGGATTTTCCCTTTAAAACTTGCCACATTATGTACAGGGGCAACGTAATGTTTATTGTCAACTGATATGTGGAAGGAGAATATTTATGATTCCTTGATCTAGTTTTTTTTTTTTTTTTTTTTGTCTTGGCTCTCTATGAATGTAAAAAAAAAAAAAATATGAAGATGTGGAATACGTCAATATAGTGTAAGTTTTAAGATACCGAAATGTTTGAGTGGATGATGAATCAGATGTGTTAATGCAAAGAAGTTTTAGTTACTTGAGGGTTGTGCCGGTTACGTTATTTCCACCATAATCTAACGTATTGCTCCGTGTCTTTTTTAAAACAAATTCAAATTTCATGACAGGACATGTGGAAATACATTGATACATTATACAAAACTTCTGACACCTATATGCAACGTGACTACTTGCTGGGAATGAAATCTTTTCTACTATTTTAGAAGGTTCTTTCGGGTCTTTTTGTTAGGAGCAGAGCCAAAACACATGTAGCCCAAGTGAACATTGTCTTTATAAGATTAAACTGTCAGCAGTCACGTTACCTTTATACGTTGGAAGTGAAATATTTGTCTGTTCACTCGGAGCTATTCAACTTCATCATGTTGTTCCAAACTGAATAATGTTGCATATCTATATGCGTTAACAGAGGGACAGAACTACATAATAGGCTGTACATTGTCCATTAGATATCAAAAGTTTCAGTCATTATATTTGAAACAGAATTATAGTTACGTCTCGGGTTAACTTTTTTTGTGTATGTTATCGATTAATAATTTTACTAACTGAAATATGTCAAATCGATTATCTGAGGTTATGATATGTTCTAGGTGGCTATAACATTTTGATGTAGACAATATGCAAGGGCGAGTCTATCATCATGTTACTTTATAATTCACAGTAACAACATTTTGTAGTAAATAGATGTCTGTCAGATACGTTACCATCCCTTCCACTCGTATAGGTAATAGATTTGATTTTTATTGTTGATATTGTTCCACCTTAATAATGCCAGATATCTAATCAATAAGATAACAGAAGAAAATGGACTATATTGTACATTTTAAATCAAGTTTCAGTCATGCAATTCAAACAGAACATAATTATGTTATTGCATAAATTTTGTTAATGCATGCACATAATGATATCATGATGAATGTATGACTTTGTATTACTGAGCAGTGTCAAGGCGATTAACTAGGGTTATAGATATGAATATTTATGGTTGATAATTCATTTGGATGTAAGATATAAAGCAAGATTGAGTTTATCATCATCTTGAGATACAAATCTAGGTAACGAAATTTTGTGGAAGAAGTATGTCAGATACGTTACCATTTTTTTCTTTCCTTGTTACTCGAAATGTATGAAATCTGTTGTAAAGTGCGCTTGCAATTAGCTTTCTTTGATAATTTCAGTACTTATGTATGACTTTTATTACTGTGTCAAAGCAATATAAGATCAAAGTGTATTAGAGATAATAATTGCAATATAGGGTTTGTATCTTATACGAAAATATATAATTTTGGCGCTGATTTTAACTTACAGGCTTCAAACGTCAATCCTTTTTTTTTTACATCTGGACCGATCAAAGTTCAAGAATTACTGTTTAGTCATGTGCGCATATTAGTTACGTTTACATTGATATAGATATTTACATTAATGGTCCACAAATGATACATCCACAGCCATTTTCTTGTCTAAAGCCTAATGGTAACGTATCTGACAGGTGGTAAAAACTATGAAAAAATGTGTTCAAGTTCAATGCTATTTCTTGAAAAATGTGTTTGTGTCAAAAATCACCCGTTGGTTGTTATGTGTTCTCAAAGTATTAAAGTTTCTGAATTCAAATGAGTTTCGTGACTTTTTTAATGTCGAAATTTTATAGTTTGTCCAACCCTGTTGGTGCCCTTTTGTGGAGAATGGCCCATATATTGCCTCAGTTTCATTACATTTGTGATTGAATGTGCAGTGTATAATGCAAAGGATCTCAGACTTAGGCGCAGTGCAATGGGTTGCCTAACTCATATATAAGCATATGTAATCATGATTCCTGAATCTTAACCCATTCCATACTGAATTCTGAAAATTCCATAGACTCAATACGCAGGTCACCTGGTTCCTGTATGGAACAGAATAATTCAGAGGAAATGAAAAACAGAGAGATAGCAAATGTCATTTACTGAAACAAAGAGATATTTGCATGCTAACCTGTTCATCTGGTCACATTTCTACTTAACCCTAACGAGGCCGGGGGGCCTCAGGGCCCCCCCTCGACGTTCCGCGTGATGTATCGCTAACGCGAAAAGCTATCGCCACGATGTTTCATGACTTTTTTCTTTTGAGTCTCCTGCATCTTTTGACACCAAATTTGCAATGCCCGGGTGCACGGTTCCAAAGTTGTGCATAAGTACATACGTGCATGTCAGACTAAAAATTACTCAAAAACGTGAATTCATGTACAATTTCAATGCAAACTGTGCTTTCAGGTAAATTTCATAAAAGCATGGGGGGGGGGGGGGCAGGGAAACCCCCAAACTCTACTAACTATGGGGCCTCTTTCTCCACGCTCTCCCCTTCGGCCCCTGGATCCAGGAACAGCTGGTCCGGGAGGCCCCTGTGGCCCTTTTCCTCCCCTTGGTCCCATGTTTCCCTAGTGCAGAGAGAGAGAGAAAGAAAGAAAGAAAGAAAGAAAGAAAGAAAGAAAGAAAGAAAGAAAGAAAGAAAGAAAGAAAGAAAGAAAGAAAGAAAGAAAGAAAGAAAGAAAGAAAGAAAGAAAGAAAGAAAGAAAGAAAGAAAGAAAGAAAGAAAGAAAGAAAGAAAGAAACAAAGAAAGAAAGAAACATACTTGATTGATTAGTAATGCAGCTATTTAATTGTTAGGCAAGGGAACGACCATGATCGAATTATACTATTGTAAGACAGGTCCATAACTCACAAACTGTTAGGATCATCAAGGTGCCAGAAGAATGATTTACGATTTTTCTCTGCAACTGGGAAAATGTTGTTTCTGTGAGTGTGGTCTCGGTGTAACAGAAATAGTTTACACGAAGTATCAAATTCTCTCTTCCATGAATAGTCTGCCACATATCAGCGACTGTCAACCACGGGGTCTGTTTCATATTTATCACTTTCGACCATACAGTCTCAGAATATTATGTCTTTATCTGTTGGCAATGACATGTGAATCCTTCTTAGAATTCTAATTCCTTGTGGCATCTGTCCAATACTTATGAAAATAAATTTGATGCCTTTGTGACCCTTGTAGAATCAATTCTACATCATATGATATGGACTGGAATACGATTTCATAATCACAGCATTTTTTTTTTGCAGTTTTGTTTTGTTTTGTTTTTCTCAGATTTCTACAGCAACCCTAATGAGTAAAAACTTTCATATCAGCCTTTGAATGGATTTTGACCACAAAGCATAAAGATGTCTAATGTGGAATATCACATCACACTTGGTCCCTAACCCTTGTAGGTCCAGACAAAGTAACACCAAAGACGCCTTAGAGTGCTCATAAGTGAACCAAATCAAACTGAACCAAAGCCAACCATACAGTGCTGTGCCATATTTTTGGAGCATTTGAGCACTCTGTTGAGAAAGCATACCTCATGAGTTATTTTTAGAGGGGTCACCTATTTTGTAGCAAGAGGGTCATTCACCTGGTGCTTAAACAATGTACAGATGTCCCAAAAAAAGAGAAAGAACTCTTTGCATTATGACATATGTCCATGATACGCGCATTATTCACATGCAAACTTGTGGTACATTTCTGGTACTCTTTTGGAGCACATTGGGAAGTGGTCCACTTTGGCTTAGTTCAGTTCAGTTTGGTACACTTTAGAAGCGTTTGAGCACCCCTCTGGCGCTGGTTCAGTACGGTTCGGTTCGCTTTAGGAGAGCGCTCAAACGCACCCAGAGTTGATAAAGATGACTTTACCAGATGACCTGACAGGTCAAATGGCAAAGACATTATTTAATCCAGCAGGAGGACAATAATACCTAACCCACCTTCTCTCCTTTGAGTCCATCAATTCCAGGTGTCCCATCTCTTCCATCCTCTCCATGGCTAGCATTCCCTCTTGGACCACGTGAGCCACGTGGTCCCTGAAGGCCCTTTGGGGTACAAAGTCAGAGAAATGAAAAAGTAAGCAAAACTATATGCCCTCAGCGCAAGAAAAATAGAGACGCAGACAGATAGTTAGATAGACAGATAGATAGATATACAGATAGATAGACATAGACAGAGCTAGATAGATAGATAAATGGATAGATAGATAGATATAGATAGACAGATAGATAGATAGAGATAGATAGATATTAGATAGAATGAGAGATAGAGATAAATAGAGAGATGGAGAGAGAGAGATACAGATAGATAGATAGATAGACATAAATAAAGACAAATAGAGATAAAAAGACAGAGATAGAGAGACAGAGAGGAGAGACTGCAGATATTAATTGCCTGCATCATCTCACTGAAAGCATATCAAAATTAGTTCGAGTTCTTCGCTTTTCTGACACACAGTCATAGCTGAATAGAATGATAAAACTAAAGTGGAAGACCATACAAGACAGAAATACTTGTGTGAAAAAGGTTTTACTTACAATTTCTCCTTTTTCACCTTTTGCTCCGTCAAAGCCCACCTGTCCCTTTTCACCCTTGACTCCGGGGGTCCCCTTTTGCCCCCGACGACCTCGAAAGCCTCGCAGTCCCTGCCTCCAGAAAATAAGATCACTTTGCCTTAAGTTGTCTAGATTGAATACTTTGGGTAAGATTGCAGAAAGGATTTTGGCAATTAAAGCCCACAGCACACTACACAATCCTACCAGTTGCATGACTCTGCTTGAGGCAAGTCAGGTCATAAGACCAGTCATGGGACTGAACAATGCACACTATGCCATCAGACTACACAGCTGGGCTTACGACTGTACTGGAGTCAATACTGTGGCATGATTTGCTAAAAGTCCATGACCCATTGTGAAAATTCGACTTAATTGTCAAATCTCCATGACTGGCACTGCGACCCAGTCGCACTACTGGAACCTGGCAAGGCTGGTGATATCACACTTCCAGTCTTTAGATCATACGATCAGTGAATTGTGGCAAAGTCGTGTAGTGTGCGATGGCTTTTAAAATAACAAAACGCAAAGAAATGGTGCACCTTGTAGAAAAGGGTAGGGAATGTGAGCCTTTTAATTAGACTCTTGAAAAGTGACTAGCCTCTGCAAAAGGTCTACTCACTGTAGTCATTGCAAGAAAGCTAGTAGATGGTCATCACATCAGATGAGAGTCAATCCACATAAGCTCTGGCATTAGTGCCAAAGAGGGTCTTGCAAACCTCCCCAAATTTCTTAACTTATGCGTTATTTGCACTGCATACATTAGCTACCAGCAGCGGGCAGCCAAATTGCTACCAACCGGCAGATATCGATTCCAAAAAGTTTATGAATGCACTCTTTGCATTTGAAGCCAATGGAAGAATGTCAACTGTGTTAGTTAAAATAACTAAATTGTTCAGTAACTTAAATGTTCAGCAGAAGTAGAGCAGCGCACGACTAGAAAGATAATCACAGATTTGAAAAGTCCTCGTGCTGACACACTGTTCACGCATGACTGTTGGTGCTCACAATACCATGAGTAACAAATTTCTTCAGTATTTGACTTAAAACTGCAGTAAGATCAGGACTCTGGAGTTTTGATACTATAGGCATTTTACTTCATGAACACTGAAAGCTAACTTTGACAAAAATGCCCAATATTTGATTGTTTTACAATCGTTCAATTCTACAGTACATGCAATGAAGGCATCATCACTTAACTCTCATACTCTCATACCAAACATTAATTTGTTTTCATATGTGGCACTCAGGCTGCACATACGCAGAGTTCGAGTGTTTAACGGAGAACCTGACATTTCGTTCTCATGCTTTTCTACTTCCTATCCAATATCTTTCTCACTCTGATTCCCAAATAGCTCCCACTAAAGCCTTCACATAATACTAACCAATAAGCCCCTTGTCCCTCGTCGCCCTGGGTAACCGATAGCTCCAGTCCACCCCTGTCTGCCCTTGTCACCCTTCTCCCCTTTCTCTCCCTTGCCACCTCTCTTCCTGCCCTGCACACAGAATTGATAAAAAGGGTCAAAGGTTAGCATGAAATTGATAAAAAAAGGTCAAAGGTTAGCACAGAATTCATTAAAAAGAAGGTGAAAGGTTTGCAAAGAATCGATAAGAAAGGTCGAAGGTTAACATGGAATTGATAAAAAGGTCAAAGGTCAAAATCAGGGGTTGAACCAAGAATATAAACTTATTTTTCACATGACCACAGACTTTCAAGCATTACAATGCACAGAAAGAAAAAAACAAAACAAAAACAGGACACACAACTTTTACCACAGACTTATGTATTCTGTATTAAAAAGGCATAATCTTCCAGATTTCATTTATCTATTTATCTACACATTTATAAGTTTACTTGCATACATGCACATTTACACTGCTTTCCATTATACTAATACTTGTACACCTATATAATTCATGCTTACATCCATGTTTACACACAAGCATACAAACACAAAAACAAAGGAAAATGTAGCAAAGACAATACAGAAAATAGAGAAACAGAATGCATTCAAACAAACATACGCTACTGAAATTGATAGCTTATACACATTACCTTGGTAATCCCTTCTGCACAGGTTCATACAGTATATGGATGAGAGCCATGACATTTGTAAAGCAACATGAACCCAATATTCATACATGTGGCTAATTTCAGGATGACGCAAAATCTTACCCTCATACCAAGCCTTTAAATCTTACCTGAAGGTAAATAAAGAAACAGAGTACAGGATTGCAAAATCACAAAAAAAAAAATAAAACTACCTAGTCATTTCCGCAAATAAAGATTTGTGCTGTAACTCTCTATTTTTTTTTGGTGAATGGTTATGGTTATCTTCTGTTATCATTATGTATGAAAATATCATGCTACTCTCTTTTTCCCCTTTTCTATGATTATTTTTATCATATTGTAGTTCTATGTTTGACATTATATAACTGTTTTCTTGATTGTTGTCATATAATTATTTTATCAATAAATGAACAGTATGTTTGCAAAAACCGATAAGTCCATATTTGCCAAATGGAGATATTTGCGATTAAAGGTCAAGAAAAATAAAGAGAATAATAAGAAAATTTTTACTTCTTTTGACCATAACTTCAAAAATGTACCTTTACATGTAGTGACCAATACCATTTAAAAGGTATTATTTTGTACTTTATGACAGAGACCATACTTCAAAATCTCCAAAAATGGACTTATCGGTTTTTGCAAACAAATTCTTCAAATACTGAATTATTAAAAAAAAAAAAAATCTTACCCTTAGTCCCAGAGCACCTGGTCTTCCCGGGGCTCCAATATCGCCTGTATCTCCCTGAGTAAAAAAGATAATCAACAGAACTTTTATTAGTATATTGTACTCTACAATTCAAAAGTATACGAAATGCAAAAGACACATTCATACACATATATGCACACACAAGTGGACCAGTGAATGACTAATAAATATAACAACAGCTATCAAAGTTGTTGGAATCTCTTTCTATGCTTCTCAAAATGTTTCTCAAAATGCTAATTTCTGCAGCGGATCTCTATGTCATAATCTCTTGAACTTTGCCTACTGTAAACACAGAAATTTTCACAGTACATTAATTTTCATGTATTTCGCGCTACTTCTGGCTAGCGTGAGTTCCAACGAAAATATCTTCACAATTTTCTCCGCACATTTTGAATGGGTTGACAATTGCGCAGAGTGAATTCAACACCCAAGAATATGTTTTTGAGTCACTCAACGCAAAAAATTAATCACGCAAAAATATCAACATTTACAGTGTGTTCCATCTAAAAATCATGACACCTGTGTCAAATACCAAGTTCAACTGACACACTGCCAAAAGTTCCCTTGTCCCCATGGCAACAACAATCACAAGACTGGAACAAGGAGCAGACAGTCGAGCATCTGGGGCTTTATTACAAGCACACGCAGTGCATTGACCTTTTACCTTGTAACCATCTGGCCATCTCGGGATTTATTACAAGCACACGCAGTGCATTGACCTTTTACCTTGTAACCATCTGGTCCCGATGCCCCTTTGTCTCCTGGGTCCCCTACTTCTCCCTTTATGACATCATCAACAGCAAGAGTGAGAAGAGAGAGTGGCATCAACTCCACCAGGGTGGATATGGATTAGAAACTACAAAAAAAAAAAGTATTCTTACAGTTCCATTAGACATCTAATGTTGTTCTTTTACTATCTGACTGGTCTAACATGAGACCTGGAATTCAGAAATTTACATCAATTGAAAAATTGTTGCACAATTATGCACCATTATTACACCATTACACAATTCTTTCAGTCCAGCAGCCAATCTGTTTATTTCACAGGTCTAAATATATCCAATATTGAAGCAGATTTTACCATTTTAAACACCTGAAAAATTTCTAATGGTCCATTAAAATTTGACGGATTTAAATGGGCCTAATGGTATCTAACAGTAAAGCACATTACACCATTAGAAACCATCAGACAGTTTCTTATAGTCCAGTCACAAAAGAAAAGTCATTTCAAAATGATTCTGCAGCTGGAAGTTGTCAAATATATGCAAGTCTCAAAAAGGATCTCATGTAGTGTTGTGTGTTACATTAAAGGGGATGGCTAGTAACTGATCAGTGGGAATCAGTGGGAATGCTGGGGGATGATTGTTCCAATCCTTGTGGGATTCATTTAAGAGTACATAATATATCTAGTATTGTGTGAAAATTATTTGCTTCAGAATGGTCTCATATTCAAGTAATGTGCAGTGTAATGTTTCCAGTTTAACACGCTTGTACAGTGACGGGGCGATCATTAATGATCTGTACAAGCATATATGCTAACCTGGAAACATTAAACTGCACATTACTTGAATATGAGACCATTCTGAAGCAAATAATTTTCACACAACAATAGATATATAATGTACTCTTAAATGAATCCCACAAGGATTGAACAATCATCCCCCAGCATTCCCACTGATTCCCACTGATCAGTTACTAGCCATCCCCTTTAAGCAAGCCTTCCAAAATAATGAGATGCACCCTTTCTAACACAGTGTCTAAAGCTGTAATGACATAGTATTAAGGATATATCAACAAACTGAGCAGAAGAGGGGTGACCTCATTCATATCATAACTTTTGGGGTGATTTTGCAGCCGAAATTACCACCATGTCTAGACCAAATTGGCAACTCTGCATTATTTTGAATCTCATAAATTGAAAAAAAAAAAAAAGATTTGATGAAACTGGTGAAATTTGTTAGATTTGCATAAAGCAAGAAAAAAAAAAGGTCCAAAAAATGACAACTTGAGAGAGCAGCATGAACTGTAATAAATGGACTTGAATGTGTTACCAATCTAAGGATCAGATTATAAACAGGGCTGCACACTGGCGCCGGTCCGACGGTCAAAGACCGGTAAAAGTCACTGTCGGACCAGTAACTTTTCAGGAAATCTACAAGTTACCGGTCCTACATGACCTGTAAAAAAAAAAAAAAAAACATTGGTGGGGTCAGTAGAAAGAAAAAGAGCAGCCATGATTAGGGAGAAACAAAATGCAAGATATCGCACTGTTCAACAAGTTTTACGCAAGTTTTCGTTTATGTCTACCGGTGCTCTTTGTACAGTAAACATACATTACACGTTTTGAGCACTAGCAGTCGACCAGTTATTCGCCCTCGCTTGCGCATTTGGCGCTGCTCACGCACTGCCATGCAATGCAATACATGCAGAGCATGTACAGTGTAACTGCTTTTCGTTTGCTTGCGATCGGCGGTCATGCCAGACAAGAAGCATTGATAGAAGCGCATGCATTTCTGGGTCATTTTACTCGTGATTTTTTTTTTTTTTTACGCAAGATCGATCCGATCCCGGCTTCGCAGCAGCGTGGCAGTTATGTTAGAACTAATTTACTTGTGTCGATTTTTAGAAAAAGTAAAAACACATTCGATATTCAGCGATACAGTAAATGGATCTGATTGCATTCATTTTCATTTTACACAGTCATTTCACAAATGAATAATTTAATTCTCTCAGAATGGTCTCATAATGAAGATAGGCGCAAAAAGGATCACGAAATCGGCTCTTCCGTGTACTTTTTAAGAACGCATGCACAAAATGTGAATAGATAATACTAGGGAGGAAAAGAAATCATCCTGCAGTCCCGCTTACATATTTGAGGTAGAAATCGTCCCAAAAAGGATCATGAATTCGACCGGCCGCGTCGTATCTTTCAAAAGCTTATATATGTACGAAATGCGAAGAGATTATAGAGGAGAAAAAAAAATAAAAATAAAGGACACATTTTGTTGAGTGCATCATAAAAGATTACAGCCGAATAACAATTCATGAAATCAACGCAATCCCGTTGAAATTTGAGGAAATAATAGGCGCAAAAAGAATCTTGAATTCAGTCCTGCATGCCGTGTTGGTTATCAAAAACGCATACACAAATGCGACGAGATTATCAGGAGAAAAATAAAAAAAAACACATTTTACCCTTCTGGTGCGTGCATCATGAAAAAATTACATCTGAAGTAATTCATGAAATCGCCACAATCCCGCTGATATTTGAGGTAGAAATAGGCGCAAAAAGGATCGTGAATTCGGCCGTGTCGTATACCTTTTAAGAACGCATGTACGAAATGGGAAAAGATTAGCGGGAGAAAAATAAAGGACACATTTTCACCCCTTTTGGCGCTTGCATCATATAGATTACAGCCGAATAGTAATTCATGAAAATTTCGCAATCCCGTTGGAATTTGAGTAAACAATAATAGGTGCAAAAAGAATATCGAATTCGGCCCTGCATGCAATGTATAATTTTGAAAACGCATGCACAAATGCGAAGAAATTATCGGGAGAAAAATAAAGAACGCATTTTCAACCCTTCTGGTGAATGTATCACAAAAGATATCAGCCGAAATAATAAATGACATATTGCAATCCCGCTGATATTTGATGTAGAAATAGGCGCTAAAAGGATCGTGAATTCGGCCGTGACGTATAGGCATGTACGCAATGCGAAGTGATTATTGGGTGAAAAATACAGGACACATTTTCAAACCCTTCTGGCCCGTGCATCATAAAGATTAGAGCCGAATAATAATTCATAAAATCATCGCAATCCCGTTGAAGTTTGAGGAAACGATAGGCGCAAAAAAATCATGATTTTTGGCCGTGTCGTGTATCTTTTAAGAACGCATTTACGAAATGCAAAGAGTTTATCGGGGAAAAATAAAGGACACATTTTCAACCCCTTTTGGTGCGTGTATCATAAAAGATTGCATCCGAAGTCATACATGAAATCATCGCAATCCCGCTGATATTTCAGGTAGAAATAGACGCAAAAAGGATCGTGAATTCGGCCGTGTCGTATACCTTTCAAGAACGCATGTACGGAATGCGAAGAAATTATGGGGAGAAAAATAAAGAACGCATTTTCAACCATTCTAGCTGGTGCGTGCATCACAAAAGATTACATCAGAAGTAATTCATGAAATTGCCACAATTCGGCTGATATTTAATGTAGAAATAGGCGATGAAAGGATCGTGAATTCAGCCGTGTCGTATACGCATGTACGAAATGCGAAGAGATTATTGGGAGAAAAATACAGGACACATTGTCAACCCCTTTTGGCCCGTGCATCATAAAGATTACAGCCGAATAATAATTCATGAAATCATCGCAATCCCGTTGAATTTTGAGGAAACAATAGGCGCAAAAAGAATCATGATTTTTGGCCGTGTCGTACATCTTTTAAGCACGCATTTACGAAATGCGAAGAGTTTATCCGGGAAAAATAATGGACACATTTTCAACCCATTTTGGCACGTTATCATAAAAGATTACAGCCGAAATTATTCATAAAATCATCACAGTCCCGCTGATATTTTAGGTAGAAATAGGCGCTAAAAGGATCGTGAATTCGGCCGTGACGTATACGCATATACGCAATGCGAAGTGATTATTGGGTGAAAAATACAGGACACATTTTCAAACCCTTTTGGCCCGTGCATCATAAAGATTAGAGCCGAATAATAATTCATGAAATCATCGCAATCCCGTTGAATTTTGAGGAAACAATAGGCGCAAAAAGAATCAGGATTTTTGGCCGTGTCGTATATCTTTTAAGCACGCATTTACGAAATGCGAAGAGTTTATCCGGGAAAAATAAAGGACACATTTTCAACCCATTTTGGCGCGTTATCATAAAAGATTACAGCCGAAGTTATTCATAAAATCATCGCAATCCCGCTGATATTTTAGGCAGAAATAGGCGCTAAAAGGATCGTGAATTCGGCCGTGACGTATAGGCATATACGCAATGCGAAGTGATTATTGGGTGAAAAATACAGGACACATTTTCAAACCCTTTTGGCCCGTGCATCATAAAGATTAGAGCCGAATAATAATTCATGAAATCATCGCAATCCTGTTGAATTTTGAGGAAACAATAGGCGCAAAAAGAATCAGGATTTTTGGCCGTGTCGTATATCTTTTAAGCACGCATTTACGAAATGCGAAGAGTTTATCCGGGAAAAATAAAGGACACATTTTCAACCCATTTTGGCGCGTTATCATAAAAGATTACAGCCGAAGTTATTCATAAAATCATCGCAATCCCGCTGATATTTTAGGTAGAAATAGGCGCAAAAAGGATCGTGAATTCTGCCGTGTCGTAAACCTTTCAAGAACGCATGTACGGAATGCGAAGAGATTATGGGGAGAAAAATAAAGAACGCATTTTCAACCATTCTCGCCGGTGCGTGCATCACAAAAAGTTACATCCGAAGTAATTCATGAAATCGCCACAATTCCGCTGATATTTGAGGTAGAAATAGGCGCAAAAAGTATCATGAATTCGGCCATGTGGTGCATCTTTTTAAGAACGCACTTACAAAATTCGAAGAGTTTATCGGGAAAAATAAAGGACACATTTTCAACCTCTTTTGGCGCTTGCATCATAAAAGATTACAGCCAAAGTAATTTATGAAATCGTCACAATCCCGCTGATATTTGAGGTAGAAATAGGCGCAAAAAGTATCATGAATTCGGCCATGTGGTGCATCTTTTGTTAAGAACGCACTTACGAAATTCGAAGAGTTTATCGGGAAAAATAAAGGACACATTTTCAATCTCTTTTGGCGCTTGCATCTGAAAATATTACAGCCGAAGTAATTTATGAAATCGTCACAATCCCGCTAATATTTGAGGTGGAAATGGGCGCAAAAAGGATTGCGAATTCGGCCCTGCATGTCGTGTACCTTTTAAGAACGCATGCACAATGCGAATAGATTATCGGGAGAAAAATAAAGAACCCCTTAAAGCGTGTGCATCAGAAAATATCACAGCTAAAATAATTCATTACATCGTCGCAATCCAACTGACCACCAAGAGCAGGTTACGCAGCAAGTTCGTGCGCCGATGTTAAGAAAAAGTCACAAACGCATTTGATACAATCTGATTTTGTTCATTATCACTTTACACTGTAATTCACAAACAGACATTCTATTTTTTCCTATCTTTTTTTAAATTTGTTGTGCAATAAATAATGCAAGTTTAAAAAAAAACAACAACTATTAATCTGTAAAATGTACATGGGTAAGGGGGTACGTCCAAAAAAAACCCAAGAAAATAAGTTTGCAAGTCATTTAATGTTTTTTTTTAGGTTGTCATTGTTGACCGGTAAATTTTCTGTTCGGACCGGCAAAAAATGGTAAAACGGGGCATTTACCGGTCCGATAGAGACAGGTTGGACCGGCAGAAAAAATGGGTTAGTGTGCAGCCCTGTTATAAACTTTGTGATTTGGAGATAATTTTACATGTTGTCAGTTTTTTTTTGGCATATTCTGAAATGCTAGCACAAACGGATAAAAATCATGCTAACAAGGTACAGAATGAAACACAGAAATGCTGGTTTCTCACTTGAGGAGTCAAATCAATGAAGCAAAAGAAGCGAGTAAGATAATGTATAAGCTGTTATTTTCACGTACAGATATTTTTGCGAGATGTTGTTTTCGCGATGTGACACCGAGGATATCGTAAGTGCACTATTAGCCTAGTGTACGGCGACATTTTCGCATGTTGTTAAATTTGCGGTCCAGCCATGATTCGCGAAATTCGCGAAAATTACACCCTCGCGAAAATAACAGCATATACAGTAGATAGATAGATAGAGAGAGAGAGAGAAAGAGAGGGAAAGAATGGTTGTGTACTCACGGGAGTCCCCTTCTCTCCTTTGGGTCCTTGCTCTCCTTGTTCACCCTCGCTGCCTCCTATTCCCATATCACCCTTGGGGCCCTCTGGTCCAGGGGGCCCAGGATAGCCTGGGGGACCTTGTGGCCCAGGGTAGCCCTCATAGCCCTCTGGCCCCGTCCTGCCCTTCACAAATGCAAACATCGGACATATGCATAACAATGCGGAAAACAACAGTCAGTATTCATTAAGACACAATCATCTTTAATACTCGGGTCAACTCCATTATTATGACCATACTACTGGAAGAAGAATACAATAATAACAATGATGACAAAAAAGAAGGAGAAGAAAAAGACAACTAAGACTTAGAAGAACAAGGAGGAGGAAGAGGAGGAGGAGGAGGAAGAGGAGGAGGAGGAAGAGGAGGAGGAGGAGGAGGAGGAGGGGGAGGAGGGGGAGGGGGAGGAGGAGGAGGATGAGGAGGAGGAGGGGGAGGAGGGGGAGGGGGAGGAGGAGGAGGAGGAGGAGGAGGAGGGGGGAGGAGGGGGAGGAGGAAGAGGAGGAGGAGGAAGAGGAGGAGGAGGAAGAGGAAGAGGAGGAGGAGGAGGAGGAGGAAGAGGAAGAGGATGAGGAGGGGGGAGGAGGAGAAAGAGGAGGAGGAGGAGGGGGAGGGGGAGGGGGAGGAGGAGGGGGAGGAGGAGGGGGAGGAGGGGGAGGAGGAGGAGGGGGAGGAGGAGGAGGAGGGGGAGGAGGGGGAGGAGGGGGAGGAGGGGGAGGAGGAGGAGGAGGAGGGGAGGAGGAGGAGGAGGAGGGGAGGAGGAGGAGGAGGGGAGGAGGAGGAGGAGGGGGAGGGGGAGGAGGAGGAGGAGGAGGGGGAGGAGGGGGAGGGGGAGGAGGAGGACGAGGAGGACGAGGACGAGGACGAGGAGGAGGGGGGAGGAGGAGGGGGGAGGAGGAGGGGGAGGAGGGGGAGGGGGAGGAGGAGGAAGAGGAGGAGGAGGGGAGGAGGGGAGGAGGAGGGGGGAGGAGGGGGGGAGGAGGAGGAAGAGGAGGAGGAGGAGGAGGGGGAGGGGAGGAGGAGGAGGAGGAGGAGGGGGAGGGGGAGGAGGAGGAGGAGGGGGAGGATGAGGATGAGGAGGAGGAGGGGGAGGAGGAGGGGGAGGAGGAAGAGAAAGAATCACATGATCGGGATGACAATTTAACAGAACAAAATCTTCAGTGGGACCAACAAATTGTGACATATGATGTGACACATTAAACAAGCTGTGTGCTTTTATTCTGAATTGATCATTACGTCTTTAATAATATGTAGCAAGGTGTCCAACATTCTTGTAAGGTTAGATAAATGTATATAAGAGAAAGCACACATACCAGATGTGCAAATAATGCTATGCAACCACTGTAACACTATTAAGTCCTCTTTGTTTTTGTTATTTTTCTTGTAGAGGCATGATGTTTGTCGAAAGATTGTATCAAATGATATCAACAAAGAAAGTGAAGAGTGTACAAAGGATTTTCAAGAAATGAATAGGGGCCTTTAAAACAAATCTGATCACAATACTCTACAAAAAAGGGTTGTAGAAAAACTGCTGAAAATACACTTTTTCATTCAATTTATGTTCCCACACTTAAATACACAAGTATAATGTAGAAGAAGAAAAGCTCTTTCAGAAAATATGAAAACTTAAGATTGACTTGATTGACCATTTTACCTTTTTTTTGAGTTCTCGCATAAAATCAAGGGATGCGACTTTTTGTTGGGTTTGTGATGCACGGTCACATATAAACTGTCATCAAATAATGAATAGAAAACACAGCTGAGACACATGGATGCGTATCTTTTTTCCATCTTCTTCCTACATTGTATGCACATCATGAAGACAAATGAATGAAGATATTTCACCTTAGGTCCCGGTGGTCCTTCCGGTCCGTAGGGGCCTGGGTACCCCTGAAAGCCCTTCTTCCCCATTGGTCCTTGGGCGCCAAGCTCTCCCCTTGGCCCTCTTAGCCCCTGCAAATATATCATTGTAACCAATACCATGTGATATATTGGACTCTCATTCTTCATAAGAAATGTGAGAAGAGTGGGATGCATGGTGGGCCAGTGGATTCGGCTCTGGACTGTAAATACGCTCATTTACACACGTTGAAAATCACAATTGAAATCAGGTTTTTTTGCCCTCTGGTTCACACGTACAAAATCATAATCTATATCACACTGCACTGGTTTGCATAAGGCCAAACTGTGCATGGGTGAGTCTCAGAGTTTGACCTGACTTTGACCTGACTGTCCAGTGCACCTTGCATTTTGGGATATACACACTTTGCACAAGTAATCGTAACAATTGAGAAAAAACACAATTATTTCAGAAACGTCCCACTTTTAGTGGTGGATTGTAATTTGAATCTTAAAGTGAAAACAAAGTTCCGGTAAGGGCTTGAGAACCCATCTGGCACCATTTCATATTTGCTTGCAATATATCGAAAGAGTCTGCAAAGAAACTTACCTGGCTGACGCGGTTTGCCGGAATGATGAGTCGTTTTGGAGTATTTTGAGAAAAAAAAGTCGGAAAACCGACCTTGAAGTTTTTGTTGTTGTTTATCAAGCGTCTTTGATTGTTTTTAGAGGCGCTTGATAGGCGCACACTAATTTTGCATGCACGCCAAAGAGGTTTTTGATGCGCGCGTTGTAACAACTCGGACCATTACTGCGAGTAGCCAGAACGCGAAGCGCTACAACGTAGTTTATACAGGCCACTCCCATACACAACACTGTACAATCCAGAGGGACAACCAATACAACTCAGCCCGCCGTCAAAGCGAGGCTGAGTTATCTCCGAGTCCGAGTTTAGCCTGACCCCGTTCGGGTAAGTTCTGAGACTGAACCTTTTTGGTTAATATTTCGCATTTTCGTCGTTACCCATCGAATATCTTGTTATTACAGCATTATTCCGCACATTTCCTAGGCATACGTTCACATTTGGGAGCAAAATTTGACAACTTTTGCAGGCATACCAGAACTTTGCTTGGGCTTTAATGATAGTTGTGATTATTGTGTCCACACATACAAATAACACTGTTTTTGCGTCTCACAGCCTAAATAATCACAACTATAAGTGGCTGTGTAAATGGACCTTATCTCTTTATCTACTATGCATCTACAAAATTAAACTATTCAACTATTTAACTAATGTTTATTTTGAGTATCTAGTGATACTTGCATGCATAACCTTATTCAATATGGTAATAAATAAAGAATGAAATGCTGTTTATTGAGCCAAATCAGAACTGGTAGATGAGAAGATTTAGTATGTAAGACGATTAAATCTCTCAACACTTCACTGCATGGTGGTAGATGTACCTACCCTGGGGCCCCTTTCGCCCATTTCTCCCAGTGGCCCAATGGGTCCCAAATTCCCCTTCTCCCCCTTCTCCCCTGGCTGGCCCCGCATGCCCCTCAAGCCAAGAAGACCCTGAGACATGGAGAAATCACAAAGGAAATGTTACCTCAACTCTTATTGCAGACACTTTGCTCATCTAGAAGAAAAAGTTTCACATAGAAAGGATTCATCATTAAAAAAAAAAGCCTCAAATAAAACAAAACAGGTTATCGAGCTCTGTCATTCCAGCCAATGACTCATATTTGATTCATATACAAAATTGATTTTTTTAAAAATAAGAATTCAATTTTAAAGTTTGTAATTCTCTGTGACTGAATTCTCATTTTTAGAATTATTCCCCTTGCATCAAAGCTACTAGTTTGTACGATGAATATAAAGTACATTTAACATCGATCCATCTCAGCAGCAAGAAATAGATCTACAGAAAGACAACAGAAACCCATCAGATAGTTATGGTAAGGCCAGAAACATTTGTGGCATGACACTTTTGCGAATTGCAGCAGACAGCCTTTTTTCACAGCATGAAACTTTCAAAAATCGCCACTTGAATTTACTGGAAGAGTGTTTCTCTCCTGAAGCACTAACAGACAGATGGTCTTTATATAAAGGTTTAACTAAAAAACAAACAAACAAATAAATGCACAAACAACATATAATGCTCAGGATCAAACGGACAGATTTTTGTATACACATCCATGCTTTAACAAGTGTGAAAAAAAAAACACAATCAAGAATTCATATTCAGAAAATATTGCTATTTTAAAATGACACTTTATATGGTGGTGGTAGTACTCTATAAAGGGATATCTATATATATATATATATATATATATATATATATATATATATATATATATATATATATATATATATATATGAATGTTCTTAACATTATCACTTATTCCCCTAATCACTCTTTCTTATATTTGCTGGCAAAGACAATATACAGGAAAGAAGTAAGGGAGACATATCACCCTTCCACCAGATCTGCCAACCAGACCCAGGGTACCATTGCCCCCGTACGTGCCCTTGGTCCCCTTTGGGCCCACTGCTCCACGCTTTCCCCTTCTTCCACGTAGGCCCTGCAAAAGTGGAAAAACACAATCGTTAAAGGACAAGTCCACCTTCATATGTGACCCGCTCCAACAAAAGGATCCTAAAGTCGCTGACAGGCGAGCCAAGCATGGCCCAGAAAAAATGCTATTTTCTGGCCTTT
The DNA here is from genome assembly GCA_033980235.1 of Diadema setosum. Lineage (NCBI taxonomy): Eukaryota > Metazoa > Echinodermata > Echinoidea > Diadematoida > Diadematidae > Diadema > Diadema setosum. The sequence continues at coordinate 7,649,447 of CM067069.1, read as the reverse complement.
CCTTTGATCATTTAGCTTCAAAATTTCGGCAGATGATAAAAGATACATTAGACTACAAAATTATGTAAAAACAGAAATCCGAACGTTTTGACAGATTTTGGTGTTCTGACTTCAAACTTGATTTTCTCGGCTCACCCGTCAGTGACTTTAGGATCCTTTTGTTGTAGCGGGTCACATATACATGTGGATTGAGAGAAGGCAACAATATTAGTAGAACACATCAGTGAAGGCTTGGGGAAAATCGGACAATCTGTTCAAACGTTATGAATTTTTAAAGTGTGTGCGCAGTCATTGCTGGATGAGAAGACTACTGCAGTGTATGATGTCACATGCGTTCAACAATATAAGGTAAATAAAAAGAGAATTTCGCAAAACTTTACTTTTGGAATAAAGTGCATATTTCTTTGACTTGTTACTGATGTATATTAAGGGTAATATTATTCCCCCTGCCTTCGGAAAGAGAAAAGTCGAGTGTTCTTTTGTTATGCGAGAAAAGTGAAAATATGTTGAATGTTCTTTATTCTTTCTTTATATCGTTGTACACATGTGACATCACAAGCTATAGTAGTCTTCTCATCCAGCGATGGCTAAGCAGAAACTTAACAATTCATAACTTTTGAACAGATTGTCCAATTTTCTCAAACTCTCACTGATGTGTTCTACTTAAATTGCTGCATTCACTCAACCCACATGTCTATGAAGGTGAATTTGTCCTTTAGGGATTATTTCGAGGTCCTGCTGAGATGTAGCAGAGTGCAGCACTGTAACCATTCATATCACAAGTCCTGAATATGTTTTATTCTATGCATCCTTACAAGTATGCAGCCATTGATTATCGATAACATTAACCCACTGCATGCAACATTAGTTTTCTGTCCATAGTTATGTGTCTGAATTTTTTGCATATTAACTTCCCTGTCACAGAAAGGGTTAAGCATACATGAATTACAGTATTAAAAAAAGTTTGAAAAGTACATCAAATACCCCCATCTCACTAGACGGTGATTCTGATATGATCCTTAAAAACTGACGAATCGCTTCAAATCTTCTCCATCGTATCTTGCATTTCAGAAGTGTGAAGTGCTGCCACAAAGTTTAAGTGCAACGTTACTTACACACAGTTTTCTATGGGCAGCACGTTCGGACAATGATGCCAATTTCATTTTGCATAAATTATCTGGAATATTCCCAACAAATTTTATCAAAATAAAAAGCTTTTGAAGAGATTCCTTTAAAAAATTAATAAATATTGTTTAACATGTTTATTCAGCTCCATAATGCAATTTTATTAGATAACAGTTTTTGCAGTACTTCATGTGAGATTTCATCAGTAAATTGACATGTGTACTTCGTTTTGCTAAAGTCAGGGAGGGTGGCACCTGTGACGTATGCCAAATTGTGTGGATCGTTCCTTGGCTTGTTCGTTTTCATTTCAAAAAAAAAAAAAATCACTACAGGCTTATCCTGGGTTTCAGAATCCTCTCTTTCCAGTTGTAGGCATAAAAAAATGTAGATTAGAATTATCAGACAATTAGAAAATGTCAGTACAGTTTTCTTTTAATGCATGAGACAAAAAGAGGGCAAATATTGCAAGTAAATGGCATTAAATTGTCTATATTTGCTTACAGTGCGCACACACATACACACACACACCATCTTTCTCTCATTCTCTCAATCTCTTTATTTCCATTTCTCACTCTCTGACACACACACACACACACACACACACACACACCCTTTCAGTCTCTGTATACACGCGTATCTCTCTCTACCACACACACACACATATCCACACACATAATTATCCTCCTTACAGTATCTTTCTCTCATTCTGACACACACAAACACACCAACCCGATTTCTAGCTATCTGTCTGTCTGTCTGTCTCCTTCTATCTCTCTCACTCTGACACTGACACACACACACAGACAAACACACACACCAACCCAATTTCTGCTTATGTATCTATATATATATATATCTCTCCTTCTCTCTCTCACTTTGACACACACACACACACACACACACACACACACATTTCTGTCTATATGTCTGTCTATATGTCTGTCTGTCTGTCTGTGTCTCTAACTCTCACAAGCAGACTTACCATTGCCCCTTGATCACCATCAGGGCCAGCGCTACCTTCCTCCCCAGCGACACCCTGCAAAAAAAAAAAAAAAGAAGGAATAATTGAAGCAGACAAAGAACAAAAATTGTTTTACTTTTGTGCATGTGTGTGCATTTGTGTGTTTTCGCAAATGGCCTTAATCACTCAAGGCAACTGGGATTACACATTTCACAGTGGGCATATGCCCGTTTATTCAATCAATGATCCTAAAAGTACTGGAACATTTCATTTCATTTTTTTTTTCTCTCTAATGTTATGCGTATGGCTTAGTGGCTCCTTTCACTCATCACTATGTGTCTTCACTATCGACATTGTTCTTTTTTTTTCTATTTTCCGACCATGTTATCAGTTCTTCATCATCTCTATCTCTCTCTCTCTCTTCTCTCCTGTTCTATTTTCTGCATGACAGTGACCTAGTGTTTGGATATGTCTTGGTGTTTGTCTAGGGCCATATATTTAGGTTTTTATTCGTAGTTCGTGTTATTCATTTTGTAAATTTAGTTTCATGTATAAATTAGAAGATCAATGATATAATATGTATAATAATTGTTTTACTTCTTTTTTTTGTGGCTTGTTTGCTGTTGTCATACTTTCAAAGTATAAAGAAAACACAGAAAAACCCACTTGCATCTCTGGACATCTTTCGGAAGCTCAGAAAAATGTGTCATCATGTAATCATGAAGACTACTAATATTTGGTAAAAAGGTGGTACAAAGTTTATTCGGGTTATCCACACTGATTGAAATACCGGGTGGCTGACAAAGTTGATTGAAGACATCTAAAAAACCAAAAACTAGAGTCAAAGAGATAAAGATTGGGCATATCTTGCTTGTACATTGTATAATAAAGTAGGTCAGTCATATGAAAACCTTTGCCTCTCAAATCTTGAGGATAATTGAAATTGAGGAATCCGATCAAATGTCACTGAAGATTAAAGACATCAGCACAAATGTAACAGCATTATCCTAGACAATACTTAAATAAAGCACTAAAGAGAATCATTTCTGAAACAAAATCTGAAGTAGTAGTTTCCTGCATCAAATGGGGTGGCAACTCCAGATGGAGGTGCTCTATACTCACAGGCATTCCCCTAGTTCCTGGATCCCCCGTAGTCCCAACAATGCCAGGTAAGCCCTGTGAATTCAAATCAACATTTCCAGACAAGATCTCAGCATTACTCTATGGTGCTTTGAATCCTCATAAAACTACCACTGCAAAATACCACACGCAAATTCAACAGCTCTACAACTGAAGTAACAGCATTAAGACTGGTGAAAAAGACTATCTTTAATGAACCAGTTCTACAAAAAAGGATGTGCATTGTGCTTTTAAATGTTTTAACTTACATTTCTCAGTATGAAACATAATTATTACACTAAACCCATTTACACAGCACAGTGTCTGCTTCTTCAGTGATTAAAGAAGTGATTTCCTTTAGCCATAAGTTCAGCGGCATAGAGGCAGACAATTTAATGATAAGTTCAGTGATAAATCTTTTATCATTTGGTGTGCAGTGCTTTATCCTCTGAACCCGATTGTAAAGTATGACGTCAGCCTATAGGGCCCTATAATTAGAATCACTTAATTTACTGCCATGCACAGCAACACTTCACATTCATATCAATTCCACACTGTAGGCCTAGAGAGAACAAAAAGTGTACTGCCACTCCATGCTAAAATTTAACTATAAAGAATGGTGTAGAATCAGCAATACTGAGTAAAATAGCAGAGTTTCAACAAAATGAGACATTGAGTTTCAACAAAATGAGACATAAAAAAAAAAGGAAGACAAATGTCATGTTTGGATGAAATCAGTGATAATGGCTGAGAACAAGTAAATGGATAAGGTGATGACACCATCTAAATATGAAGAGTTTGTTTGCAAAAACCGATAAGTCCATATTTGTCAAATGGAGATATTTGAGATTAAAGGTAAAGAAAAATAAAGAGAATAATAAGAAAATTTTTGCTTCTTTTGACCATAACTTCGAAAATATACCTTTATATGTAGTGACCAATATATCATTTAAAAGGTATTATTTTGTATTTTATGACAGAGATCGTACTTCAAAATCTTCAAAAATGGACTTATCGGTTTTTGCAAACAAACCCTTCATATGTTTGTAAAAAGATCACATCACATCACTAAAATCATATTTTGGTTGATAATGTAGCAACTACAAATTCTGCCCCTTTACATCATTAAGTTTTTGTTATGACAACACAACAATCTTTTAATGCAAAGTATAGGCCACACAGGTCTTTCTGCATGATTTTATGTTGAAAGAAGGAAAGATAAGTCTTAGCGCTGGACAGTGGAAAATTTTTTGGGTGCTGACATCATCTCTAACAAATCTATAGCAGATGCATGCTTACTGTGTTAATCTTTAAAGTCAACACATATGATGGTAAATTCCTTCATGTGTATCAATATGTATGACGAACAAGTCTTAACCTAACCTTCACTCCATTGGGACCCCTCTCGCCCTTTTCGCCCATTTCGCCCCGCGGTCCTGGAAAGCCAATGGGACCCATGAGCCCCTCTGGCCCCTGGGGCCCAGGAAGTCCGGGATCTCCTGGTTCGCCATCTTCCCCTGGTGGACCCTAGTGTCGAGCAAAAAACAGAATTTGACAAATTTGACACCACAAGCCTACAGTTTTCATGAAATCTTACAGTAATACACTGATGACATGAAATATAAAGCATCACACTTGAAGAATGAATAAGAGTCATTACAAAATTGATAAAGCCCTACATTAGTCAAAGTCTACCTGTAACCCTCAGATATGAACAATTACAGAACATTCCCACTACATCAATGTAGAGGATCCACAATATTACAAAATTAGCATAATTCTGCACAGGAAGACAAATATAGCTAAATATCTGAAATGAAGTAGACTACAGTAATAATTTATGAATATTTGGCATAAAAATGACAAAATTTAAACACCCTTTTCTCACTGCTTATACTCTTGGCATCTGCAGTTTCCGGCAAGTTTGGGTGCATTTGTTTATTTGTTTGTTTTTTTCATTTTTTCCCACAACCAATTATCACGAACATATCAAAATGTAATGATAAATACCTAGCAGTTCTTCTGAAACAGTAAGATCTTGTAACTTACTATGCTTAATTTCTAGATCTAAAAGAATAAATGAACTTCCAAACAAATAAACAAGAAAACTCAGATCAAAGAATAAAATGCCCGAGTGATTTGTCATGACAACTCACCATGCTTAATTTCTAGATCTAAAAGAATAAATGAACTTCCAAACAAATAAACAAGAAAACTCAGATCAAAGAATAAAATGCCCGAGTGATTTGTCATGACAACTCACCGGCTCGCCTGGTTCTCCCCTCTCTCCAATTGGCCCAGGGTCACCTTTTCTTCCCTAAAAAGAAGAGATTGAAAGAAAAGAGACAACCAACAAATCATGCATATTTCATGATATATATCTAGAAATTCGTGCTCGAAGATCAAGTGCAGAAAGTGAAATTCTTCTTTTATTTTATTTTTTGAGGGAGGGGGATCAGTATAAATATCTGGTTAATAAACATGCCAATGGCTATATATCATACACTATCAGTGGACACAGTGTAGAAGTTTTGACACATTTTGCAAAAATCTGTTAAATTTTTTTTTAAGTCCTCTATTTTATGTGTTTGCATATGTTATATTTCATCAAAACATTATGAATGCATTAAAACAACTGACAGCAAAAACAATCACACTAACTAACATCTATACATTGGCAAAGATAAGTCAACCTGCACATCAATTAATGATACAGATAAAGCTTTAAGATGTATCGGCATTTGTCTCTGTATCAACACGTTATCATGCATTACTGCATATTAACCCGTCGAGGACGAGTCCCGAGTATACTTAGGCAAGTGTCTGTGGGAAATGCGTGTTGTAGTAAAATCAGTCCATCCTCAACGGGTTAAACGGAGGAATAAAAGAAAACAGTTGTGCTCCACATCTGACTCTACTCCCTTTAAATTTGAAGTTTCTTTGCAATCAAATTCCCATACTTCGGGGAATGTAGTTCGGTTCCTGCTTGTCCTGTCCAAACCTCTTCTGTCATGAACTACTTCGCCCTTCCCCATCTTGCCATAGCAACCCGCTGCCTCTGACATTTTGTAATTCCCACTGAGCTAATACAAGGCCCACTGGGTTCCTGTACACAGTGGGTTAATTGCTGTTCTGTCACGATGTACTTGATGTTGTCTCTTTCTCTACATCTATTAATGTCGCCACTTTCAAACCTGTCTCATCTTAGTACTGCTTCTTCTCAACATCCCTAGTATCTCGCCCTGTCTCATTTTATCTCATTATATATTCTCCCTCTCCTACCAGTGCAGGATAATGAGATGAAGCTGCACCTGACCTAGAAACCTACCTGTGGACCAGGGGGTCCTGGCGGGCCTCTCTCTCCGTTCGCACCATTCACACCCTTCAAAAGAGAGGAAACAATAGTTTTAATAAGACATAAACAAAGAATACAGAACACACATTGATATTGTGCATGTGTTATAGATCTATCATGTCAGTATTTCAGACCTTAGACTGAATAACTGTTCATTAGGCATTTATAGCATAAGAAGCAAAAGCTTTTCAAACAAAAACCACTGCATGTTCTAACACATGGGTACCAGACAATTTGGCTTGCTATCTTTTTATTTTTTAAAGTCAGTCATGACAAGCCTAAAAACGCTTGTTCAGGAGCTCCAAAAAGAAACCCCAATCAATACAATCTCATTACAGTTGTTTTTTTTTTTTTGTCATCTAGAGTATCACCTTTTTCTCTTCTTTACTTTCCCTTTTCTTTTCGAACTCCCTATCAATGACTGAAATAACAGATAGGTCTGACATAAATTATAAAAAAATGAAATGTGCCGATGTTGTTATAATCAATGCTTTTTAATGTATTGATAAGGACACTGAACATACTCCAACCACAAAACATCCTTCAAAACAAAAAAGAAATGGATAATTTCTCAGCGAGGCACAACATTTTAACTGGCAAATTGTAACTTCTGCTAATAACACAGAAACCAATTAACAAGACAAAGATGGCATGATGAACTTGAGGAAAGTAATAACTTCATGGACTCACCGGCGTGCCGATAGATCCATTTCTACCAGGTAACCCAGGCATACCGGGTAGACCAGGAGATCCCCTGTCCCCTGCTGGTCCAGCGTCTCCTTGCTCCCCAGCAGGACCCCTCACACCTGGTTCCCCCATGAGACCCATTAACCCCTTGGCTCCCTGTGGACATGATGCAGATGAATGCATGTTGAATGGTGTGTAGCGAAATGCCTACTCAAACACTGCTATAAGCGGATCCAGGAGGGGGGGGGGGCATCCCTGGCACGCGCCCCTTATCTTTTTTTTTTTAAACAGAAGAAATAAAAAGAAACAAAAATGAAAGGAGGCGCATGAACCCCCCTTCAATTTCTGAAGAAACTATCTTTGTCAGCTGATTGTAGTGGCAGCAGAAAATTGCGCTGAAGCATTTTTTTTTTTTTTTGCTTGCCAGCCGATGAAATCTGGAAGTGGCACCAGAAATATATTTTTGGCACCCCCCTCCCTTTCTGGAATTCCTGGATCCGCCCCTGAGGGCTACTCCTGTTACTGGAGGCATTTCATATCAGAACTTTTTGTGTCATATTGTGTCGCCAAAAAAAAACAGAAGTGCAGATGTCAAATCTGCAGAAAATGTTGTTCCTTTCAAATTTACTCCTTTTTTGTTTTTAAAGAGAAATGCTTATGGTCTCATTGTCATTACAGTAAATTTTCTCAGCCGACCATGACAATGTGGAATGTTGTAATGTGATTACTTCAGATATACCGAGTTGTGTACTCTCATTTCTCCTTTTAAAAACAGGGCCGGCGGAGTGTTTTGAAAAGTGTGGATGCCCACTTCCGGGTTTCATGAGCTAACAAGCAAAAAACAAAAAGGTCCACAGCTCATCTCTCTCCTTCCATTTCCACGTTTCTTTAGCTGACAAGCAAAAAAAAAAAGAAAAAAAAAAGGTCTTCAGTGGAAAAACATAACCTTACCACGCTCACTTCAAGATCTCTATCTATTTCTATTTAGTGCCACTTACATACTTCCGGGTTAAAAAAAAGTTTGGGGACCCAAAGTGATGACACCTAATATATTCCTTTGTATTGGTGCACAAAAAGTGTGGTGACCCGAGCCCTCACGGCCTCCATGATTTCGCCGGCAATGATAAATATGTTTTGACAGAAAAGCACTACGGAAAGAGAAAAACCTTTGATACACCAGACATGTAGCATAGTCGATTTCTCAAGAAGTATGGTGTTTGCAGATGAAAGCAATCCCCTCCCCCCCCCCCCGCACCCCCCTCAAAAAAAGAAAAAGAAAAAAATCCCAATCAGCATCATGTTAGTGAAACATAGCATGCTGAAAAGTCACGTGTGAGATGTCTGCATCTTGTTAGTGTGTATGAAGCCTAGTGTTGTTTGTGGCAAAATAACGAGTGGTGGTGCAGTTTGAATGCTGTAACGCAGATCTGGAAGGAAAAACCAAGGTCTCCTACCTTCAGACCTATACCATCATTTCCAGGCACACCATCTGGTCCAGGAAAACCCTGAATTCAGAGACAGAGAAGGAAGAGAAGGACAGAGACAGACAGACAGACAGACAGACAGACAGACAGAGATTAAAGGAGACATGAATGGATACAGATAAATAGCAGACAGAAATAGAGAGAGAGAGAGAGAGAGACAATCAATAACACAATTATATTCAAAGTTACAAAAAAAACCCAATTGTTTAGGGTACATCTTTTACAATAAATGGGAAACTTTATGGAAACTTTGTGACAACAAAGTAAAAATTCAGGTCCTAAAATTATGATTACAAACATCTATAGTGCAGATTTTGATCCCTTCAGTTACAACAAAATTGCAAGGAAAATCCACCAAAAACCAGAAAGACATTCCTTAAAGAAGCAACACTGCACACTAGCACTGGTCCGACGGTTCCTGACCAGTAAAAATCCCTGTTGGACCAGTAACTTTTTCGGGAATGGACCAGTAAAAAGATGGAAAAACTGGGTACATACTAATATGACAGACAAGTCAGACCAGTAGAAAAAGCGGGTTAGTGTGCAGTCCTGATTTAATAGGTATGCAACTTTATTAGAGCAGAGAGTTTACTTTGGCACCAAGACCCTCTCCGGTCATTCCTGGCCAACTCACAGGTAAGCCTGGTGGACCCCTCATTCCATTCAGTCCTGGAAAGCCTATATCCCCATCCAGTCCAGGAGTACCTGTCTTCCCAGCATCTCCCCTCTCTCCCTGGAGTGGAAAGAAAAAAAAGTAACATATACATATAAAAAACAAACAAACAAGAATTGTTAAATTTAGTTTTGTAACTCACTTTTGACCTGTTAACCATATGGCTAAAACTGGTACAGTAATCTCAGCTTCAACCTAAGGGGATACATGCAGTATAGTTCCAACAAAAATTATGTAACAATACGGTATAATGAGCTTTGAGGCACAGGTACATAAAAATATGTGAAGAAAAGATAATGACATGAAGTATATGATATACTCTAAATGGAGGTAAAAGAAACAAAACAAATATGCATTTATACAGCCAACGTTGCCTAAGTCAAGTCTATTTGGATGGAGGAAATAGCTTCGACTTAGAGAAAATTCAACTTATGAGGGATTAAAATCAAAAGAATATAAAGAGAAGACTTGGAAAGACCTTCGACTTAGGCAATTATCTGACTTATGTGAGGTTGCTTTATATGCATGGTCCACTTATGCAAGTTTTGGTTTGGTTTGGTTTGGTTTATTTCTGCATTTTCTTTTCAAATAAAATAACAAATATTCTCCTTCTCCACTAATAATCCTGTTTTCTTTTAGCTTTTGTCTTCTTCGTTCAATCATTTGATGTTCACATTATCAATGATCTTAAATGAAATCAGAACCCATTTTAAGATAATTTTATAATGGAAGTTTAACCCTAATCAGGCTGGGCTTTTTTGGCTATGCTATATCTGGGGGGGGGGGGCGCGGGTTCCGCCCCCCTTCAGATCTCGCCTATGGAACACGCGATTGCGCCGAAAATCGGCACACATGACGCCCGCGACGTATTCTATCAAAATGTATGGTTGCTTTCTCCGAAAAATTTTTCTTATATTTTATATTAATTAATTATTGTAATTTATGCATAAAATCAGTTTTGGGCTCTAAATCACTTATTAATGCTCCAATTAAGCTAATTTCTTTTTTAAAATGTTTCTTGTATCATTCTTCTGAGACATAGGGTAAAAAAAAATCTGTATCGAAATTAATTTCTTATATATTTTATTGTTTTTTGAATTTCTTATGTATTTCTTTGTTTTTTGACCTTTTGTTTTTTTTTGTTTTTTGGCCAAAATTTGTCACAGACATTTTTCGAAGCATTATTATGCTAAAATAAATTAATTTTGGCCATTCTAAGTGAAGATATGAATTTTTATGTGAATTAATTGAAAAAACACAATTTGCATTGGATTTGTACACAAAATCACGTTTTGGAGCAATTTTGGGGTTGACAAATTTTTTTCGAACGGGCGCCGCGTCAAAACGGTACGCGCGGGCGCAACAATTAGGGTCTCAAAAGTTGCGCAATACTTGAAAGAAAAAAATCATGAAACATCGTGGCGGGAGCTTATCGCGTTGCGAAGATATTGCGCGAAACGTCGAGGGGGGGCGGATTCCTCCCCCCCCAGCCTGAATAGGGTTAAATCAACCCTTTGAAATAATCAAATGACACTAACAGTATTACACTACATTTGTCAACTCCTCTGCAATACACACATGTTACTGTCCCCTCACTCAAATGAAAAACAATGATGGTGTCACCTTTAGTCCGACATAACCAAGATTGCCTCGTTCGCCTTCTCTTCCAGGAAGTCCCTGAAATAGAAATGAAAACGCTGATAGAAGCAAGCCTTGGCTGCATTCAAATGAATTTACATTCACAAAATTACTGTTCGCTATTTCTATGTTGCGCCCTAGATTACAAATCATGTATCAAAGTGAGTTCTCCAAATAATAATTGATGAAATAATAAAAATAATAATAAAATTGATTTCAGGCTGCGATCTATACTTTAGGCATGCAATAAATGTATTTCAAACAGGACCATGACATTCAGAACAATGAGCAATCATACCAGATCACATTCAGAGATCTGTGGAATCCTTTTGATGTATAACAATCCCCTCTTATGTCTCACGTACATAAGGAAAGAGTCACAAATGGATAAGGCAGCATAGAAAGTACACATACTAAAAAAAAAATTAACCTCCAAATTCATGAACTTCTCACAACTGATATTTATTCCTACACCATATTTCCTATTAAACATGATCAATAAAAAGAGTATTCCATTGCCATCTTGACAAATTGACACAAGGACCCCACTGGAAAAGAGTCCTCCTATCACGGCATGTACAATATGCATGATACATACTGGGTATCCCTTGGGCCCCGCTGGTCCCTGGAGGCCCGGGAACCCCCTATAGCCTTGGTCTCCCTGTGTCCCTCTGCTACCGCCAGGTCCAGAGAATCCAATCTCACCCTGTGAATCCATGCACATTCAGAGAGTTCTTGTGAGAGAACTAGTGAGCGTTGCATCGAACAGGTTATTGCTCCATTGCAAGTCTCTGTGAGTTAACAATACTCTGGCTGGAAGGGCATCTTCATTATGTGAACAGGGGCCACGAAACGTTTTTCAGTGTGGGGGGTGGGGCGCTGCGGGACCAGAGGGGAGTGTCAAGGTCAAGACTCCCCCCTTAGACGGGAAGAATCTGAGTGCGGAATCTTGTATTTTTCCCCTCATTTTTTTTTCCCATTTTTTTCCCCCAATTTTTTATTTATCTATTTTTTTTTACAAGCCAACTGCAGCCCCCAGCCCCCCCCCCCCCCCCATTCTGCGGCCCCTGTATCACATGCATAATTATCTATAGTCACACTTCAAAATGTTTCAAATGTACACAATGAAAAGAGAAAGACGCAGATACAAATTATTGATTTGACCAAAGTTTCTACACCACTAGTGTGTAAAGTTTCTACATCACAAAATCTTGCTCTAAATATGATCAATATCTTATCTATATATATAACTCCCCCACTTTTCATCTTTAATCAATAACTTATTTTCAATAATTCATCTCTTTTGGATTGCAACATAGGCTAAATGTACACTAACACATGAAGGGATGTCACCTGGGCATTTCTCAGCAACTGGCAAACAGTTACTACATGGTGGATTATATTGTATGCATACCTGATCCCATAGTTCAAAAAACTGCCTAGCATCGCAATTTTACTTGTTTGTCTATGTAACAAATCTTTCAGTGGAGTCAACTACTGACTTATACATGTTTTTACCCAAGTACTTTTGTAGAAAGAAAACCAGTTTGAATCTTGATTCATGTACTTTGTCTTTTTTATGTGCAGAACATATCATGTTTTATGTTTTAGTTTTGTATTATCCCTTGTTCTGCTTGAAAATTATATATACTTGCCTACAATCCGCGGAATGATATCAAATTTTGGGTACCAACTTCACATGCTGACTCTGTTATTTCAACCATGATTCACAACAAGATATTTCAGGCAAGGAAATGGAGGCAGGTGTTTGAAATTCAGGCTATTCCCCCCTCTTAGTTTACATAGCATGTTGGAGAGTGTTGACACATCAACATATTATTAGCATTATAGACTGTAATACAGCATTTTTCTACCAGCATGCAGGAAAACAGTTAAGCTTGGAAGATTCACAGCAACCTGACATTGATGTCCATCACATCGACACAAATAACAAATGATTTGGAATATTTCTTGACATTCTATGAAGATACGGGTAGCCAAGGAATATGGGTTAAAGGCAAGACAGGGGTATACTTTGGGCAGACAAGCATGGCAGAGTAATTAAAATCATATTGGGGAGGGAAAGCAATTAATACACGACTGAACACAGACTGTACATGTAGCAAACAGAGGAGAACATTTAACAGAACATATATCATGGACGAATGACCACAAGAGATTTAGGGTGCTGAATTTCCTATGATGGCTTACGTAACTGTAAAATGAGGATTGCTTTGAATGGCAAAAATTTGGCTGTCAAGTTTCACAGGCACTTCCACCTTATGCATGAGTCAAATATGAACATCATACGATGCAAAATAGGTGAACAAGATTACAACATCCTGATCCAGTAAATGTTAGTTTCACAATCACCTTTATCTAAGGGAGAATTGAAAGCTGCATGGGTTATCAAAGCAGCGATAAATATAATTGCAACGTACATCGTAGCTGTAAGGTAGTATGTTTGAGGGCAACTTTGAGCAAGAGGTTGAAACATACCCTGATACCAGGTCTTCCTGGCATTCCTTTGAAACCACGTGGGCCCTCCTCACCTTTCATGCCCTTGGCGCCCACCTCTCCTGGCCAGCCGGTCCTACCCTGAGGAGTAGACAGCCCTCATTCACACAAGTTTGGGTAGTTTGGATACTTTGGATAGTTTGGGAGGTCTAACTGTCATTCACACACATGTGGATATATTCATTAACTTGGAATAGTTTGAGTAGTTTGGATAGTTTGGGATCGAGGTCCAAAAATCATTCACAAACAGACGGATAGTTTCATTGACTTGAAATAGTTTGGGTGTACATTTGGATACTTTGAACAGTTCAGGAGATCTAACAGTCATTCACTACTTACACAGATAGGTGGCTTCACTAAGTTCAAATAGTTTGGGTAGTTTGGATACTTTGGACAGTTAAGGAGGTCTAACCGTCATTAACATACAGATCAATGGGTGGTTTCATTAACTTGGAATAGTTTGGGTAGTTTGGATACTTTGGATAGTTTGGAAGGTCTAACTGTCATTTACATACATGTGGATGTCTTCATTAACTTGGAATAGTTTGGATACTTTGGACAGTTTGGGAGGTCCAACAGTCATTAACATACAGGTGGGTATTTCATTAACTCAGAATAGTTTGGGTAGTTTGGATACTTTGGACAGTTTGGGAGGTCCAACAGTCATTAACATACATGTGGAAGTTTTCATTAACTCAGAATACAGGTTTGGGTAGTTTGGATACTTTGGACAGTTTGGGAGGTCTAACAGTCATTCACATACAGATGGGTGATTTCATTAACTTGGAATAGTTTGGGCAATCTTGAATTGATTCAAATAAATATGTGGACCATTTTGGAGACAAGAAATGGTTTAGGGAGTCTTCATTCACATATGTTTTGATTAGTTTGGGAACTGTCTGGATATTTTGGACATTTTTCAGGGGGAGGGGTCTCTTCAACTTTCTCAGGTTGGGAAGATTCAGACCCATTTGAATAGTGTTCCTCGTTCCTGTAAGTGTGGCTAGTTTGAACTCTTACGAAAATTTGGATAATGCCACAGTTTGGGCAGTCATGAATTCATTCACATAAGTATGTTTATTTTCTTCACACTGTTTAAAGCACTTCTACACACTTTACTAGTTTCGTAGTCAAGTCAACTTTTTTTTTTGAACACACAATGAAGACAGTATAATCCAGAACAGAGAGTTCTCAGAACTATCTCATTAGGAAATTTTGAATGTGCTTAAAGTTCCTTAACTTAATTATGCATTTCCCTACTACAGTTCTAACATTGAAATGTCCTTCTTTTCAGTGCATATTTTGTGACATCTAAAGAAACTGCAAAAAATAAAAAATAAATAAAAAAAAATAAAATTCCATTGTAGGGTGAGCTGGTACACTGTGTGCAGCTAATATGCTTGTTGATATTGACATTTCACTTCATAAAGATAATTGGTAACTCAAAACTGCACACTTCTTCGAACCAAATAAATTTAACCACTCCAGTTCAATGTTGATTTCACAATGATGAACTTCCATAATTATTTCAATTTCACTTCAATTTTGCATAAAACTACATTATTACTGGTACTCTCAAACACAGTAAAATATTTCTTCTTGTCAGGCTTGAACACAGATGTAATTGCTTTTAAGATGACAAACAATGCACTGTACACAGAAAGAAATAAAATTGGAAAACAATACATTTAATTGGGAAAGCACTCTGCACGGAATGAAAATACACAGTACAGGATGTTGAAGAACAGGTACAGAAAGATGAACATAAAATGTTGGAATAAAGAAAAATGGGAAGTTGGAAGACAGGAGGGTGCATTTAGAGAGTATGAGACTGAGATACTTGACTCATCTAAACTTTATCATTTTATAAATCAATTAAAAGGGTGTTGATTTTATTGTGAAGAGTATAGATAGAACTAACACCCTTCTGCTTTTTTAATTGGCAACAGACACACACTGTCCACAAAGGACAAGGTGACTGACCGGTAATCCAGGATTCCCAGGACTGCCAGGTAGGCCTTGGTCCCCTTCAGGCCCATCGGGACCCATTTCTCCTGGTGATCCATCAGTGCCATTCATACCCTTAGGAAATGGTAAAAAAAAGAAAAAACGTTTCTAGACCCTTTGAGATGATGCTTTGTTCAACTACATATTTTTTTAAAGATTACAATTAATGCCGTATACTCTCTCTCTAAAAAAAAAAAAGAGTGAAGCTTTTCACTCTTGAATGAGTGGATAGTAGAAAAGAATGAGTTTAAAGTGAAATTTGAGTGAATTTTGAGTGAAAACTTTTATTTTCACTTTTTGAAGTGGCCTGAGGGATCACTCAAAGACATTTGAGTGATCTCCCAGGTCACTCCAAAATAAATGAAAAACATATTTTCACTCCAAATTTGCTAAGATTTCACTCTAAATTCACTCTCTTCTAAAAGTCACTCCTTCGTGAGTGAACTTTTTTTTTTAGAGAGAGAGTATATAATTTTGCACTCTGTTTCACTTTGAAGATGATAGCTGAATTTCATGTTGATAAACAGGTACAAACATTGCAATTGGCATGTACACATTGTCTTTTTCAGTCTCATGGGTATGTTTCTGTACAGATTTCTCACTTTTTTTTTTATATAAGCATACTCAAGACTTTTGCTGGCTTGAAGAAGTGAAGGAATATGAAAAAATTTCCATAAATGACAATGTTAAAATTACACTGCCATCAGAAATACGGGGCAAAGGGGGAAGCCTACAGCTCAGTGAGGAGTTGTACTTCTTCCCGACAGTTTTGAAAATTTTCATTAGAGGCTCTTTGAACAAGACCTGCACCGTTCCAGCAGCTTTAAGGGTAGAGGGACAGTTCTGGTTAAGGTGAGGATTCAGGTTTATAACATAGTTTTGTGAGATAATGAGAAACCTCTTATGAAATATGAAAGAGCATGTAATTTCAAGAAGGATTCAACATTTATTTGATGAAAATTGGCCTTGAAATGCCTAGGATGTCCAAAAAAGAGATACTAATAAAATTGACAGGCCACAACTTTTTATCAGGATCTCTTGTTTTTAGATATTTCAGTCATTTCAAAATCAATTTTCATCAAATCAACTTTTGATTCCCCTCAGAATTAGATGCTCTTTAACATTTCATAGGGTGGTTTCTAAATATTTCACAAAACGTTACAAGCTGAATCCTCACCTCTACCAGCACTGTACAGTCCCTTTAAACATATATGAACATGCAATCAAACTTACCGGCCTGCCAGTGGTTCCATTTGGCCCCGGTAGACCTGGCTCCCCTATAAAGCCCTGTCACCAGCAGGAATAATGACAGAGCATTGAATGAAAATGATGTTCATCAAGATGGCATAAACTCCAGCAGCAAGCTCATCAACAAGCCATTTTCTGATAATGATCACAGTGCACAATATATATAGGGATGATACCTTTTTACCATTATGACATTAAATGAAAAATCACTGCAAGTTGAAGAAATAAGAGACTAAAGCAGACATGTAATTTGATTTTTGTGAAGAGATTACACCATTTAAGAGTGTCATTTTAAAGTATTTTGGTACATAGAACATGAAACAACATGCCACATCGGTACACATGACATTACGGAGGAAGTGCTCAATATGCTGGATGGGAGTTGAAGCATACACACTTTATTTCATTAAATTCTTTTGATCACCATTGTACCGCTAACTAGCCAGAGTTGGCAACCTATTTTTCTTTTTTCACTTTTAAAGCACAACAAAACTTACAATCTATCATCCAAGTAAGCTCTCTACAACTTCAGTTTAATGTTATTGCGGTCCTGTATATACCAACCTAATTCAGCTAATGGCAGGCATGCCTGTGCCACATAACTGTGTAAATTTCTACAGGTGTGAAATATTTCTATGCACTTGCCACCCTACAGCTTTTCTTGGACAATAACTTGTTATGACAACACAGGTGTTTCACCTGGCCTCAACCAGTCAGAGTCAAGTTTGTCTCCTTTTACACAACAAAGACATGTTTTATTTTGCCTTTATCATCACTTCACAGTTTACATATGGAGAGGACACTTCATTACACCTGCTTTGCTGGATTAATTAACCTGGAATTTCTTGGCACTCTGTAGGCCCTACACTGCAATTCCTGCAACTCATATGATGGTAAGTGGGATTTTACATAATGGCTCTTTCACAGTTTTTTTTTTTTTTTGTTCACAAATCAAAATTTGAATGTTATTTCTTCCTTGTGGATGATTGTTTATCTGAAAATTGACTGTGACGTGACAATCAATTCCAGAAAAGATACAGTGCTTCCATGAGGTCATCACCTTGTAAAAATGAGTGTCTTCAAGCAGAAAGAGTTTTCTTTCATTTGCTGATCTGTAAACATAAAAGAAATAGCACTCAGATGCAGATCTACACCTAGACAGAAAAATATGTCTGTCTTGAGGAGTTGTATAATATATATATATATTTTTTTTACTTCTACGGTTCTCTTTTGGAGACAGATGGAAGCCTGTCATGGACACTGCTTGGGGGGGGGGGGGGTTGCTTAACCACTGTTCCTTTTAAACAGACATGAAGGGTGAGGTATAGCTCACCCTCCTTGATTACATCTAATTCACAGTCCTAGATTGCCAAATTTTAACTTAAATAGTAAAACTAACATTTCACTAATACAGTGCAATCATCATTCAGTCATTTAAAAATCAAAGATTTGTGTGGAATTTTCATGGAAAAAATACAACTACTAGATTTGTGTGGAATTTTTAAGGAAAAAGATACAACTACTAGCTCATAAACACACTATTTACACACTAATAACACAGTGATAACTGATCATCCGCGAATGCATCAATTAGCCAATCACATTGGTTTCCATGCCGACTAGAGCATCCACCCTACAGTATCACATATCAGATCTGTCAGTCTGTATGTGAGAGGGATTTTGTGACACCAGACCTAGTCTCTGCGGTACATATCATTGACGTTAAATACGCCAGGCTTCTCTTTTGTTCTCGTCTACACCTTGTTGGAATATCATAACCAAGAACAAAAGAGAAGGGAAGAAGACTGGGAAGTAAGTACAAGAACTTACCATGAGACCGACATAGCCCTGTTGACCAGGCATCCCCGGATCCCCCTTCTCTCCCGTTGGACCAGGGATACCGGGTATCCCATTTTCTCCAGGTGGTCCCTAAATGAAGTTAAATGATTCAAAATTGAGATATGACAAGATAATGATAGAAATTGCTCTCATCAAACCTTTTCTTCCTCCTCAAATGTAAATGGAGTCTTTATATTCAATACATTCAAATTACTGCTATACCTTACTCTAGAAAATCTAAAATGAGAAGCATAACATAATGTGCGTTTCATTCCTAATGAGCAATGCTACTGTCTTTCAATAAAACGGCCATATATTCATCATTGCAAATTACTAAAACTTCACAATGACAACCCCCCCCCCCAATAAAAAACAAACACACCAAAAACCACGAACTATAAATCACACCAGCTGTGTATTGTCTGTATAAGGTATTTAGATTGACATACTTGCATGCTCATGCAAATGATGTATATTATGCATTCATGTATTCATGTAAATTTAAATATGATTGTTGTTATAAAGTCAACTCAACACAAATTATCAATAATACAACGGCATCTCTTGTCACAGCTAACCCGTCGAAGATGAGTCGCGAGAATACTCGGGCAGGTGTCTATTATATGGGAAATGCGTGTCATAGCAAAATCAGTATGTCCCCAACGGGTTAATAAATGATCACTCACATGTTCTACCAATAACTTAACCAAGTCTGAGGGCTTACCCGTTGCCCCATACCGCCATTGTCTCCATGTTCACCTGGCATTCCCTGCATAAATCAAAGCAAAGAGTCATGGTATATGTTTTAAATGAGTCTTTCATGATCAAGCTTTTTTTGGGATAATATTTGTAAGAGGATATATGGGCACAAGCCTTCAGAAAATTTGTGGAATTCCAAAATGAATATTTTGAGAAAAGGTTTTTTTTTGATGATTTTTATTACATATCACAGTCTTCTGTACTGAAGTTTACCTAAATTACACAACATGGTATTCAGCATATAGGCTTATGGTTTGCAAGCAGAAGAATTTTGAGATCAAATCATCATGTAATGTAGTCAGAACATACCAGTAGTTCTTATCAGGCATGACAATTTTATGTCTTGAGATTTATATCTAATTTCTATTTCAATACAACATTTCTCAATGTCCAAAGAAACATTAGTAACACTGCATAAAATATGAACTAGAAATGTCGCTACAGCGACTGGTTATACCCCCGCCAAACAACATTTCATAAGCTTTGGTCAAAACAACATTTGATAAGCTTTGGTCAAAAAACTGAGGAAGTAGTTAAATCCGCAAGATCTTTCCTTGATCTTCTGCCATTAATATGCCGTTACCATGGCAACGTACTTTCGGGTACTGTCGAAAAATGCGTCTTGCACATCTACAACCAAAGGCACACATCTGTACCAAGTTTCATGGAAATTGGGCAAAAACTGAGGAAGTAGTTTGCAACACAAAATTTTCCATCATTTTGGCTCATAATATGTGAGCTGTTACGATGGCAACATACTTTTTGTCACTGTCAAGAAATTTGTCATGCTGACCTATATCCTAAGACAAACATTCAATATGAATTCCATGAGAATTGGAAGAACACTGATGAAGCAGTTTTGCCATGAAGCATTTTGCCCTATATTTTACCAATAACATGCTGTTACCATGGCAATGCACTTTTTGCCACTGCGGAAATATGTGTCTTGCACATTAACATATTCAGATGAACATCTGTACCTAATTTTATAAAAATTGATCAAAAAACTGTGGGAGGAGTTCGCGACGCAAGATTTGTACCCATTTTTGCCCATAATATGCCGTTACCATGGCAACGTACTTTTGGGTACTGTCAAAAAATACGTCTTGCACATCTACAACCCAAGGCACACATCTGTGCCAAGTTTTATGGGAATCGGTTGAAAACTGAGGAAGTAGTTCGCGACGCAAGATTTGCAACGGACCGACCGCCCGACCGACCGCCCGACTGACCGCCCGACCGACCGCCCGACCGACCGCCCGACCGCCCGACCGTCCGCTGATTCCTATATACCCCCTTCAAACTTCGTTTGGCAGGGGTATAATTACGACATTTCATCAGAAGGAAACGAAAACATAAGTATCATCTTCATGCAGCTTGACAAAGGTGACCATGCACGATCGAGTCCCACACCTGTTGTCCCTGAACTCCAATGGGACCAGCCCTCCCTTTAAAGCCTCGTGCCCCAGGGGGACCAGGTGCTCCTGGCATTCCTTTCCATCCGTTGAATCCCTGCAGTATCACATAAAATCAAGGAGGTTCAAGAGAATGGAGTCACAACTGTCGTATTTCCTTTGAAGTCACGTTCGATGCCGCCACTCAAAAGTATTTGAAGCATGTGGCAAACTGGATCTGCCGCGCAGATAGGAAGACAATTGACTCATGTCTCATTGCATAATCATCAGCCACTTTCTAACGAAAATATGTGTTTGTGATGGTAATTACTTTTCGCCATCCCTACTTATGCACTTGTCAATGTAATGACGCACCCCACTACCCCCGGACATGGGTGCGTCATGGTCATTTTTTGACTGACCACACGGGGTTTTTGACGGACACCACAGTCACTTTTTTGACGGACAAAACGCTGCAAGTGACGAACACCACGGTCACTTTTTTGACGGACAACATGTTGAAAGTGACGCACACCTCGGTCACTTTTTTGACGGACATCCTCGGTACATTTGACGCACCCCCGAAAATACTGAAACGATTTTTGCATACGTTTTATTCAAGCAATTTCATTTTCTTTTGGTTCGTAAACATAATTTGTAAAAGTTTCGGCAAGTTTCCCTTACCCTGACCCTGTAAGCACCGTACCGTCATTCACCGTACATCACGCTGCTGCTATGTTACGATATTCCGTACTTTCTGTGCATGCAATCCATACATGACAATCACATGTGTGCAGATGCGCTGTGTGTGCGCGGCCATTGCTAGTCCGGTGGATGCATACTGCAGCGCAGGTATGTACACACCACGCCACGGCATTCCAGCGAGTATACACAGCCCAGTCGCTGTACATAGAGATTCGCACAGCGTACCAGCGTCGCGCGTCTCGTCGGGCTAATCCCGCGAGCAGAAAATGGCATGCGGCAGGCAGTTTCTTCTGCTGCCGCTTCTTTTACTGTCAAAAACTCACCTTTGTCACCACAGAACATTATTTAGACGTACATTGTATTGGAATATAAACGAACTTTCTTCGATAGCAATGTGTGTTGGTGTTGCATCGCAATATGCAATAGGCACTATAGTGTTCGACAGTAAGAATTGAAATTGTTACATCGCTAAACAGTCCCTGGTTTGAGATTGAGTATGCGTGATTTCATGGGTTTGTTGGATAGAAAATGTGAGGAGAAAGGGTGGCTTTTAAATTATTTGCTTGCCAGATTCTGGCAAGCATTTTTCCCTCTTATTCCAAAACGCTTCCCGACTTTGATTTTCACTTACCGCGGGAAAACTTTCACTGTAATTTCACTCGCGGTACATGTATACGGTACTGGTAGCGTGCAAAAATGCGTGCAGTTTTCCATAGCCAACTGACGCACCCCTCGGTTCAGAATAATGCGTGTTATTTTCCATAGCCAAGTGACGTACCATGACGCTCCCCTCGGTCAAAAATTTAACCGACAATGATGGGATTTTGACGCACCCCTCGGTCAAAAATTTGACGGACAAAGCTGGTAAAATGACGAACACCTGGGTCACAAATTTGACGGACCAAACGAGGAAATGACACACCCATGTCCGGGGGTAGTGGGGTGAGTCATTACATTGACAAGTGCATTATAAAAGATAGGTGGTATATAATGGTAAAGACACGGGGATGCGCGAATAGAAATTGCGCAAAAAATGATGAAATGAAAATGAAAATTACTCGACTGGCCGTGCCCGGCCACTAATCTGATATATCTATTACTATAGAATTGTACTCGAAGATTATTCCATATCAGTTTTATTTGGAGGAATTAAGTGGAAAAGTGATAAAACCGGCTTTCTGGGAGGGTACAGTTTTAAACACTTTCACATGATACAGCTCTGATTTACACTTTTGCACATATTTCTTGAAGGGATTGACCTTTGTTTAATGAGCTTTATCATTAAGTGAGATTTCGTTTCATTTAATAGATAAACAAGCAAAATATAGCCAACATTGATTTCACGTTCAAAATGAATCTTCAGTTTGCTCAGCAAGACGGCGGCATCAAACCCCGCCACCAAAGGCACAGATGTACCTGTGGAATTCTTTTGTACATCAATAGAAAAGTGACAACTGTTTGAATAATTACAGCCAGTTGGAACTCCATCTCTTAAACCTCCTTGATAAAATGTAATGAATACGTCATCACAGACAATGATACAAATTCACATAATCATCCTCAATTTGGAATTTCGGCAATTTGGAAGTCATTACCAACCTCACAAACTGAAGATGCCTGCTTAGTAATAAACAGAATATCAGACTAAAAATTTCAAGACCATGACAGCCAACAGCATTGAAGTTAAATTGGTATTTTAAAAGATTCCATGTGAAAAAACAATAAGTGCAAATAAAGGGAATTCTGGTATTTGATATATCAAAGTTGGAGAACATATTTGGCACAAAAGTAGAAAAGTGAAAGATTTTGTCACATGTGGTGCAGTGCAGTTCATTAGTTTTCCTTTCTTTTGAATTTGTTTTGATTTTTTTCTTATATTTTTTATAAGAAAAAAACATACAAATATAATTTTTTTTTGACTTGACTAATAGTACCTCTTAGAAGAGTTGTTTTCCTTCTCTCTCATTTTTCTGTCTGTCTCCCTTATTTTTTCTCTATTAATACTATTATGTGATACATGTCTTACTACAGTCACAAACACATTCTTTGAAGAGAATTCCTATCATTGATCTGTCATATTAGCAAAGCACCATTATCTATACGATCTCTTTATAATATCTTTACAATTACTTACATTTGAACCTCCTTTCCCAAGATCTCCCTTTTCTCCAGACTTTCCAGGTGGACCCTGAATATGTTTTGAAAATAGATGAAATCCATAAATGTGCCCTGTATAAAGAAAGAACCTCTGTAGCCTTGCTTAAATGGTATGGAAGGACTGAGTCAATTCTTTTAGGGTGCATTTATCTAAACATTTTCTGAGGTAGAATCACAATTATAAATGCATTTGAGGCATTTTGGGCCAATAGACAAATGCAACTGTGTTTTCAATGTGTTTAGAAACACAGATTTGAAATGTCATGTAAAGGGTACGCTGAAATGCATTTGAGACCACAATTGCCTTTCTGTGAATAAACAAATGCAATGCCATTTTGAAACACGTTCCTCTAAGCTGCCTAAGTCAACTTTCAGCATAGTGTACATGCCATCAGTTACAAAGAAATGTATGCCTCAGTTGACTTCTACTTCACAGATTCAATGGTGCAAAACAGCTCTGCAGTGACAACATTCAATCAGCCATAAAATGTATATAAACACGGCATCCTGGGAAGAATTGTTTCAAACCACGTTCGTAAACATCAGTCGAAATGGATTTTGAAACATGATTCACTCATTGGAGTTAGATAAATGCAGCCTTAGAATCAAAGTCTAATTCTTTCATGTCTTTATCATTACATGCCATCTGCATGAAAAGTGCAATCATTTTCACACACACACACAAAAAAATCTTCCCGACTTGTGAAAAATACACTACAAGGTAGTGCGTTCTTCAATCAGGTAACACGCTAAACAATCACATAACATATATCTTGACATAATGTTTTTGTTGTTTTTTTCATGGCAGGATATGTTTTGTATGTTTACAGCATTTTTGTTGAAAATCGAAATGAATGAATGAAACATGAAAACTGGTGTAAAGTATGAAAAGCAAGACATTATCATAATGATTGTTACGTAGGCCACAATCAAAGTAAGAGATAGACTTAAACGCTTTGATGAGCAAGAGAGTACATGTTAGAGCAAATGCAATGTAGGATTTTGTGGCATCAGGCTGCAAGCAAAGTGAAAGTTTAATGGACATGACTCTTAAAGGACAAGTCCACCTTCATATACATATGGATTGAGAGAATGCAGCAATACTAGTAGAACACATCAGTGAAAGTTTGAGGAAAATTGGACAATCCGTTCAAAAGTTACGAATATTTTAAGTACCTGCGCAGTCACTGCTGGAAGAGAAGACTACTACAGGGTATGATGTCACATGCGTACATCTATATAAGGAAAATGAAAAGAGAATTTCACAAAATTTTACTTTTTGAATAAAGTGTACATTTCTTCGACTTGCTACTGACGTATGTTAAGGGTAATATTATTCCCCCTGCCTTCTGAAAGAGAGAAGTCGAGTGTTCTTTTGTTAAGCGAGAAAATGGAAGTATGTTGAATTTTCTTTATTCTTTCTTTATATCGTTGTACTCATGTGATATCACAAGCTATAGTAGTCTTTTCATCCAGCCGTGACTGAGCAGAAACTTCAAAAATTCATAACTTTTTAACGGATTGTCCGATTTTGCTCAAACTCTCACTGATGTGTTCTACTAATATTGCTGCATTCACTCAACCCACATGTATATGAAGGTGAACTTGTCCTTTAAAACTGATGCTTTTTATACGCCATTGCCTCCTAAAAACTGGCCTTCCTTGTCTGGAAATGATATATTAAGAATTAATAAAACAAAGAAATGTTGTCATTTTACTTGCAAATGCATATAAGCAAAGCAATGTAAACAGCAATTAATGCAGAAAGCTGAATTAATCTGAGGCACAAAAAGATGGTGGAAGTTACGCCATGTGGACACGATGTGGTTCTGTTTATCTAGGTTTTGTTGTGCTGGTGTCAGTTATAATACATGCATTGACAACACAGCAAATACACAAGTTACATACCTGCCAACATTTCAAGATGAAATATCTTACTCATGGATTGCAAAAATCTTATTTTATATGCAAACTGAAGTTAAAAATCTTACTTTCGGTCAAATCTTCAGAAAATACGCATGAAACAAAGGTATATCTAAATATTTTTTTTTAAAATCTGATTTCTCTGACATAAAACCTGATTTTGCTATTTTTAACATAAAAAATCTTACTGAATCTGATAAAATCTTACCAGTTGGCAAGTATGAAGTTAAGCAAAATTCTACCATGTGTTAGTTTTCTGAAAGCAGACGATACAACTAATGATACTCAGAGACCACACTTATAGGATAACTCATCCATGATAGTTTTTTTTGACCATCTCACAGATCCAACAGTTTCTTTGGTTACACTCACTTTTGAATGTTTCAAACCATTTTCTGCTTCACCAAATGCTGTAAATCTGCAGTGGTCTTCACAAGTGTTTAAATTATAGTGCATATTTTGTTCACATATATCACTCAGTCAAATTTCCACATGATTAAATGCATGTAAAACTAGAAATGTCGCTATGGCGACTGATGCCTCCGCCATAATGCATGATTCTCCCAATAGGCGTATAGTACAATGTCTTCACAATGTGTGATCCATGACAGTTTCACATAACTGGCAAAATATTGAAATGACATGTTTGTCAGAAATGTCTTGAACTGGGTTTGCTATAATTTTCCAAGAGTGCAGGTATACATATTTGGGGAATTTTGGGGAAGTTTATGCATTGAGTAATTTCCAAGGTATGAAGAAAGAGTGTGATGATGGTACAAAATAGATTTGTGTGTGTGTGTGTGTGTGTGTGTGTGTGTTTTTTTTTTTTTTTTTTTTTTGGGGGGGGGCATTGAAACCTGGCCTTTGACCCTTAACCTTTGACCTTCTGGCTGGAAATTTCCTGGAGAATCTCCATTACAATTATAGGTAATGCATGTATTAAGTTTTGAAACTAATGAGACAAGCATTGCATATATTATTATATGAGGGAAATAGTAAAATTTTGAGGAGTTAACCTTGACCTTTGACCCCTGACTATTGACCCATGACCCCTAAATTCCCTAGAAAATCCCTGCCAGACAGTACATGCATATGTACCAAATTCCACGAAGATACATTGAACCATTTGCAAGAAAAGTGATATTGCAACATTTTCACCTAACCTTTGACCTTTTGACCCTTGACCTTATGACATGAAACTCTCTCTGGAGAATCTTTACGCAGTAGTACATGTCCACACCAAGTTTCAAGAAAATACCTTTGGGCATTGCATAGATATGGGGGAAATTGCAACATTTGTAGCATTTGACCTTGACCTTTTGACCTTTGACCTCTTGCCAATGTCACTAAAATCTACTCAACTAATTGTCCCATCATACATCATCCTTGGACCAATTTTGGTGAAAGCTGCTTCATCCAGTTTTGAGTTATCACGTAAACAGATAAATTTTAGGATTTGACCTTGATCTTTGACCTTTGACCTCTGTCCGATTTCACTGAAAAAAATAATCAAGTAATTGTCCCATCATACATCATCCTCCAACAAAGTTTGGTGAAATTTGCTCCATCCAGTCTTGAGTTTCACGTAAACGGATACAATTTCATGATTTGACCTTGACCTTTGACCTTTGACCTTTAGCCGATTTAACCCAAAATCTAATCAAATAATTGCCCCATCATACTTCATACTTGGACCAAGTTTGGTAAAATTCCGGTAAATATTACTCAAGTTATCGCGTAAACGAAAGCGGACGGACGTACATACGTACGGACGGACGGACAACCCGAAAACATAATGCCTCCGACACCACTTCGTGGCGGAGGCATAAAAAAAACATACAAAAAGTTGCAGTATAATTAGGACCCTATTATCACTTACTGGAATAAGACTTGAGACAACAAATTGATAGTCACATTATTGAAATTAAAAGATAAAACCATTTAGGATAATCAACTAGTGCAGGACATGATCTTATTATATGATTCACAAACTGCCACAATGATAAATGTTTGAACATTTTCCCTATAATCTAATTTGATAGCATAGATACATTGATAGAACAATGAAGTTGAATAAACAGTTGAATATAAGTCAAACATTTCCTTCCCATACAACCAGTTTAGCTCCAACCAATAGCCATGAAGTCCTGTCTTCATTTTTATCAAATCTTATAACAACTCTCTTTTCTTCCTCTCAGAAATATGACAACTCATTCCGAGATTGTTAAACCTCTTTATGAATAAACCAAATGTATGCATATTGATGATGTAATCATATTTCTTGATTCAATTCTTATTCTTGGACACAAAACACATCCATACAACTTTCTGTGAGATTATATAAAAAATGGGGTTATAACAGCTTAAAACTTTCACTTTCTTTATGATTTGGTATTAGCCATTATAATGGTAATTAATACTATATCATCATGAAGAATTCTAAGCAAGGTCATTTGCATAGATCTTCTATGGCATGAGGTAGTCAGTTTGGTGGTCAAGTCACCTTTAATTGGTCAGTAACTCTTGTAATTTGAAAATAATAAATGTATTAATACTGATAGTAGAAATGAGATAAAAATAATTAAATATATTAGCATGCATCTTATTTTTCTGGTTGTCTAAGTGCCCATCAAAATCATTACTAAATGTGAGATATTCACGTCGGGTTAAGCAGAAAACTAGATCTTTGCTAATAAGAGTTAAATGTCAAAGAAAACAACACATCTGCACAGGTGAAATGGTTTATTATTGTAAATTGTATGACTATAATGTCTGAGAATTAGTATTTCTGACACAGTTAACATGTAGGTGTTAAGCCAAGATTTCCCTTTTCAAAGGTTCAATATTAAAGAGTATTTCTATGTATTAACTATCTATTTACAATGATATCTAAGGACGTACCTACGGAGAGAACAGGCAATTCAACTTCACAGGAATTGGATTTAATTTTTTCCTCATTTTTCGTTCCTTTTCCATTTTTTCGACTTCTCCAGTTACAGTGCATTGCTTTTGTGTCAAATGCTCAATGTTTGCTTGTTTCAAGAATGAATTACAAACTGGTTAGTATGAAGCATGCTCATTATTATGGTAACTTTGAAAGCAGAAGAAAATGTCAGCAAACTAGACTTGCTGTCAAGAAGAATTTGAAAAAATATATCATATTGCATGGTGCAACATATTTATTCTAACAGAGACATGACATTTGCTCCTGTGACAATTGCCCCTGTCTCATTTTCTCCAAGGACTTAGGGTTAGGGTTATGACAGGATTTTAGGTTTAGTTTGATGTGAGGATTAGGATTAGGGTAAGGGTTTTGTTTGTGGGTAGAATTGATGTTTGGCTGAGCATGCAGATATTTAATGGGACCAACTGCTGCAGGAGCAAATGTCATGGAACCTATTCAAACACATACAATGTAAATGATTGAGAGGATGACTTTATGTAATAATTTTATGTCCACAGTACTCTACTGCACTTCCTGTATGGACTGATGATAATCTGTTAAACATTAACCTGTTGAAGACTATAGTCCCAAGTATACTCGGGAGGTGTCTATGGGAAATGAGTGTTATAGCAATATCAGCCCATCCTCAACGGGTTAAACATATCAAGCATCTCAAGACTGCTGTACTGAAAAACAAATACAGTGGAATTAATAGCTGCAGGCTGACCAAAGACATAAGAGACTTCTAAACTGATGACAAACTTTGTTAGATATAAGAGATTGCTTTGTCTATAAAATATGGTGTATCTAAAGGGCTTTTTACACTTGTGTTTCTTAACCCCGGACTTTCTCTGACCCAGGACTATCGTTAGTCCCGTACCAATTTTTTCAGCTTTTTACACTCGCCAATTAGTCCCGTACTATCTCTTGTCCGGGGCTAAGGAGAAAACTGACCTTTTTACACTCGTATTTCTTAGCCCCGGACTTTCCAAACAACATGAATATTCATAATTACGCTGTGTACTGTACACGTACACGCACGCACCGGCAGCACTTGATTACCTCGTTTCTGATTGGTCATTGAGGGTCGGACTTCGTCTCCGTCGCTTAGCCCAGGATTATTTTTTCGTTCTGTTTACACTCACTTGCTTGGCACCGCAATTGCGGTGCTAACCCCTGCTATTTTGCAGGGCCAGATAGTACCGTACTATCGGTGGGGCTAGCCCACTTTGGCAAAAACGAGTGTAAACAGAAAGTGGGCTAAGGATAGTCCCGTACCAACGGTGGGGCTAAGGCCCCCCCTTAGCCCCACCGTTGGTCCGGGGCTAAGCAAAATTTTACAAGTGTAAAAAGCCCTTATATCCTTATATTCAAACCACATAACAAAGTAAAGTAAATGTATGCATTGTATATCTCTTGGATTTACAATGTATTCAGTATCAGTTCAGAAATAAACATGAACATGAAGTTCAAATGGGTGTGTATGTGTGTGTCTGTTTGTTGAGGATATGTGTGTACATGCATCAGTGACCATCATCAAAATATCCTGACAGAGCTGCAGACATGGAAGGCAATGATATCTGGCTTAAAAGTAAGAATTTGATACGTCTTCAAAAACTGAAAGTTTCAAACCTGTGCAATCTGCCTGTATAGCACTGAAATTGGAAATAATAATTCCTGCACAACACAATAAATACACATACATGATTCCAACATGTGATGGGATAAATTGACTCATGTTTCTTGTTTCAATTTCAAAGTACATATATGTTTATAGATTCAAAACTCTCAACTTTTAAGAGGCATGGAACTCTGATATTTTGAGTTAAAGTATCACATCGAAGTGCTGGATCTCCTTCATACCACAGCTTTGAAAGAGTTGTCACTGTATGTGGGTGTGTGTGTGTGGGGGGGGGGGTAGGGGGTCATCAGGGGTAATGTTCAATAAAGGGGCAGTGCTCCTCTTAGCTTCCACTGTAAAAAGTTCAAAAGTGCCTATATGAAGCCCTGTCACGCTTGACAACATATTATCTCCAAGCTAAACTACCTGGTTTTTATAATTTCTGTGGCAAGTCACCAGCAAAAATAATGTGTGAAAAATTATATACTTAAATATATCTGTAAAAAGAGTTTGTAGAATTTGCCTCTTTCTAGGACAAGGAATTGATGGTCTGTGACTTTATCAGTCATCATTGGTAGTGGAGGGTCACATATAATAATCAGCTTGTATTTGTGCACGTACATGTGTGCTCTACGTGTACCAGATTTTCATCCTTGATGCGTGACCATTAACGCAATGGATCACATACGGTTACAAACTTTTATTTTTCTAATGAGCAAGCCTCCACATAAAACAACAATAATAGCGGCCTATTATAAAAGTGCTAAAGTCCATCAAAAATTATGTTCATGCTGCTGAAATATAGTCAATATTTAAAAATACAGTCAATATTAAAAAAGGACTTAAGATAGCACTGGAGAGTTCTTTGTGTGCCACATTTGCATATCTGACTAAGATGATGGCTCGCCAACTTCAAACATTTTGCTCAAATGCACAACCACACACAAACCGATTAACAGATTGCACCATGCAACAGTACATTGACACTGTCACGCTTAAAGCTATGTCATGAAATTGACATCACAGCAAGATTGCTCTTTTCTTCTTTAAAATGTTATGTGGCTTTGAAAAATAAAATATTTTCTGGAAGTGCTCGTGCCTTTGCAATCAAAATAATGTGACACACAGAGTGCTTACATTGTAGCACTCAAAGAGTTAAAAAAAGCAAACTAATCACTCTTGTTGGCAAATATTAAGATGTTAAATATCATGCTAGCAAATCTACTAATCCCATGTTAAGATTACAGAAAACTTAGGGTTAGCATTAGACCCACTACTCACATCAAATTGGACAAATTTTCCCCTGAGAATGTGAAATAATTGCAATTCAGTCCCTCGGGGACACATACAATGTAATTCCAATCGCACACTTACAGTTCATTTAGAACCCCAAACAAACTTGTTTCGAACTACATTTCAGTGTTAAGACCACCTATCAATATTGTTCAGAATCCCTCCAAATAATCTCATTTGAATCAGACTGACAAAGCACATAATCATGTATGTAAGAAGAATGATTTAAATGCTGTTTTTGTTCAGCATCGATTCATAAACCAGTTCTTGTTACATTTTCGACTGGAAGAAGGATTTCTATTACCTATTTCAAATCAGAATTGTTGATATACTTGGACTAGTCCTAAAAACTGTAGGTAAATTCACACTGGAATAAAATTACATGAATCCCAAAGTCATGGCCACCCATCAATATCATATTCTTCTAATACACTTTGATTAGCACTTTTAGCACTTGGCCAGGTCTGGAAGTCTCTCAAAAAAAAATCAATGCATTTCTTTGAAAGAATGGACTGATGAGGAAGTAATGATTTTAAATGGTATATTTGCTTTGGTAAGAAGTTAATTGTAACAAAGTTATAAGACTGACAGGATCCTTTTATCTCAATAGCTCAATGCTCATAAAAATTTGCTGTTGCTTAGTGGCCTCTTCCACCTTTGGTCACCGCAATACAGCCCGTGATCAAATCTTATTATTTGTTTCAATGCTCTATTCTTGCAAACAATCTGGAGTATTTACCTTCAGAAATATTACCTTCCCAAGAAATATGAGACATTGACCTGAAGTGTCAATGCTTCCATTCTACTCCTTACACAGTGTTCAGTATCATTTAATGTGTTTTTTTTTTCATGTAGTCTAATTCATGAATCAAAATCCATGCTTGAGCTCAATTGTGCAATAAAATGGAATGTCCTCAAAAGTTTACTTGAATCCAATTATTGTTTCGAAATAAAAACTTGGTTTGTGAAATTTGAGCAAAGAAGACCAAAAAAAAAAAAAAAAAAAAAGAGAGAGAGACAAAAATCAGGCACTGTATTGACTATGCCAGTACCATGTTAAAATTGTGGTGTTGAACAGATACTTCAATATACCAGGAAACATGAAACATAGATCAAATAAATAATTTCCTTAGCAAATGAATCAAAAGAAAGCATTACCCAAGAGGCTACATTGTGGGTTGCATATCATGTCAAATTGGAGGATTTATTGAAAACCTGTTTCTCATTACTTTTGAGGGCAAAATTATCCTAAACATGATTGACATAAAATGAGCTCTGTCATAGCACAGCAAAAAAAAAAAAATAGTTGAATAATTGCAGAATTGGAGCCAAAAAGAAGACAATTCTGACAATTTTATGATCTGCGTATAATCTATTATCTCACGGTAATTTCATTATTGTTTTGATCTCATGACAGCATATGTTACAAACAGCTCTATATATGCTTCACATAATAATGAGTCAATTATATTTTTTTTTAATAATTGTTTGGAAATACTGAATTTTCTCCTCTCATCTTAAGAATATATGCAGGAATATAGCCTTAAGCAGTGGCAAGGAGAAAGCTCTTCTTTTGCTGAAAAAAAATGAGAACATATCCTTTGTTTTTGTCTATTCATTTTTTATATGAATTTTGTAGAAGCACAAAAATCTTAATTTAACTTGAACAGCAAAGTCAAGGAGAAGACTGTTCTTTTGAAGCTCCCCTTCCCACAATGGAATTGTTTCTTTGGGCAAATGTCTGTGAAATATCAATCCAGCAGCACTAAAATCAAATGACTACTATTTCAACAGGACAGTATTTCACTTTCTAACTGATTCAATATTACTCACATTATCTCTGAGGAGGAGTTTGTTGCACTGCTTTAATTAATTTGATTTCTTGTTGGTGTTTTTCTCCGTAACTAACTTTAATTCTGTTAACTTGATTTGCACATAGGAACATGCCCATGCAATAAGTTATGCATTCTCTACAAGCTGCGTATTACTCATGTTATATTCACTGCAAAAATCACTGGTCCAATTCACCACACTTTCTAATGATCCATTTATTTCTTTTCATCTACTACTTTTTATGTTCTGAACCAAGTTTCTTTCCTGGCTCTTTTGAGAAATTATCTAAAACACCAGAGGAACAACTTGACAGCTGAATTAATTCTGTCATTTCTCAATCAAGGAGTAAAAATACTTGGAAGCATTAAACCAGTGAATTCATACTCTGCCACTTTACTCACACAAACATTGAGTCCAAATTGATTTCTCTTTTACTTTCAGAAAGGTTTTGTCCTTGTCGTATGATCATGATCATTCATTTATCAAGTGGATCTTTGCAGGAATTCATACCACCTGCTATTCATCTTCTTATAAATGACAAGTTCAAAACATGTTTGACAAGTGTTCCCACACGTTGAGAAGAAAGTAGTATTTGAGCATGGGTCAAAGTTTTCATAAAACCATCAGGATTAGAGTGAAACCACTATCCAGACTTTTGTTCTAGTTCTTCATTTTTGTATTTCTAGTAAAATGGCAGAGTCTGTGTAAGGGCTACAGGTGAGCAAGCTTTCTTTTACTTCAAGAATTCATTTCTACACATTATCTTCTGGGTGATAATGAAAAAAAAAAATATGTTGAGTATGAGGATTGCCCTCAGCATTAGCATTTGAATGGTATGAATGCATAAGATGTTAAAGCATCTAAAAACGGCACTCAGCTAGGTTAAAATTTAAATGCACCAGGAATCAAGTTCTGTCGATTAGGAGGTTGGTACATGACAACTACATTAAAATGTACTATGCCAGACACTAAACATCTGCAAATGAGTGTGGTATTAGAGCAAAATCAACACCAAACCAAGCTGGGACTGTTTGGCATGATTCCTTTGGTTTGTCTGCTTGTTTGGTTGTTTCTTTCTTTTGTTTGGGTTGTGGTTGGAGGTATCCTCTAGATATTAGTAGTAGTGCAAAGAAAAAAAGTTTTGGTGAGCTAATTAGAGACAAAATATGATGTGAGAGAACCAATAAAAAATGGTTTAGCTCCAGAAGGTAGCAAGAAATGAGATTTCATCAAATACAAGAGAGTTGCTCACATCTAGTCCTTTTTCACCTTTAGGGCCCCTTTCTCCTCTCTTGCCTCGAATGCCCTAGAAAAGAACAGAAAAAATCATCTTACTGAGTCCTGGTCAAGACTTCTGGGTTCATTACCTCCTGGTTCATTTCTTTATAGTAATGATGCTTCAACGATGTTGTCAATTTTGGATAAACTGTTATCATGACCATCACAATCACACAGAAAACCTGCACAATATTCAAAACATTATCCCACTTGACTATAGTAATAATGTTCATATTGTGTAGGACATGGATTGAAAATGATGAACATAAATTTACCTACCAGTTTATTTCATTTGCCCTATTTGTCTATATCCAACCTATTAAATATGGTCTTGCTTCATTTTTTCCCCCTGTTGTTTACTGAGTTTTGATAATCTAAAGTGGGTCTCCAGCATCCCAAAATGTATATAGAGGATACATTTTGATTTTTGAGCATAATTCAGAACTGGTAACAGGCGTTAGCTCATTCTTTAAATCCAAGTGCACGCATAGGATTCAGTGCTGGATGACTACATAATATTATAACAACCTTATTGATATTTATTCATTTGGCTAAACTTTGTTACTTTGGCTCATCATTTTCATTAGGCATCATGTCCTCCTCTTGTCTATAATGCTATCAAAGCTCTTGTTGCTTAAAACAATTACCATCACTAGAAAACCAAATGCCATTTTTTTTATGCCATGAGTAAAAGATAATTACTGTTGCACAAATTGTTGAAGTAATTCATAACTTTCAAATTGTGTGAACAAAGAGAATACACAGCTTCTTGTACTTCATCTATTGTAGCAGATTTGAATCTGTAGCCATCGGGTAATATAAACAAAGCACCAGTTTTTCAGGCAACAGACAGATATGTTGTAAAGTCAGGGTGTTAATGGATGTAAAGATTAACCAATTGGCTCTGGAAATCTGGTGGGATCTGTAAAAAGTTTACACAGACTTCAGAATTTCAAAGAATATGGGTTAGTTCCTGAAAAAATAAAAATAGCAACAGCATCTCATAAACATGATTGTCTTCACAGTGAGGTGGATATGAAGCGTTTAACTGCAAAGTGGGTCAAACACTATTTTAAAACATTTTGAAGTCAGTCCAACATCAGGTAGTGTAAAATTAAACCTTTCTGAAGATACCTCACTTCTTGCGTAACAAGGAATATTCTTGAACTTTCTTTCTTTCTTTGCAGGATATACTGCAAATATCTCAAACATAAACAAAGATTGAGTTAGCTTGTTCAGCAATCAAACTCTTGATATACATATCTGATTTCATATTAATCATAGTACAGCCTGTATTGAATTTCTAACTAAAAACAAATTTCCAGTTACCAGGAGTGTTGGGAAATGAAAAAATAAAACCCTTGTGGACTTCCTCAATTACTGATTCACATTTTTTGATCAACATTGTGATTGTTATTTAGTCAAATATCTCCCATCTTCATCTTTAAATCTTTGTTAAGAGTTGCAGCAATAGGCTAATCCCACATATGGAAGATAGAGTAAACTTTATCTCCTTCCATCCAACAAAGACTTACTATCAGAACTGTATTCCCTATTTGTCTCTGCAACAAACAATCCTGCTACATGCATTGGCCCACATTCTTTTTCTTATCTAAAAGACCCCCCCCCCAAAAAAAAAAAAAAAAAAAGTAGAAGAAGAAGAAGAAGAAGAAGAAGTAGCTGACAGGTTACTCAACCCTGCTGTGAGACCTTGGCAGGCTAGCAGCAAGAACGTATTTGAAGACACCACAACCCCATCCTCAATTAAAAGGCTTCTGCCACAGGAACATCATTATAAGTTGGAATCCACTGAGAGGATCATCGCTCCCCTGAATCCCCCTGTCCCACCACCCATCCCCCCCCCCTTTCTTCACCTGTAGCCTTGAGTTTCTAATTCACAAAAATTCTCTGGCCATGGACTTGGCATTCCACATCCCACAGTGACTCGATGTGGTACTATCTGACTCTTGAGATGTGATATATATATGACCATGAAGAGTAAGAAATTGAGTTAGCTCTCCTTGCATCTCTGGTCTTGTTTCATTTTCTGTTTAGTTTCAGATGTCAGAACTCCCATGCTGATGAGTCATTCATATAATTCCTCCTAACTCAAACTTCCAAAGTCTTTGAATAATGAGAACAAAAACTGTACAATAATTGCAATGAACTTTCTGAACTAATGTAAACTTTCACTTGCTTGCTTTCATTGATTTTTCAACTTTGTGCTTATTACATTCAGGTGCTCACTTTACCCCATAAAGCATTTAATCTTTGTGTCATTACAAAATAAATCACACAATCAAAACTAAATACTTCAGAAGCACTTTCGTGAGCACTTGGAAAATCATCAGTAATTGTATATTCTCGCGCACATCATGGAAAGGACATTTCAAACCAACCATTGACTATCATCTACCTATACATATTTTGAGCCATTACACTTATAAAGACTATCCCTTTATTAAAACAATTATCACCATTACCTAGATCATTGCATAATTCTTGAGAACAAGATGAGAAAAATCATATAATAAAAAAAAAACAAAGATAACATTCAAACACAACTGTTTGTGGTTTAATTTCAGTTCTCTCTCCATTTTGTTTCCACATTTCTAACTGAATAGACAGAAAAATAAACATACTAATTGTGCAACTGCTATCACATGTGCCGTCTCATTTAGAAATACTCAAAGCGATTTGATGTGACAAGTCTCAAAGGCTTTTTTTTCTCACAACCTATGTAATGTCAATATTACTAACTGGAGGCAATCAATTTACATACTGTGAAAGCAAAACAGTGCTTAATGACAATCTAAATGCACGACTTCCTTCCTTTACAACCCACTTTTACAAACAATCCAGCAACCAGTTTTGATGGCTTCATTTACTCATATCAGCTGACACTTGGTGAAATGACTTACCGCAAAGTGAAACCACAAACTAAGCTTTTCTTTTCCAACCATTTGTTTGTCTGCGTGTGTTTGTACCTGCCCATTGCATTTTTTTTTAAAGGGATGGTACAGTATTGGTGGAGATGAGAATTGGGCTTTTAACTTTTTGCAAGATACCAAGAAAACACTTATGATATAGTACAGAGCATACCATTTTAAGAGGAATTCAAAGTTTATTTGATGAAAATCGAGTTTGGAATGACTGAAACATCCAAAAACAAAGTAAAACAAAGCAATCGTAATACAGTGTGGGTCCCACACTTTGTTAGATATCTTTTTGGATATCTCAGCCATTTCAAAACCAATTTTCATCAAATAAACGTTGAATTCCTCATAGAATTGAATGCTCTTTCATATTTCATTAGAGGTTTCTCATTATCTCACCAAAAAATGTTACAAACCTGAAATTAGGTCTCAACCAAAACTGTAT
The DNA here is from genome assembly GCA_033980235.1 of Diadema setosum. Taxonomy (NCBI): domain Eukaryota; kingdom Metazoa; phylum Echinodermata; class Echinoidea; order Diadematoida; family Diadematidae; genus Diadema; species Diadema setosum. The sequence continues at coordinate 7,611,506 of CM067069.1, read as the reverse complement.
AATCCCTTTAACCATCCATTGGCTCAGTTTCACAGCCAAGAATTGAAAGTCCAATCCCCTAAAGTGGCTAAAGATGTAAATTTGGAAACATTGAATGCCACAGAGTTTCACATCTTAACGATATCTGGTTTTCACGACATACTCTACAACTATCATATATCGTCACCTGCTGGCTTGATTTTATGATCATATTTCACAAACGAGCCGGATTTTTATTTTTAATGATAACTATGACTAGAATTCTAAACTACTTGCTGTTTATCTTACATGATCCTGTGCCTATTAAAGTAGAGCTGATCCACTAAGAAATGTTGAGGGGGGAAAATGTAGGGTATCTCGTTTTCATTTACATCAATTTGAGCCATTATGTTTCTCGTTCTACTCCAAGAATTGACTCAGTCACTCTTTTTCCAAAGATGAGAAGAAAGCTTGTTAAAAAACATTTCTTGCAGTCCATGCTGATCTGATGTCTATTTCGCTCTATTTTTCTTATCAATATCTACATACCAAATTTAAACAATTTCCCTTCTATTGAGGGCATTTTCAAATGTTGCAACCAGAGATATGTGTAGTTCAACCAACTTTCTCTCACGATTATGATATTTGGCAAGGAATATGTGCATACTCTTCTCACAAATTCTGAAAATGTATTTGCACTTGTGTTTATCACTTGTGTCTCCATTTTATATACATGTTCTTCAGGGAGCACATCATGATTCTCTTTTTTCTTTGTGAAAGATACAAGCAATCAAATTGGTCACTTGGAATACATTCATCAATTTTGTATCGGTAGGCACATTGTTTCATTCATTATCAATACTTGAGGTGCCTACATAGAAATGATCAATCAATCAATGTATGAATTCATTCTACACGACATAGGCCCTACCCTTAACTGTCATTTACTAATATCTGATCATTTTAAACAATCCAGCACACAATGCAATAGCATAGTATATTTACTTGTGCCTACTCCTAAATAATTGAACTGTATGTTAGAAGGACATGAAGTGTAATAAATGAAGAATAAAAGCAATATTGACAGAAAATGAAAATACTCACACGAGCTCCCTTTGGGCCAGGTGGTCCCGGTTCCCCTTCCGGTCCTGGTTTGCCAGGCGGGCCTGGATCTCCTGGTGGGCCTGGTGCTCCAGGCCTGCCAATCTCATACTCCTGGGAAGTCAGGATATCAAACATTAATTAGCAAAATGACCTATCGAGCCAACTCTGATCCAAATTTCCACATGGGTTCATACATTATACAAGTGTGAGAAAAAGAATTATCGGCCACATTTGCCCAAACTGTCACATTTTTGTCAGTCCACATAACATATACATTCACCATTAAGTCTTGAAAAGGAATAAAACACAGTGTTCAATAGAATTCAAAGGCTATCATTATCTTTTATAATCAATATCAGGCTATTCACTTGTGAAACAACAAATTTTCAATGAACATTTAATAGAAGAAGTTTTTTTTCCCCTACACAGCATCTCTATGGACATGAGTTCACTGACCTACATCAGCTTTTCATCTAGGTCTTTATAGATACTTGGACTGATGTTTCACTTACTGAAAATGTCTCTACAGTACATAAAAGCAGATCAAATTTGTTCATACCCCACCAGGTACTCCTTTGGGTCCCGCCGGCCCTGGTGGTCCTGGTCTTCCAGCTGTGCCTGGCTCACCCGGTGGACCGGGCAGCCCTTTTATGATCTGTAGTCAACAGGTGTCACAAGTAAGAGCAAATTAACCCGTTGAGGACAAGTCCCGAGTATACTCGGGCAGGTGTCTATGGGAAATGCGTGTTGTAGCAAAATTAGCCTGTCTTAAACAGGTTAGTACTATCCAGGCAAACTTTAGAACTCCATCATGGTACAGCGAATATATAACTCTATATCTTCATGACGAGGAGATACTGAAATCAAATTATGCAAGGTGTGTACTTCACTGGATGAGGTGATTTATAAGTAAGGCAATTTTGATGAAAAAATAGGAAACTTGACTACTTTGCTGGAATAAAAACTTTCATATTTCAATAGTCTCCTGTTTGAATTTAAAACTGAGAATGTTTGGAAATGACTTTCATGACTACCAGACATTCATGTGGACAATAAGTAACAAATAAACTCCCATAAGACAGCAGGTGTCACAAGGGAGAGCAAATTGATTCTATCCAGGCAAACTCCATCATGGTACAGTGAATACAACTCTACTATCTTCATTAACCCATTAAAGACTGGCAGATTTTGCTAAAACACACATTTCCCCATAGACACCTGCCCGAGTATATTCTGGACTACTCTACAATGGGTTAAGATGAGATAGGTTCTACTGGGTTCAAATTATGCAAAGTGTGTACTTCACTGGATGAAATTACTTACAAATAAGGTGGTTTGGCTGAAAAAATAGGATGCAACTTTGCTAAACTAAAAACTTTGATATTTCAATAATCTCCTGTTTGAATTTGAAGTCTGGGAATGTGTTGAAACTGGATTTGCTGCTTTCATAAAACATGTAACTTGTAAGCATGGCATTTCAAATTACCCAACGTGTAAAGATGCTTAATTACTAAAATCACTTACATATATGACCGCATGTAAATATCAAAGCCAATTTTCTCAAAACTGTATTAACCCTAATCAGGCTGGGGGGGGGGGCCGGAATCCGCCCCCCCCTCGACGTTTCGCGCAATATCTTCACAACGCGATAAGCTCCCGCCGCGATGTTTCATGACTTTTTTCTTGCAAGTATCGCGCAACTTTTGAGACCCAAATTGTTGCGCCCGCGCGTACCGTTTTGATGCGGCGCCCGTTCGAAAAAAATTTGTCAACCCCAAAATTGCTCCAAAACGTGATTTTGTGTACAAATCCAATGCAAATTGTGTTTTTTCAATTAATTCACATAAAAATTCATATCTTCACTTAGAATGGCCGAAATTAATTTATTTTAGCATAATAATGCTTCGAAAAATGTCTGCGACAAATTTTGGCCAAAAAACAAACGAAAACAGAAGGTCAAAAAACAAGGAAATACATAAGAAATTCAAAAAACAATAAAATACATAAGAAATTAATTTCGATACAGATTTTTTTTTATCCTATGTCTCAGAAGAATGATTCAAGAAACATTTAAAAAAAGAAATTAGCTTAACTGGAGCATTAATAAGTGATTTAGAGCCCAAAACTGATTTTATGCATAAATTACAATAATTAATTAATATAAAATATAAGAAAAATTTTTCGGAGAAAGCAACCATACATTTTGATAGAATACGTCACTGGCGTCACGTGTGCCGATTTTCGGCGCAATCGCGCGTTCCATAGGCGAGATCTGAAGGGGGGGCGGAATCCGCCCCCCCAGATATAGCATAGCCAAAAAAGCCCAGCCTGATTAGGGTTAAAGTGGTGGCCTGCTTTTGTGCCATAATTTAGGGGAAGTCTTTGGAAAAAAGTGAGATAATCTTTCTGTCACTTGGTAAACAAAGAATCAGGAGAATGTCAGAAATTCCTTATCAGAAATTTAGCTTTCATGACTATCAGGTATTCATGTTGATAAGTAACAAACTCCCATATTGTTTTAATCTATGTTTGAATTATGTGTGTTAGTAATACATACAATATGCAAGTAAAGTCTTGTAAGTTTTGAAACAAGTTATATAAAATGACATTTGCTTCACATTCTTTTTCCACTGATGAAATTAGCATCATCACTACTATACTCACAGGATACTGAGACCTCAGCTGCTCTAAGAGAAACGCTACAACCGCCTTGTCATCATTCATCAGGAGGTAATCAATCAACCCCTGTGGTAGTCCAGGGATTCCTGTTTCAACAATTGTCATCCGGCTCTTCAAAAAGTGGTGGAAAATGATGAAGGAGAAATGGCAAAAAACAGTAAGTTATCATCATAAACTGTGAAAGCAGAAATTTTTGCATGCATTTTCATTTAGTAAATTTCGCAAGAGCCAAAATTTGCAAAATTAAAATGCATGTGAAAGTTCTTGTCTACATTAATGCATTGAATGCCAGTGGCAATTCACGAAAATTCAACCACTCCCAATGGTGCCTTACAGTTCTCAATTCATGAAATGTACTCATAAATTATATGGAACTTACTGTAACAGCATGATAACTGAAAACAACATTTAGCTGTTGAAGTTGACTACCACGTATTACACGGGTACAAAGAGGTATGTAGCTTTTATCTTACTGGCTTTTTTTTTCCTCTCTCTCTCTCTCTTATTCTTGGGGAGGGGTGTGATGGGATGGGGATGTAGGAGAGTACCGGTAATGAAGAAGATGCCTCTACTACTGGGTACACATTACTTTCATGCAGGTGTATAATCTCAACAGGATATTCTATGCATGGGACTGATAGGTTCTTGTGATGATGGATTCCTACATTGAAAGGAAGAGCCTTGCTCAGCAGGCTATCTACTCTGTGCAATAACACAAACTCCTTCCAGAGGGTCATGGCTGCAGACTTGTATTGCTGGACATCATCATTTTGTGCAAAGCAGAACATCCACATAATAGGCTATAATATGCAAATCACATGCATTCTCAAATAAACTATAACTAGCCCAGCAACAATGTGAAATCTTCACTGCTGTACAACTAAAGTATAGTGGAATCGACACATCATGAAAAAGGATAACAATATTGCTTCTTCAAATTTATGAAGTTCTTCCGTCGAGATGTTTTCATTGCAACTGATTGACAAATTGCCCTACATCGACGTAAATAAGCACTGAATTGATCAGTGTTTTAGTAGTAGCCATGATAAAAAATCATGGGCGTACATACTCGAGCAGGATTCGAACCCACGACCTCCTGATCACCGGACAGGCGTCATCTCCACTAGACCATCGAGCTTTCGCCCGACAGCAAGTGTTGGTTCTAATCCTTATATCCTTTTTTATCATGGCTACTACTAAAACACTGATCAATTCAGTGCTTATTTACGTCGATGTAGGGCAATTTGTCAATCAGTTGCAATATTGCTTCTCCCACCACATATACACTTATTTTGATATGCCTGAATTTATATAATCTAATTTTTGTGATGCACAACTCTAACCAATGCCCAGAAAGTATTCTGTGAAAGTTCTCGACAATTTGTGGTTTCTAGCTACCAAGAAGATTGTGTTCCTAAACAAAGAAGAATTCAGGGAAAAGAGTAGGAAGGGAGAAGCTATTTTCGATTCATTTCAGGCATTTTCGGGCAGGAGGCAGCTAGTCTGAACAGCCAGTCCTAGATATGGGTCACATTGTGATACCTGATCGCTCCGCCTCTCTCTCTAACTCTTTCCATCTCTCCTTATCTCCCTCCCTCTCTTTCCTAATTTCCTCGTCTTTCTCTTTCTCCAGAATTCTCTGCAGCAGATTAAGGAAAGTTCGAGGCAAGATGCCATTATTGGCAACATGCTGTTTGGGAGGACCCTGAACTCACTGACACAATTACAGATGAGGTGGATGGGACTCTATCACAGCAGGGATAAAGCATTCATTGGGAATGAGCTTTTGAATCTGGAATCTTCTTTTCTACTTGTTTTTCTCCCTTCTTTTCACTCGGTTTGAATTGGTTAACTGTTTCTGCATGGTAAATGAACTTAGATCAATGCACTGATCACAAAAATTGCACATAGATAAATAATAAACATTGTTACAATGGTTTATCTGTGCATGTTTGTGTTTGTACTATGCATGTGTGTGGGGGTGGGGGAATCATCAACTACCTGCTATCACCAATAGTCAGTGGACCAAAATATAGACCTATGTACATCAAACTTAAACAAATTAGGACTAATTTTTTTTTTTAGAGAGAGAATTTTGATTATAATACAGTCAAAACCCAATTGAATAATGTCAAAAAGTCTCATTAAGATATAAAACCAAATGATTTATGATGCAATCAGAAAAAAAAACAAACTTGTAAGACATTTTGTGACAAAACAGGGTTAATCCTAAGATTGCTCAAAAGCATCCAGAAACAAAAAAGACAGAGGCAAAGATCAATTCACAATAGTCATTAAACAGCAAACACAATGTTGTCTACAAGGGCTTTCCTTCACCACTAAACTTCTTCGGACAAAAAAACAAAAAACTCACTTTATGTGACTAACTATTGCTACTGTCTGTTTCAATTTCCCTTTCAAAGAAGGAGAACCATTTCTGAGGAAGAATTCTTCAGAACACTATCTATATCTCAAATCTTCAAAAGAATTTATGTTGAAGAAAATTGATAATTCAGTTACATTTGATCAGTGGTCTTCCACCAAGATGATTTACATGTTCAATTATTCTATGTATTAGGCCATTGTACTCTAACTTTTCTTTTCTGTTTTTCTTTAACAAACATATCCTCCCAGGAATCGGTGAGATTCATATGTACCAACAGACGAATGGCCTTCAAGAAAATGAACAATTATGTTGTTTTTGTGACCTATTCTATTCAAAGTTCACTTTTAGAAAATTCAACTCATGACATGATCCATCTATTCTACAAGTGCATGTGCCCTCAATTACTGAACTTCAAGCAAAGTTAAACAAATTGTGATTCAGTCTGCAATTTTCTGGCGATGTTTCAGGTTACATTTGATAATGTGCAACAGAAACATTTTTAAGTAAAAATCTAGTAACAGCAATGTGCAAAGATGGTACAAGTGATTCACAAGGTCTTAAGACTTGAAACATCAAGTATTGTGGCCCCAAAGTCACTGTGGTTCTACACAGTGTTTAGAATTTGCCTCATTGAGTGCTATGCTGTCAAGAGTTACATGCATATTACCTTAGGTAGCAGATCATGGATGCAAGTTATTTATACCACTGACAAAGTTTCATTACAGACATTAATGGTCACTGAGGCTGAGGTCTCATGTTTTCATTGTTATTACCATTTCACTCAGAAACTTTTCTCTCCCCTCCCCCTTCCACCTCACCCCCCCCCCCCCCCCCCCCAACAATTCTACTGGGGATAGACATGTGGAGCTAGGATCTAAACTGTTCTGTGTTAAAGGGATCGTATAGTTTTGGTTGAGACCTAATTTTAGATTTCTAACATTTTTGGTGAGATAATGAGAAACCTCTTATGAAATATGAAAGAGCATGTAATTCCACGAGGAATTCAACGTTTACTTGATGAAAATTGGTTTAATTGAAATGGCTGAGATATCCAAAACAGAGCGATTCTAATAAGTGTGGGACCCACACTTTTTCATGATCGCTTTGTTTTACTTTGTTTTTGGATGTTTCAGTAATGTCAAACCCGATTTTCAGCAAATAAACTTTGAATTCCTCTTAAAATGGTATGCTCTGTACTATTTCATAAGTGTTTTCTTGTTATCTCGCAAAAAGTTAAAAGCCCAATTCTCATCTCAACCAATACTGTACCATCCCTTTAATACCATATCCTTTCTATTTATGATCTAGATTCATCCAATGTTTCTATTTCTGCTTCAGCCATTCTACCCCCCCCCCTCCCACCCTTCTGTTCACTTCTAAGTACTTCCTTCCTTGTGCATGAGAATCATGATTGTAAAAACTTTTCTTCTTCCATTTCTCATATTCTTTTTACTTTCCTTTATTTATGTCTTCATTAACCTGTTGAGGACAAGTCCAAAGTATACTCGGGCAGGTGTCTGTGGAAAATGCGTGTTGTAGCAAAATCAGTCCGTCCTCAACGGGCTGAGCTCTTGACAAGGCCATCTCTTGTCGAGATGGTCTCTCCTTTTGTTTGTTTGTTTGTTTATTGTTGTTGTTTTTCTGTCTGTCCAACTTGCAGAAAGTAACCTAAAATCTTGGTCTTGATAGATTCTACATTAGAGTGAAATAAATGAGATTCAATCTTAGACACTCCAGAACATTCTTTTGTGGCACAGTTGATTTCTTTCCTTGTGCCAAAACTCTAAGTAATATATTGCTTGTGAAAACAACAAAAAACATCAAACTCTCATCCCATCCACACTAAGCAAACAATAAAGGAAAGGATACTGATTTCTAAATAAAAGTTGATTCAATTGTACACTGAGTCTGCTGGTTTCTTTTTCCCTTAAATTCCATTGTTACATTAGGATGTCAGCAATGTGTGTGCAGACACTGATTTTACAATGCGTATCAGCTGGAGCATTCTCTGGGTCTCCATAACTACCCTTGACTTTTGACCAACTAACTGTCGGTATGTCACTTGGCATAATCTGATTGGCTGTGCATCCCATTCTAGAATCTTCCTTTTTTCTTCATATGACAATGCTAAAACTTGAAGGCAACAGTCAGGTCAGACCAAAAGTAAAGAGTATGTTTGGTTTTTAGTTTTGTTTTTTTCCATAGGTTATTGGCATCTTGAATCAGAGGATGGAGGCTGAATAATCCAGCTTTCTGTTTCATTTGTCTTTGGTATAAAATCATTGTTTGTCTCCTTTTTTTTTTATTTCAGCTAACACATTTTTGGAGTACTGTTAACACAAAATATTTAACACAATGATTCCATTTTTTTTGGGGTGTGAATTAAATGCTCTTCAGAACTGGTGAACAAAAGGGCAATGTACATCCATTTAAAGATATCAGAATATAAAGAAATACTCTCATTCATGAAATTGCCAACAAGCTTCTGAAAATTTTCACTGTGGGAAAAGTTGTATCAACAAAAGATTTTACTTAAATTACAACGTCACAAAGTTGATAGATCTAATTAATCTCATGCACCTGTACTGCTGGGTATTAAGCGTGCAACAATATATACAGATAAGATTGATCAAGTGATGCTGAGTAGTTCAGTCCTTTTTGCCTTGAATTCACTAATACTTCTCCCATTTAAGGTATTCATCTCTCTCTCTCTCTCTCTGTCCACTAGTACCTCTTTCTTTGCACACCATAATCACATTTGCATAAACTTTCTTTTTCCCATTTCTCCTCTTTTCTTCACTTTCCTTTTACTGACTTTGTCTTTTTCAAGAAGAATTTGCTGGAACTTCTCTTGTTCAGAAGGTCTCTTCTTCATTTGCTTCTTTCTGTGTAACTTTACAAAAAAAAAGTAGCCTTAATGTTGGATTTGATTTGATGGATTCTACATTCAAGTGAAATAAATGAGATTTAATTTCAGTCACTCTAGAACATTCTTTTGTGGCAGTCTTCTTTTTCCTTGTGCTAAAATTCTAGTTAAGGCATTGCTGGTGGAAATAACAAATCTCTAACTCCTACTCACTCACCCCCTCTCCATCAGCAAATCCCACCCCTCCTCTTACTTTATACTGATACTTACTGCTATAAACAGCTGATTAAATGATGTACTGATCCTGTGGGCTTTTTTCTATCCTTTTCCATTGCTACATTAGGATGTCAGCAGAGCGGGTGCAGACACTGATGTCATCATGCATATCAGCTGGAGCATTCCCTGCGTCTCCATAACTACCCTTGACTTTTGACCAACTAACTGTCGGTATGTCACTTGGCATAATCTGATTGGCTGTGCATCCCATGCTAGAATCTTCCTTTTTTTTTTCTTCATATGACAAGGCTAAAACTTGAAGGCAACAGGGAGGTGAGACCAACAGTAAAGAGTATGTTTGGTTTTTAGTTTTTTCTTAGGTTATTGGCATCTTGAATCAGAGGATGGAGGCTAAATAATCTAGCTTTCTGCTTCATTTGTCTTGGGTGTAATTGTTTGTGTCCTTTTTTATTCTAGCTAACTAATTTTTCGAGTACTGTAAACACAAAATATTAAACAGGATGATTCCATTGTTTGTGTGTGTGTGTGTGTGTGAATTTAATGCTCTTCAGAACTAGTGAACTAAGAGCAATGTGCATCCATTTGAAGATATCAATATATTCGAGTAACTCATTCATGAAATCATGGACCCTACCACAAAATGGACCGAGTACGACTGAAAGCAGAAGAGGTTGATTTATAGCACCTGTCAAAGCGCTTTTACTTCTACCTACACTCGTTTTACGACCTTCACGGATTACCGAGTGTTGACACAACGCCCTTTGCCCCAACGATGACCGCCGACATTTCCCAACGCCCTCTGTGCGTGAAGAGTGTGCAGCTCGATCTAGCAGACGACGGTTTTTATGCGTAGGCGCAAGCGCAAACGCTGAGTTATATCCCATCATGCATTGTTCTTTACACTACCAGCAAGCTTTGTGTCCGCCATTTTCTACTCGATTTTGTGCTGTCTGACTTCGAAAAAACCCGAAAATAATCCGATTTTTTGTCAATTTTTGGCGAATTTTCAGCGGATTCCTGTAGCTTTGTATACTACCTGGTAAGTTACGGCAATTTTGTGATTTTTTTAGTGGATTTGGGGGTAAAAAATAACGAGTTTAGCAACGCCGATCCTCAATCAGTGATGTGAAACCTTGTTAATTGATGATTACTGAACACGATGTATATCTTCTCAATTGTGTCCACTGATGTCCACAACTTGTACATTTTTTAAAAAAAAGTATCTACATATGTATATTATCGAGAAAATGTCCCTTTTCGCTCTACTTCTGAGTCAGAGCGCACGGTGCGCGACATGCCTTTTTTTTCGCGTGGGTGTCGCTGCACAAGTAGTAGCACAGTCCCGTGTGTATCTTTTTGGGTTAGTACGGTGTCTACATCGTCACTCACCATCATCACCATGCATGCACCAGCGCTCGCGCTTCGCTTTAGTAATTAGATTCTACAATTGTACTGTAATTCCTAGATTCCAGACTATAGCTCACCTGCTCAGCTCAGCACTGCTCAGAGGAGATGGATGTGCGTGCACCACATATTATTATTGCATATTTCATTGAACATTATTAAATTTTATTATATATCTTATTACAGTTATTTAACAGTAGGCCTAGGCCTATTTTATGTACTAATTAATGTAGAGTCTACCAACAACTTTTTATACAACTTACAAGATTAAAAGGCATGGCACATCACACGTGCTTGCACACGTCACACACAGAACTGAGTGTTGTAAAATCTGATTTAAATTGAGAGTGAGACTTTCGTTGAAGACAAGCATAAAAAACCTAAATAAGGATAAAGTTAAAAACCTGCATTTTCTACTAACGTTACTACTCTCACTTGCTACAAGTAATGTTTAGTACAGACAGTAAATTTAAACAAAAGGTTTTGGAAAAAAAAAGAAAAAGGAAGGAGATCATAACCTCCTTCATTTCACAAATTAACATGACAAACGTGTAAACATGAAACAAGCAAACAAAAAATAAAAAATATTTGTGGCCAGAACACATGAAATAAAATTTGCAGTGGGCTAAACAATTAAATTTTAAACTGGTTAAACGTTAGTGGTAGTGCTAGTAGAATCTAGGCCTAGACCTACAACTAAAATACAAGTACAAGTAAATTTGCAAACTTTAGAGTTCCTAACGTTAGATTATATTTTTTTGTTATTGAATTAGAAGTTCTAGACGGTCCCAATTCGTGCCCTTTTGAGACATTTGTCATTGGATTTTGGAAGTTTCCTGCTCGTGATGAGAGAAATGACATAGAGATACAGTACAACAGTTTTTGTACGTATACAGTGTGTATATCGCGATATCAAGATGTTGGAGGCTACACAGGACACTATTCTAAATACATTCTATTGTACCTAGATGAGGTGCAATGTACAAGTGTATGTAAATTCTTAGATAACAGTAGAGAGGTCTAAATGATAATTATACTTTAGAAGTACATGTAGTATTAAATAATAATGATAATCATTATTCTTATAATAATGAAATAATAATGCCATTATTTGTAGAACTGTATTGTCAAAATGTTATACATCGCTGTAACTGAGCAAGGGCAGGGGGAGTGTAGAGGTCTACTTGTAAGATCTCAGCTCCCAACTACAGCACCTTCTTGAAAGCAAGATACACACATGTACATGTAGATGTACACTGTAGGTTACTTCTTAAGAAATACGATGCTTAATCTTGAAAGGTGCAAACAATAAACTGTCGTGTGCTATACTGCATTATACAGGTATACATTGCAATGTATGCAAATACACTGTACATGTACAAAGTACCGGTAAAATTGTACATGTCTGGTAAAACTTAAGTAAAATATGCATAAACCTACTTTTGTAGATGCATAATGTATCTTGTTATTGCATGAGTGATCTAGTATGAGACTTCATCGTGCTTGTGCAGAGAGTGAAATGCAATACTGGCACATATTTTTCTTGATTGTCTGATTTGTTATGTTTTGGCAGTGTCACAGCATGCTCAATTTTTAAGCCATTTTATTTCTCGTTCATGTGCAGGATACAGCTATGGAGAATCTTCATGCCTGTGAGCTGAAGAAGCTGTGCAGGCTGTGTAAGGGTACCATCAAGGCAGATGGAAATCGGAAGCCACGCCCCAAAGTTGAATACGCTAAGGTTCTGAGGGATGCCCTCCTCATCGATGTCCAAAATGAGGATTCCGACGTATACCCACCATTCCTGTGCAGAGCATGTGATTTGAAGATTGTGCGGTACAGGAAGATAAAGTCGAGAGAGAGGAACCTAAACATCCAGCCACAGGAATTCGTCAAACATAATCCGGAGTGCACGATCTGTGGTGATCAAAAGGCAGGACCTGCTATTCACGAAGCCTGTGAAACTCTTGGTGAAGCAGCGGGGCTTTTGAAGAGTGAACATTGTGACAGGACACTCTTCTTGACTGTAAAGCCAACTAGGACGTCTGAAGTGAAGGTGGAAAAGTGTCTGACTGTCTATCGAGATTTAACATGGGATCTCTCCGTGTTTGGACACAGAGTAAATACTGCTGATGTGGGAATCGGCGAGACACTAACGCTAGACACTGCAAAAGTGCTGTTTCGATATATTACGGAGCATGTGCCATGCAAAGGACTACCCGACATGACAGAGGAGGTGCGTGGAAAACTCCTCCATTCTGCACATGTTGAAACTGTTGGCGAGTTTACATACAGAGGTAAACAGTACCACCAAACTTTGAGGCACAACTTGTGCAAGCTTCTTATCGCCAGCAGTGAGGAAGAAGTTTGCGGACCATGTAGGTTCTACAGAGGGGATGTAGCTTCCATGAGGCAGAGTGACAAGGCGAAAAAGACCAAAGCGAGCTCATCTTCAAAACTATCGTCACTCTCAAGGGAAGAGTTGATAGAGCGCTGCAGGTCGTTGCAGGGGGAGAGGCAGCAGTTGACGCGTGAAAATGTGGCTCTTAAGAAGCATATCAAACAAATGATGGCTGCAGAATCTGTCGAACTTTCGGAAAGCCAGGCGGAAGCCATGCTCCATTCAATCAATGATTTGGACAAGTTGATGCCAAAAGAGAGCCCTGAGAGGCTTTTACTGGATGAACAGAAGAAAGCGTTGGAAAATAAAAAGAATATGAGATGGCATCCAGCAATCATCAGATGGTGCATAGCCATAAGAGCTAAGTCGGCAGCGGCTTATCGTGCTTTGCGAGAAGCTGGATTTTTGAAGCTTCCTCACGAGACAACATTAAAGAGATACAGTCGCTACACTGATCCTGTCGTTGGCATTCAGCACGACGTATTAGAGACAATGATTGACGACATGGATTTGAGCCAGACTCGAAATGCCAATGTAACGCTGATCTTGGATGAGATGAAAATAAAATCAGGGTTGGTGTATTCATCAGCATCGGGCCAGTTAATAGGATTCACAGATGTGGGAGACATTAACCATGAGATGAAGGAGTTTGGAAGAAGAATCCAGAACAGAGACAAAGGTACAGGAGAACAGCTTGCCACCCATGCCTTTGCCATAATGGTTAGAGGGATCTTTCAAAACTGCCAGCAGCCTGTCGCCTTCTTCCCATCTTGTGCTTTAAATAGCAGTGACATTTATGAAACCGTTTGGCATGTAGTTTCTGTCGTGGAAACGAGAGGACTGAAAGTCAGAGGGATAGTATCAGATGGTGCGTTGCCGAACAGGAAATTCTACAAGTGCAGTGCTTCCACCGAGTGTGACATCCCCTTCTGGGCTGTGAACCCCTGCGACAACTCCAGGAGGATATACTTCTTCTGTGATGTCCCTCACCTCATCAAAACTACTCGCAACAACCTAGAAAATTCTGGCTTTGGCAGGAAAAGCAGACATTTGAGGGTGAGTGTGTAGTATAGTGTTGTGCAATTTACAAGTAAAATCATCAATGTATTTTTTAAATTTTAGTCATTCATTTGTGAACATATTTCTCATGAATTAATACATTTGTGAAGTGTTTGTATTATTGATAACAATAAACAAAAAAGTCATTATTACTATGAAAGTTATTAAGGTGCATGCTTCAATACATTTATATGCCATATTATGCTCTTTACAATTCTACATTTCTTATACTAGCTATTTATCATTATTTATCATTCCTTGGCATTTTATCTCTGTATCAGTTCGAGGGGAAGGAAATCAGTTGGACCCACATCATGGAACTGTATGAATGGGATCTTCAGCAAAACCATCTCTCTCCTGGTCTCCGTATGCTGCCCCGATTGACGCATGAACATCTCCACTTGAATCCTTCCCTAAGGATGAGAGTAAAACTAGCTGCACAGGTAAGTGTTTGACTACAAGTTCAAAATCAATTACAGGGTTGTATGTCATCAGGTTAAAAAGTCATCTCTTGAAGTAGTGTATTTTCTGTTTGAATTTCTTGTATGCATGTCATTCTGTAATGCGCAGTAGAGTATATTATTATAGTAGCTGCGCAATGTCCTTTCATTATCATTCATTATCATTATCATGACTCTAATCACATTGGAAATGTCTTCTGAAATTCAGTTAGTACCCAATGTTAGCTTTTAAAAGTTGCCTACCGATAACACCTCTTTAGTAGTATTATACCAAATATACATGTACCAATGTTTCTGCTTTAATCAACACATGTATTCTAAACAGTATAATGTTCAGAGTAATAAATGCATTTGGAAGAAAAAGAAATATGTGTGATAGAAATCATTGTGCATCTGCAATTCATGAATTTTCCTTTTCAGTCATTCTTGTTGATTTATTTCTTTTTGTACAATTTGTAAGTATAGAAGCAAATTTTTCTTAATATACACATTGATCAATGCCAACACACTGTTCATAAGTTGCTTGTAATTCTAAAAAAAAAAAAAAAAAAAAAAAAAAAAAAAAAATCACAGATCTATCACAGTATGATTTTTTTTCATTTATATTTACAGGTTCTAAGCAAGTCTGTTGCAAATGCAATGGAAGTGATGAAGAAAGCTCATATGGATGGTACAAAGAAGTTCATCACTATGTTCAACCAGTTCTTCGACTGTTTGAATGTCTCCTCCCCCTATCAAGGAATCAGGAAGCGAAACCCATGCCTGCATCCCTACCGAACCATTGATGACTGGAGATTTGAGGTAAATGGCACAACCAAAATTGTGTTCATACCTAATGTTGTATGTCTGTAGGAGAAAGTGTACGGCTTTCCCAGCTCTTACAGTGACAACAATAACAATTATAAAGATTGTGAAAATAATGATCTATATTTTCTGTTTTACATCTAGCAAAACAGTAAACATGTAGTAGGCATTTCATAAAATTGAGGCTGATCAGTCATTGCTTTGTGTCATTTTGAATGACTGCGCTTTCCAGGAATTATTTATCTGCTCTAGCAGTTCATGTTCCTACTTGTACGTATTTTGGGCAGATTGCTCAACAGAATATGGAGATCAGTCATTTATACCTATCTTGTACACCAATTTCTCACAAGCAAAGAGTCACTGATGAGAATGGCTTGTGAAATGCTGTCATTAATTGTTCCCAGGCTTTTAAAACAGAAACTTTACCTGTTCCCCCTGATGGACTTTGTACATAATGCATATTGTTGTATTTTCTTTCATCATGAATTTATTAATGTTGTTCTTTTTGTGTTGTCAGTGGCTCGAGGATGAATTCCTGAAATACATCAATGACTGGGAAGCAGAAACCAGCAGCACTCCGGGCATCTCTGCACAAGAGAAGGATAGGAGGTGCATCAGCAAAGAAACCCGCGAGGGATTAAACATATCAGGTACTCAGTGTGTTCTTGTTTTAGTGAACACAGTATAAAAAATCTTGATACAAAATGAAAATACAGAAGTCTGAATCATCACCTCTATATTTATTAACTTTACTGTTAGGCTATAGCAACTTTCAATATGATGAAGTATAGACCTGGTTTTCTCTAAGACTGTTATAATGGGAATCAACTGTAATTCGCACATTGTGTAGATGCGGTAATGATGATATGTTGGTACACGTACACACTACATTAAAGTAATTGTCTTTGACACATCAATCAACCTTGTCCAAGTTGAATGGATTTGGACTATAGAAATGACTGTGGCTTTGAGAAAATTTGACATATGGAGGATTAAAATCAATTATATATAAAGAGAAGAGGACTAAAAGATTTTTGACTTAAGGAATTGTTGGACTTATGCAAGGTATATTTCATTGCCCTTTTATGTTTTTCTCGTAGGTTTTCTTTACCTTGTATTGTTATTGTTTACCTGTGTAACAGTAAATGAGGTTCTGCCTTGAAAGTCCAATGGCTGACATATGCAGTTCCTTACATTTTCCTCATCCCACAATTTATATATCTATATATCTATGTATATATATATATATATATATATATGTATGTATATGTATATATATATGTAAATGTTTAAAGTCTTGGCTTTTTTGTGACAGGACTTTATTCTGGTTAATAGTCAATAGAAGTTGTTTTGCATGATCCTGAAATGAAAAATGCTGTATACAAGTACTTAATACATGTATGTATAAATTTGAAGTTATTTGCTGTAAATACTCTATTCTGTTTGCAACACTTATCTCTTTAATACATGTAGTGAAATCCTTCATACACCTGACAAAGGAGCTCCTAATGGAACCAGGAGTGGACTACGTTCTGAGTGAGAAGTTTTCCCAGGACCCCCTTGAGGAATACTTCTCCAAGCAGCGTGGTGCTGGTGGCAGTTGTGATAATCCATCTGTCCTGCAGTTTGCACAGAACATTCTTTCAATTCAAGTAGCAGGATCTTCAATGAAGGCTTCGAAGGGAGGGAATGTCACGAGCAACAAGAGTAGCCGAACAGTTGACATGTCTGATAAACCTCTTCCTAAGCGTCCCAAGAAGAATTAAACTGTGAAAGTTTGTATCTTCACTGTGAACTCTGTACTTTAAAACTAGAGGCTCATGTTCGTCATGCCTCACCTGGTATGCTCCAAGATGCCATTCGTCTGCAGTCACAATGCATATTTACTTGCATACATAATACAGAGTCATATTTTACCATCAGTGGTAATTTCTAGTTTTGTTTTAAGTTGAATAATATTGAGTCAATCCATCATTCATTTGTTCTCTTTTATCACAGATATCCGAATGTTTTTTCCATCGGTCTACAAAGGAGTAAAATTCACCCCTTTCCTCCTCAGAATCCTTGAATTAAAAGTACATCCTGCTGGTTGACACTGATTACCTTTTACAGGAACATGATTTCAGTTGGAAATTACTTGGTTAACAATGCATCATTAGTACTTTTGATTGCATGTACAGACTGTAAATCCAGAAATTTGTTGTAGTGATCTGCAATGATATGAACTTTCACTTGGTTCGTATTCAGCAAACCTACTCATTTGATGGTGCATGTGAGAAAAGGAGTGATAGATCCGGCGATATTGCATTCGATAAATTCTGTGTTGTTTTACATGATGATTTGATTTTCTCAGGATGCATAAATACGTTAACATATGTAGTTTCTCATTTGTACATATTTCATGCAGGTATTACGAGTACAGAGACATGGAAATCTTGTACAGCAAAGATGAAAGCTGTTTACGAGTAGAAAGCAAGCTTTACATGACTTGAAACACACCATACATGTACATGTATGTTTTATCTAAGGATTTGTGTACATGTACATGTACATAAAATTGTATTGAACACACGTAATTTAAGACCATAACTTACATACATAAAATTGTATTGAACACGTAATAAAAGACTATAACTTGTACATATTTTGATAACCCCACAACTGGATCGTGAATATTCACTGTAGAGAAGAAAGGAGTTGAAGGTGTTTTTTTTTATGTACACTGTACATGTACACTGTACAATGTATGTACAGTGCATTTACATTTTTACAGCTGTACATTGTATTAGCAGTGTTGAAGGGGAGGATACAGTGTGGTGAGTGTAGTTATATCATTAAGGTGTATATGTACATTGTATTCACGAAGTTTACATTCTAGATCAGTGTGCATGTACAACCTGTACATGGATAGATGCAAGCACCTATTAAAGATTTCTTCATCAGGAAGTTTCACTTTTGTTTTTTCATGCTGTGGATCAGAAACAAGTATTGTAGCAGTACATGTGTATTACACTGCTTAGTCTCGTACATTTACCATACAAATATGTGGGCCATTAAAAAAAAAAAAAAAAAAAAAAAAAAAAAAAAACAGGTTTTGATTTTTCTCAAAATCAGTTTTCACTCAAATGAACTGCTGTTTGCAAAATCACTCAGTTGTGTATTTCTTACATTGCATAATACACATGTACATGTAACTTGTTTATTGCGTGCCCTCTTACCCACTCTTACTATTAGTACAATTGCACAAGAAAGGATAATAAAATGGTAGCTACAGTGTATGACATAAATAATTTAATCACAGAAGACAATTATTGTCTTGATTTTATTTCAGTACAAGATTGGATCAATCACTCACTTGTTACTGTTCTTACTTGTGAAGACATATATATACATTGTACATGTAGTATGATTACCTGTTACAGGAATATGAGATGAAACAGTTGTACATAATGCATCATTTTTTCTTTCTTATGCCAGATATCACAAAATTTAAATTTCACATGTTCTTTATCTTAGTTATACATGTACATGTTAAACCTTTTAGTTGAATCTCCATTGATATGCCTGTTAAGATATGGAGTTATTGATTGAGAATGTTGTGTTTTTGACCAGAATTGTTTGACATGGACCAATTTCATATGGATACGTGACAATGTGTATGTAGTTTAGCATTTACTGTACGAGCTGAGATTTTTGCGCACAGTTGTTTTTGTGAATTGCTACTTGGAGGATATTTTCGTGTGCTGTTAAATTTTGCGGTTTCTAAGGTCTAACTGAACTAAGTTATTTGCACGTTGTTATTTTTTGCGGTTCAAAGGCGATTTGCGAAATTTGCGAAAATGAAACCACTGCGAAAATTTCAACGAGTACAATGTACAGTATGCTTATACTTCACACAGGCACATGAGTACATCTTTATGTTGCATATTACATTGCAACATGGGCAATTTATTAGTACATGTAGAATTAGACTATCCTGTCATTTGACCGTTACTGTTTCATATATCCTAATTTGTAAAGAAATCTGAAGCACATGTTGAGACCCAGTACAATACAGGCCTATGGACACCTCATTTTACTTATTTATTTGTTACATAGAGTACATAGAATACATGTACAATGTATGTACAGTGCACTCCCATTACAACGAACACCGTTTTAACAAAGTAAAACTTCTGGTCCCAAATTTATCGCCATTAAAGTCTATGGTACAAACTTTGCTTACAATGAAAACGTTTATAGCGAAATTTTTGTGATAACGAAGTCTTTTTCGAGCGCCACTGACAAAGAAAAACATAGGAAATGTGCTCCATTATAATTGATGAGGATCGCTTTCGAATAAACGTATTGGAACAAGCATTTAAATTATAACGTCTCTGCATGGGTGAACGCGTCACATCACTGTATTTTTGCTTGGTGTGTCACGCACAGTTTCCGAGTGGAACTTGCGTTATTGTAATATAATAATCTGAAATTGAATAACTATTTGTTTTATTGTTCACATAGCTTACCAGTGTATGACGAGTATCAACAAACAGAATATCATATATGCATGGCTTCCTTGTTTTCATTACTGGTATATATTGTCTGTACAATGTAGTTGTTTGGTTATAACAAAATTTCGTTATAATGAAAGAAAACTGCCAGTCCCAAGCATTTTGTTATAATGGGAGTGCACTGTACGTACCTGTATACTGGTGAAAGGTACTCGCTACTCGCTACTCATGTATGGTACATTTACACTTAACATGACAGGTGAAAAGCATGTGACAAGTGCCAGCATCAGTAGCCCATTTTGTATATTAGTAGAAGAGGGCTTGAGGTGATACCAATTCTGAAATGAAATAAACACATTTGCTGATACAATGTACAGTATACAGTTATAATTCATACTTGTATTTGCATATACCCGATGGTATGTACATTGTACTATGGACTCTACAGATACAGATGTTGTCAGTGCTCAGTAATAAATGTGCATCATGCATACTACCCATTGAAGGCTGCATTGTTCTTCCAAATTTTAATACAGTGTCCATGTATCATTTGTATAAATATACTATCCATGACATGAACAGGGGTGTTAAGTACATCATGATTTGATATGCAATCAATGATTGTTTCAACTTCTGCCCCAGCCTAACGGTTAAGTTCTTTGCGCAGACCCTTCTCTCCTCGTTTTGATACAATTGCATTCTTCTTTTGAAGTTCCATGTAGATTTTTGCAAATGCATGTAATCTAATTTTTGTCCAGTAGTTGATTATTGAAATGAACAGTGGTTCCCATTCGACATTCCCAGTTCTCTCCCCAATGGCTATGCCCCACATCTTTCTGACATATTTGTCCTGCAAGAGCTTGCTTGATAATGCTGCTTTTAAATTTCTTTTTTTCATTTTTCCAATTGTCTCTATTTGCAAGAATTGCTGTGTAGTCTTCTCCATACATCTGAACAATTTGAAAATGTTGTCATTTACATGAAAGAGTCCTCCCCTGTCTTGAATATTTATCCAGATGTTCGTATAGCTTAGAAAAGAAGTGGCAGAGACATCATCTTGCTTCCATGATGACAACAGATGTGTGTACTCCTGAGCAGTTTCAGATGTCTTGGTCCTGTATTTCTTCACTAGGTGGGATGGTACATACCCACTAACATATCGTATCACTTGCTCATCATGGTTTGTTAGATTGACTTCAGGGGCGGCATTGTCTTCTTCGTCTCCATTTCGCTCCCTTATCAATGTCAACAATAAGGTGCGCAAAATATGCTGCAGAAGCAACTGTTCTACGATGTGCTTCGACTGTATATTGCACCTGGCAAGGAAATTGGTCCACTTGGAAAGTGCCTCGTTTGTTCTATATTTGTGGAAACCTTTCCACAAGACTTCTGCACTTGATGGGCCAACTGGCATTTCGTCAGTGGCTGCAGCTACTTCCCACAAGTCAGATGTAAGTTCAAAAGAAATCATCTCAAAGGATGCACTGGTGGAATGCTGTAACAAAAGCTTTGACAACTCTATAACCTCCTGTCCATAGCCATGCTTGGTAGTGAAGTCCTTGTGGTCCCCAACATCCCTAACAATTGCCACCAAACGCTCCACCTTCTCTTCTAAAACTGATGCCTTTGTTACAACTGGTGCTGGTCTGTAAACTGTTGAGAGAAAAGAACGATAATCTCAATTATGATTTAAATAAAACACACATGCAAATACAAGCATGTATTGTACAATCTTACAGCCTAAATGACCCATATTCATATTACATAAATTTACCTAAAAAACATCTTACTCGTAGATCTGCAGCAGAAATCAGATGAATATGTGTATGCATGAAACCTTCAGTTTATGTTTAATATCTATATATAACACTATATACACGATATATGTATTTGTACATAGAGACTCTGTATTAGATTCTACAATGGTTTTGGTATGATGCAATTCCTCCAGATGCTAAGAGCCAAGAAAGTAATTTCTTTTTCTGTAATTTGATGTGCTATTTAATACAAAACCTCTATTTTTTCAGACAATTTGCATACTTTTATTTTGAAGGTAAAGTACTTACCTTTTTGTTTTTTTCTTTTTGATGATTTAGCCCCAGGCGTTGCCCCTTCTGAAGACTTTCTTTTACTACTTCTAGTCTCAGCATCTGGCACTGCTACCTGTGAAGATGTACTTTTACCAGTAGTAATAGTGCTGGAAGGCCTCAACTTTTCACTTGAGACAATGACGGACTCCTCTGTAGTATCTAAGTTTGCACACACACACACACACACACACAAAAAAAAAATATATATCAATACATTTTGAATATGTAGATCTAGGCTATAGCCTAAACTGAACTATAAATTCAAGTCACATTTGAATAAGGAGTGGAGCTAATCATGGAGACGAAAAGACGGGTTGATGACAAACTTTTTTTTTTTTTTTTTTTTTTTTTTTCAAATTGATGACAATACTGAATGCAAGTAAAGATGCTAATTTCTTCCATTGTAGACCATGTGGCTGTACTTACCTCTCTGATTATTGATACATCTGCTATAGAAATTATTTGCTTCATGTCCGACCGGTACTGAGAGACAAATTATGAGGTACCCTAATTTTAAAGGTGAAGAATAAATTCCATTGTTTACACTTTAATACAGGCATGCTCACTACACGTTTTTTCTTTTAATTAAATACTTATTTCAATATGTCATGTTGGTTCAACATCATTACAATCAATATGAATGTCGAGTACAAGATTCTAGTGGAGTTATACGTGGGGGGGGGGGTTCACAGAGAATTGAAATTGATCTTAGATTTTTTGTTATATATTTATTCATTATAGATTAGTCTACGGTACACATTGTAAACGTCATTGTTTTTCTTCTATTAAGTAAGTTTAGTTAGATCTAGAGTTTTCAAAACCCACTTCAAATTGTTTTCAGAAATAATAGAAAAATTCCTTTGTTCAGGATTTTTATTTTTTTTTTTTGGTATATCAACAATGCTTGCAATAGTTGCATGAAAAAATAACAATAATAATAATAAAACAGGCATTTATGACGCCAAACATAACTACTAAAAAAGGAGCTGAAGGTGCTCACAAATTAATAAAAATTGAGTTGGATCAATATTTATTGATAATACCATTCAGATTTAAATTACAGCTGTACTATTGAAGTCAAGTAGTCGAGTACGTGCGTGCAATATTGTAAGTGGATTTTAATTTCACGTTAACAATAACATTAACCGTTACTGGCGTTAGTGCTAGCAGACTTTAATTTCTGAACGAAATAATAGACAGATTTCTCTGCTTCCGGTACCTTCATCATACTCGTCCTCGACGGACAGAATTTGTACACACGAGTTGCAAATCCAATCACCATCATCGCGCTCAGCGGCGACAGAGCTAGAGCCATCGGAACACCCGTCTCCCCTCACGGGACACTTCACCGGCGGAAGACCAGCAACACATCGACGATGGTAAAGATGATCACATGAGACACACGAAACAAAATCGTCATCCAAAACTGGAAGTTCACAGACACAAACGGAGCTTTGTACCTCACTTTCTGTAGGAAATACCACTAAAGATTCTCCTGAATTCATGACAATTCACGAAATCACGATCACTTGTGTGATGAAATAACGATTTTGTTTGTTTTTAGTGTTCATAGATAGGACTGTTGGCTATTTATATTACGTGCCGCTGATATACGAATGCCTGCGCTGATTAGCCTATATAGCTGTTGTACATGTACTAGAATTCTAATACATCACATTTACATCACACACATCACAAAATACATACACGGATGCCATGCATGCATGCATGCAGGGTCCATGCGGATTCACAGGGCCGAGTACCAGCTGACGACACACTAGCTGTATGAGATGGTCCCACTCGTTAGTGAAAACCTCGATTGTTCGTATACAAATAGCCACGCAGTGCACGAAGCAGCGAAAGCGCGGTCATTACGCAATACGTTTTCAGCGGTCTCGGGCGACAGTGATTTATGGAGGAATGAGACACCGCACCTGCTGCTCTGTCCTCCAAGCGCGAAATTTGAATCGGATAAGGCTTCGTCGGCGGTGATCATTCTTCAAAGGGCTCCTTCGTACTCGGTCCATTTTGTGGTAGGGTCCATGATGAAATCTTTAACAACTTCATAGAAAATTGCACTGTCTGAAAAGGTAAATCTGTGAAGGTTTTTGCTTTTACAGTATCGCAAAGGTTGTTAGAGGAAGTATCACATTCAGCAGTATTGCTGGGTATTACAGCTTGGCACACACAAGACATTAACCAATCAGCATGTTGTATATGTGTCAGGTGATTTCATTGATTACGCTGTGTTTACATGCATGCTGTATAGTAACTATGTAGGACTACAACACGCACGATACGGACTTTGCTATCAGCATGAAGGCTGCAGCGCCAGCATTGCTGCTACTGCGTGCTGATCTAAATAATTGCGTATGACAGTAAGCTTCTACAGGCTGCCCAGCCTTCATCCAACCCGGGATGAAAACGGGAGTGCAAGAAATGAAATATACTATTACTATGGCAACGCAGTTTCCACACATTCAAAACATGGTGTCCTGCTTCTCTTGTTCTAAAGAACAGCATGTGTGCTGAATTGCATGAGCATTGCTACAAAATATGAGGAAGTAGTTTGATCCAAATATTTTGTCCCAATTTATTTTCATATTTAGTTACCATAGCAATGCAGTTTTCAACACATCAAAAGAAAATGTACTCACCACCACACCAATGTGTGTAAAGTTCGTGAGCATGTACTTGCTTGAAAAAATTAGAAAATTCTGCGATACGCAATATTTTCCAAATCTATTGCCATAATATGCGGTTTACATAGATTGTTACCATAATGATGATAATGTGTTGTTACCAAGGCAACACAGTTTCCAACACATTAGAAAAATGTCTTGCACACCCTCATTCCTGCACTAATTTTTGTGTGCCAAGCTTCATAAGCATTTTGCTTGAAAAATGAGGAACTTTTTGATCCCTAATATTTTCCCGAACAATCACCCTAATATACTGTTACCACGGCAATGCAGTTTTTTGAACCACGAAAGAATGTGACTTGCACATTTACCAAAGGCCAATGTGCATGCCAAATTTCATGATCATTGCTCGAAAAATGTGGAAGTACCTCGTTTACTAAAAGCTATTTTGTGATTTATGGCCATAATGTGCCATCACCATGGCAAGGCAGTTTCAAATACATTAAAAAAAAAAAAAAAATGTCTTGCACATCTCCATCCCAAAACTAATGTGTGTGTGCTAAACTTCATGAGCATTGCTAAAAACTTGAGAAGACTTACAATGCACCAATTTTATACTGCGACAAAACGAGAAGTGGACTTATCGGTTTTTGCCGAAAAACACATTGAAAGTACAAAATTTCAAATTTTCCTCGGTGTAGATTTCTAAAAATTAAACCCTCTATAACTTAAGTAACCGACATTCATATATGCTCTCTACATCACTGGCGCTCTACGCCAACAGAGTGTAACGAAAAATTGTGATTTAAAAGAATTGAACAGAATGGACTTATTGGTTTTTGCGAACAAACTCTTCATATTAACAGATCAATTCCTCAGTCTATACAGGAGATTCCCGTTACAACGAAGTCCTCGGGACCGGCAGTTTTCTTGCGTTATATTGAAATTTCGTTATAACCAAATATATAAACAATTAAAAACGTAGGGAGGATAATGTTGCGGCCTGAATTTTTATTTCATTGTAAGTGGAATTTCGTTATAACGGTGTTTGGTATAACGGGAGTGCACTGTATCCTCATCAACACATAAGTCTCTTGTACAAATTTCCTCAAATTTTTCTATTGAGTATGGCACTCATCTTCCTGCATAATGTTGCGGAGTATGTATGATTTGGGAACTTTCCATGTCGATTCTATTAAAACAAGGTTCCCTGGTAGAGAAATAAATCTTTGGAAAACAAAATGGAAGGACAAACGAATGTAAATGTGATAGAAAAAGAATAGGTACTTACCGGGGACATTGTGGTTTCATAGGATACAGGTGTTGTGAAAAGAATCTTGTCATCTTTCTTTGTGGTAACATCCCTTCCGATCCCATCAACTGTGGTAAAATCTTTGTCTACTGGTGCTAGTGTATAGTCCTTTGGCGTGAAGTATGGTTTTGTGGTTGACGAGAAAAATGGTGTCATCATGGTAACCACAAGCGGTACCACTGGTGTTGTCCCTAGTGATGGTTTCGTATCTGGCTCTGGCAGCGTAATATCAGGTTCTGATGGTTTAACGGTCCCAGTGGGCAGTTCTGGTTCCTTGCTTGGGGATGGCATTGGTTCTGGGGGCTTCAGAGTCACCTGTGGTTGCAGCGTTTCCGGTGTAGGTATGGTAATAGGTTTCTCTGGTGTGGACTCCACTTTCACGGTTACCTGTGGCACAGAAGGTTCAAGTGTTCTTACAACAGGTGCTGATGTTGTTGTTTCTACTTCTGGCAGCTTTGCTCCTGTTGTTGGCATCTGCAAATTGACAGTTGAAAATAATTGATACTGGGAGAAATTCTGAAGGTTTATAGCTGTCATAAAGGAATTTTGGAGGGTAAAGTTCTGCAAGGCAACATCTCTCAGCACAAACTGGTCCCAAAAGGGATAAGTGGACTCAAGAGCAGTGTCATGTTTTTAAAAGGCAGGACTAAAACAGGGGACAAGTTGAAGAAAATGAAAAAAAAAATATTGAAAACTGACTTTTGCAGGTGTTCAAATCTTACAGAAAATCTTCAAGAAAATATATGTATATTTTTTTTTAGCCATAATTCAAAAACTTCGCCTCTAGATCCTACCGGTAGATAAGAATTAAATAAATCACATCAGAATCTTTGCAAAGCTTCTACCAACACTTAATTGAATGATAGGTGCCATTTATTGGACAGAATAGGCCTATTGCCAGCCCTCCAATTACACTGACTTTTATAAGCTTGCTAAAGGGGGTATCTCACTGAGCGGCGAACGTTTGCGAACGTAGCGAATTTGGGAATTCGCCAGGGTTCATAAACGGTTGCAAAAGGTTCGTTAACATTTGCAAGAAAGTTCACAAACGGTTTTTATTGTCGCAAACAGTTTTTCTTGTCGCAAAGAAATTTTGAACATGTTCAAAATTTCTTTGCGAACCTTTGCGAATTTGTATTTTCGCTAACAGTTGCAAACATTCGCAAACATTCGCAAAACACTCGTAAGAATTCGCAAACGGTCGTAATACGGTGTCGCTAACATTTTTATATGATTCGCCACTGCTAGCGAACAAGTAACCACATGGTTCCTATATAAAAGCTTCTGAAACAGACAAGGTTCCACTCTAAGAAAGTTCTTGAAGCTCTTGACATCTCCATCATGATTGTAATTGCTTCAAAAGCTTTTCATATTGACTAAAGTCTGTCCTCTGCAACAAGCACTCTCTGACTCTCTTTCTTTTCTTCTTCCTTTCTTGTTTTTCTTTATTTTATTTTTCTTATGCTGCACAACTCTCTAAAAAAGAAAGAGTGAAAATGTTCACTCTTGAAGGAGTGAATTACAGAAAAGAGTGAGTTTTGAGTGAAATTGGAGTGAATTTTGAGTGAAAATATCTATTTTCACTCATTTTGGAGTGACCTCAGGGATCACTCGAAAATCTTGGAGTGATCCCTGAGGTCACTCCAAAATGAGTGAAAATGAACATTTTCACTCCAAAATCACTCTAATTTCACTCTTTTTTTTTTTTTTTAGAGAGAGAATAGCTGTAGCAGCAGCCTGACAAAGCAGCTCTTCAAGGATAGCAACACCTTGAGCCTCTTTTCTTGGCAGAAATTTATTTCCATATCCTGGAAATCCATCTTGAACGGTTGTCACAAGAGATCTGAATTCAGTGGAAGGTTTTATGTCGTTTTATGGGTCTTACTATACACAATCGCCTGGTACTTTTCTAGGTCCAAGAACATTCGCAAAATTGTCGCAAAGGATTTGCAAACAGTTGCTAATATTTGCAAAACTGTCGCTAACATTTGCAAAATTGTCGCTAACATTTGCTAACATTCGCTAATAGTCGCCACCTGTGTTCGCAAACACTTTCGCAAACATTCGCCTAAAGTGTTGCTAATTGTCGCTAAACATCGGTAAAAGTCTCTAACTGTCGCTAATGGCAGAAGCGAACTTTGATTTTTCGCAAACATTCGTCAGAAAAGTTGGCGAATCTCAAATTCGCTACGTTCGCAAACGTTCGCCGCTCAGTGAGACACCAGCTTAATCTGAATCACCAATGACTACCAACACTTGAAACTAATCATTAGGTATTTATATTATATTGGATGGCTATGAATGGGATACCAGGGAATATTGCACGAGTTAGGGCCAATATTGCACGAATCGAAGATGAGTGCAATATTGACTCTAACGAGTGCAATATTCCCTGGTATTCCATGAATCAAGGCCATCCAATATAATTATTATCATCTATACAATCAAGTAGAGCAACCATGAACTGCACAAAAATACCCGGCTTCTACTCGTCTTTGAAGTTGACTCGGCAGTCCCATCCCAGTGCCGAAAAGGGGAAGCCCCTAAAACTGCGTATTGAAACAAACAACTAGCAAGATGTTTGCGCGCGTGTGAAAAATGTAACAAAATGACGCGCACTTAGTAGCAAGCATTTGCGTATTCAGCAAGCGCTCACGCAATAAACGAGACAGAATTGAATATCGTGTGATCTTGAACGGCAATTAACAACGGTAGCTTATGGGGAATTAATACGTTGGTCTATGCGATTCGTTCAATATGCTCCGATATTGAACGGTAAAAATTGAGCGGACTACAATACGCGTTTTTAATGCGCCGCTAAAACGTCCTATATAGATGATAATATCTATTAGCTCGCTCCACTGCATTAATTACCGAATTGGCTCCCTCTTTGACATCCAACCTGCCCCTTGTTTTCTTTGTCCTGTGTACCCAGCCCTTCCAATAACACAAGCTTTGTACATGTGTCTGCTCACCCTTTATGCTGTCATTGTGCCTCTGATGAATATCCTGCCAGGATTGAAAGCTCAGGCACCTTTTGACTCAATTTTACTCCACTAGGCTTGCTACTTTTGGAATAGCAATTTTCAGCAGGTAAAGGATATCCCATCTCTTCTCATACGGTAATCTACATGTTGCAACACGGGTCTGTACTTTGATATGCCAAAATACAAGTTTAGAGATTTTTCTTTTTATGGGGGGGGGGGGGGGAGGGGGAGGCAGACAGAGCTTTAAAGGTCCTATATACCTTTGGGAACAGTGATTTGAAATGTGTTCAAGATAACATATTTGATGCATAGGCCTATGTGTAGGTCTGTTGTATCACAAAAATCCTACCATATAAAATTTTTGCAATAAAGCCTAAAATATAAGGAGATATCAGTATTCTTCTGATTAAACCGTAATGGTAGACGGAAACATTTTTATTATTATTGTTCATATTTTGTGTATAATTTAACAATACATAACATTGATTATACGGATTCAAATTTTTACAGTGGTTGTTTCTATCCCAAACTCACATTTTGGAACTATCTTAAAGCACTAATGCTGGGTTTTTCTTTCATCTGCAAATGGTAAATTATGCCTTTAAAAGATGATGCTTCTGCCTTCAGAATCCCAGAGGAAAAGGAATCACAGTCCTACCCCTGCAGTCAAAACAACTTTGCTATCCTAGCGATCAATTCAAGGAGTCCATGACTCCCTACGGATCTCAAGGTCTAGGAGGAATGTGACCATGACGACATTTCATCTTGTGACTAACAGGTGATGACAGAAGTTCCCCCTGCGCCCACACCTTTCTTACTGGTTTACTTCCTCCCTCGCTGGAGACTCACCCCCTATTCAGACACAAGCCAGTTTATACCAAAACTTGATAAAGAAATGACGTATAAAGAATCATCGTATAGCCGATAGATGGTTCAGACGCTAATTTCGACCATTCCGGAAAAACGTCATATAGATGTGCAGTTTCTCACTGCGCATGTTGTTATGGTCATGAGTGACAGGTACAAGGTCACCTTTTGTGCTCGATCCCATCAAGCCCCGCCCAGTTATACTGTTCTATGGTCACCATACGTTCAGACACACAATGCACACGATAGAATGCTGATTCGTTATCGAGTTCTAGTTCGAAACGATGCTCTGACCGTCGTTTCGCTACACATCGTTTCGTTATACGTCGTTTCGTTAGTCAGCGTTCAGACGTATAAATTCATCGTATAGCTATATCGTTTTGGTATAGCTATACCCTTCCAGTATAAATATTTTGCATCTGAATGCCCTGTCAAAGAGAAGGGTACAAGAGCATACTAATGAGGTACTAGATAAGCTTACCAAGGAGGTACTAGGTGAGCTTACTAGCCTTTTACTTTATCATCATGAAGAAGCATAGTCATACAAGTGTTTTAAAGACAATACCTGCATTTAACAACTCCGAGCAAAGTAATTTCAGCCTTAGGATCACACTTTAAACTTTAAAACTTTTAAAAACTTTAAAATCGTATCATACTTACAGCTCTAAAAGTAATTATGTCCTAACATATTTTTAAAAGTCATATGGTTATATCAATGACCATCAGTGACAGATTTTTGTTTCTGTTCCGGTTTGTAGTCAATTAGAAGAGAGCTTAACCATTTTTTTTTTTCAAAATGAAATGCCACAGAATGATGCTTTCATGCCTTATATCTTGGTCATGCATTTGACGTGAAATGCAGCAAAGGTAGAGATAGAAAACTTGACAGATGATATTTTCACTTCATATGCCTTATGGAGTGTAATACTGCAAAAAGTAGACAAAAATGGCAGAAAAAATACTTCTCCGTCTTCAGAATATGTGCAAGGCACCATGTTCTGCCCTGATCTCCCTCAATCAGCACACGAAATGATCCTTCATGCTACCCCTCCCTCTCCCCACAGTCAAGCCCCCTGTCAGCCTGTGCAATGATCCATTAAATTCTGGCAGGTACATCCAGGGGTCTTCCAACTAATTGGACCATCTCCCAAATCAGGAAGACGTCTCTTCTCTCTTCATTAGTCTCCTTTCAAGATGTTTTCTTCCCTCGCTGAATATAAATAGGCCCCCATATAAATCCCATATTCTCTTCTGCTTTACAAAAAAAAAAAAACCACAAAACTTCAAAGAGGTGCACTGTAAAATTTGTAGTTAACATGACATCTAATAGAATTCCCTTTCTCAAGATACAAGGAATGCTCATCCATTATATACTATTCTGGGGCATTTTTATATCTTTTCTGTGTTAACTTAGTACCTGTAACAAGCAAAATCATGATGCTGTTATTACTCATCTAGCTCATCATGGCTTCATTCATAGTTCTAATGTATCATTCACTTTACACATGCAAAGACAATTTCCCCTTTCAATGGTTAGAAGGAACTCAACATGATTATTTTTAAATTACAAGGATTTTTTTAATTGTACAGTCTGTATGCAAATGATGGGATTTCTATAAAAAAAACCCCAAAACAACAACTTTGAGGTACACTCCTGCCATGCAATATGTGCAATTTCTGGTCAATATTTGATGGCAGTTAAAGGGAACGTGGAGGATCTGCCACCCCTTCTACCTTTATGAGATAATGAAAATATAAAGTTTTCTGACCTTCATGCTAACAGACAACTCTATAAAGTGTATCATAACTAGTTTTCTACCCTATGGCCCGAATTCACGAAGGTGATACAAATGAAACCATGGTTTAAACCATGGACAAAAACCATGGAGCGCCAAATGTTGAACGGAATATTTATTACGAAATTGGTCATTTCGTCAACGAAATGACCGTTTCCTTAACGAAATGACCGTTTCCTTAACGAAATGACCGTTTCGTTAACGAAATTATCTTTTCGTGGACGAAATGTTCATTTAGTTACAAAATGTTGTTATTTCATTACAAAATAATCATTTCATCAAAGAAAAGAGTGATTTCGTAATGAAATATTCAATGCGACACTTGGCGCTCCACGATTTTTGTCCATGGTTTAAACCATGTTTTCATTTGTACCACCTTTGTGAATTCGGGCCTATGTGTCCATCAAGAGGCTGAAAAACTTAATATAATGTGATGGTCTGATGGATCATCACAAAATCCATACAATGTAGTAAAAATATATTTCCAAATATGAATTTGTCAAATACTAAGCTTTGAATTGATATAATTTGCCATACTACAATACATAGAAATTACTTTTAGAAATGATTGAAAGTTATAAAACTGTGAGGGTCATATTGCCAAAGTCGGCTTTACGTGCATTTCCCCCCCTTTGTGATCTCAAACTTTATACAGGTAATGCAACGCTGCACACTGCTACTGGTCCGACGGTCTCTGACCAGTAAAAATCACTGTCAGACCAGTAACTTTTTCAGGAATGGACCAGTAAAAGATGGAAAAACTGGGTACCTACTGGTCCGACAGAAAGATTGGACCAGTAGAAAAAAAAAAAAAAAGAATAGGTTAGTGTGCAGCCCTGGGTAATGTGATGATGCACCACATTATAAAGGGAATGCACTTTTCTTCTTTTTGATCTTTGACTGACACAACTGAGAATTTTTTTTTTCTACAAGACGCAAAGATAATAATAAATTCAAAGTGGAGCATGAATGACAAAATACTCACCGTGGTTATTTCTTGTCCATGGCAAGGATAGACAAAGCTGCAGTCTTTTGAGGTTTTGAAGTTATCCACAAATATCAGATTTTGCATCTCCCCCTGCAAAAGATACACAAACAAAATAGATTGAAAGGAACATAATGAATAAGATTTCACTTAAACAAAAAATAATATCATCGCTGGGGAAGACCTCATATCTACAAAATGTCAAATGTTCAGGAGAGCCAAAAAACATGGCGGCCAAAGCACTATATTGCGAATGGGATAGCCTTTCCTTTGACATGCCATGGTGGCTTCATTTTGGGGGTAAGACAGTTGGAATATGGACAGGACATCACTTACTCCATTATTTGACCATTAATTCAAAAAAGTCATTTTCATCAAAATTTCAGATGCAAGGTCTTGTCACCCCAGCAACGGTAGACAAATATCAATGCACTAGCACTAAGCTTAACTTGCCAAGCTCATTCATCATCATTTGTGACCGTGCATCACAAAACAAACAAAAAGTCGCACCCCTTGCTTTTACATGAGGATTCAAAAAAGGTGAAATGGGTCAACCAAGTCAATCTTGAGTTTTTCATATTTTCTGGAAGAGCTATCCTTCTTCTACATTATTCTTTAGAATGGAATTATAACATGAATGCGAAAGTGTGTTTACACCAGTTTTCACTTTTTTCACTTTTTAACAGTCTTCACTTTCAAGTTTAATAACTTTTGACTAGCATGGCTTGGTAAAGATTAAGTGCTTGAATAGACCCTGTACTTCAGAACCTCTTCTCTCAGTTCACACTTTCCAGAGCGTGTGCTTTCTTTCCAGTATTTAGGTAGGTTAGGGAAGCCCATTTGCATTAAGTTATACATCATTTAAAAGCTTAGAGTCTGCTCCTTCAGAATCTGCTCTCAACTAAAAATCCATGTCTGGTGACTTTTTGTTGGTTTTGTGATGTAGGGTCACATTTGTAATTCAACCAAACTTGTCCTACATGTAGTTGTAGATTACCACATTGTAATAGCTGCTGCATTTTGCATATCAATAATGTATATCAAAATGTTTGAAGGGCATAGAAATAAATGACCTTGTCTTTGATTAAAACATATACATACATACATACCTGTATGTCCAACATACAGGAAAAAATAAAAATACACCATCCATGAATTGAAACACAATAGAAGTTTTCAGCCAGGGCATTCCATTACATGTCCAGAAGATTGCGTATGTGCATTAAAGGACATTTAATGTAAATTTCTGCGGTATTGAGATTTTCACGCATTTCGTGCAACCAGAAGCTAGCATGAAAATAAAAACACACACATACTTTTACATGCCTTATTTGTCAATAGTTGATGTCTTGATTCCACAAAATTAAAAACCTGTGAAACTCATCTTATTTGGCTGAGTGCAAAAAATTACTTGCGTGAAAATATCCACTTTTACAGAAACCCTTTTTCCTGTTATCTGGTGGGGTCTGTGCAAAGTTTGCAAGTTTATGACAAGTCTACTCGGCAGCTGAGAGGAATATAAAGGAAAAAGAAGCAGATGATTCATTTTCCTTTTTCAATCACAAGACAATTAATATCTGAAGAGTTTATTCGCAAAAACCAATAAGTCCATATTTGCCAAATGGAGATATTTGCGATTAAACGTCAAGAAAAATAAAGAGAATAATAAGAAAATTTTTGCTTCTGTTGACCATAACTTCAAAAATGTACCTTTATATGTAGTGACCAATATATCAATTAAAAGGCATTATTTTGTACTTTATGACAGAGACTGTACTTCAAAATCTTAAAAAATGGACTTATGGGTTTTTGAGAACAAACTCTTCATCTAATTTCCCTCCGATTACAAGACAATTAATATCTCACTTCCCTATACAATTAAGGCCAGCTAGTCCTCTCTGCAGTATTCAAAGCTTTACAAAAGTGATAAGACATCCATAAAGTGCAGCAACCAGGGTGACCCTGCCCTGGATTGATAGCTTCTATGACCTCTGCTGAAAGAACAAGACAACAAGCTAATATGCATTAGCAATTCAGCAGGCAGAGGTAACAATTAACACCAACTGATGAGTCTATTTTCTCCTTCCATCAAAGATTGTCGGCACCTGCTGTGCACTGGTGCCAAAACAGGGGTAAAAATTTATTCCACGATTGACAGTACTGGATATTTTATGATTTGAGGAAAGGAGGCAAGGGAGCAATAAGTACCTGCTCAATATATTTCCCTGTCTAGTTCACACCACCCATGCAATCACACAGACCCCACCCCCTTAATCTGTTTTTCTGATTCAATGTAATACATATGAAATATACACAATCACTTTGAATGTATTAACAGAATGAACAGAACAATTTTGCAAAACAATCTTTTTTTGGTCAAAATCTTGTACAAATTAACTATTCAATTACAAAAGCAAATAGCTGGAAATACTTTCTATAAGTTAGACACGTATCTATCATTAGGTACTGACATATAACAAAAGTGAACAAAAAACTCTAGATACAGAATCTGTTATCTAAAAATGTGCAAACACATACACACACACACAAGTGGATAGACCTACTTGCAGGCATCAGCTTCTTTGTATTTCACATTATACTGTATATTTTACAGTATCAAAGTTGTCTGGATGATGCCTATTTCTGCCTAAATATAAAATTTTTCTAACTTTATCTCATTCATTTTGTCTTTATTTTATCCTGCACAATTCCATACTGTTGAGTATTGTCTTATCCTGAACTATTTTACTATTCTGACCTACAATTTCAAAATCTTAATCTGCTATATTCAGTCATTCATTCATGACAGTTCTGCATGAATATACATATAAATAACAAAGAAAAAAAATCCACTGTATCAGCCTGGCATTGCTAGTTACTGTAAAACGAGGAATATTCGCGTGCATTTTAATTTCACGAATTTCGCGAGCGCAAAGATTCGCGAAATTAAAATGCACACGAAAGTTCTTGTCTACACTATATACATTGAATGCCAGTGGCAGTTCGCAAAAATTTCATGCCGCAAAAACGACCGTTCGGCTCCAATTCGCGAAAAATTCATGCCGTGAATATATCATGTTTTACAGTATAAAACATTCCACAGTGAGATCATTCATGCAATTGATGAAACCAGCCTATGTCCTCCAGAGGTTATGATCTATATGTTGGCTTGCAACAGCCTGTTGAGAAACCTGCTTGTTTCCACCCCCAAGGCATAATGACTGCTACATGTATACACATGTTACACCAAACTGTGAGACTCTACCTCCCAAACCTAATCAAGTTGACCCTGCCAAATCCAATTGGCCACTGGAATCTGACATGAAACTTTTTTTTCCTCTCTCTTTCTCTCTGCAAAGGACAGTTATTGAACTTCATATTCCCCTTTCCCCTCTGCTCTCATATCAGACCAACATGATAGTGTGGTTATTCTACTGCTCGGTGAAATCAGAGTACAGCTTGTGTAACATTCTCGAATCCCGATGGAATCCCATTTTCTTTGCTCATTTTTCTACACATAAATTATTCTCAAAACTGTCAGCTCCTCAGATTTCTTGACGCATTATTCAAATACAACACTGTAGTCCCTGATTACTGCAGATAAATCTTACTTTGTTGATAATTTGCCTAAACATTAGAAAAATCACTTTTACCACATGGGGAATACTTTAGGACAATTATAATTTCTTCAGTTTGCACGTTGTAAGAATGAAGCCTTAATTCTATTTAAATTTTTTTAAATTTCAAATTCATTGCATTATAGAATGAAAGTGACATTCAATACAAGCAAACATGCAAATTAAACAAATTGATTCCATTCATGAATAAAAAAAATGAGATTTTGAAAGAAGATTGCATTCTAATCAGTTTTCTTCAAATGTTCAAATGAAAAAATATTATCATGAATATTTCAAGTTTCAAGTTTATTCAAAGTTTCCACAATACAAAAATTACATAACAACAATAATATGTAACAAGGAATACATTGTTGAATATGTGATTAAAACAATTTGCAGAATTGAATATAAATTGACAATGCATGTAGATGCATATAGATGTAAAGTGAATATTTGATAGGGATGTTTGTGTTACATTTTTTTCTTAATCACTAAAAATGAGAAAGGTTCTGAGGCCAGAGTTTGCAAAAGAAAGGAGGCCTAATAGTAATACTCTTATGCAAAGAAAAAAAGTTTCCATCATAAAATGACAGTTTTAAAGAGTCTGTCGGAAAGGATATTTGCCATACATAAAATTCACAGAAACAGCAAAACCACTGTTTTATTGTACCTTTTACACTGGCCACAAAAACTAGAATCAATCCCCCTTTTTTTTTGGTGCAGGAAAAAAAAAATGGAATACTTCTGAGTTTTTGTGGTGCACGTGCACCTTACCACTGTTTGCGAGTGGAGGTGGCTGATCAATGTTATTCTCACACATAAGGCCCGTTCACACACAAGGGAAAAAGTGAGATTTAAAAATCGATTTTCTTATCGCGATCAAAATTTCGAAATTTTTTCCTGTATGGACAGAAAAATTTCACTAATTTTCACGATCCTAATCGCGATCCAACTCGCACTATTAGTGCGATTTTTCGGAATAATCGCAATTATTTTGCCAAGCGTCGTGTGTGTGAGCGCGATCGAGATTCGGAAATCGGTATTTTTAATCCCATCGTTCGTAGTGCGTGAACGTCAACATTTTTTGGGACCGCGGGGTCAGTCTTCGGTCATGCAAGTTTCGCGCATGCGCAATTTGGCCACTGATCGTTCTTTCCTTGCTGCGAAGTGCGATTTTTCCATGTGTATGAACGGTCGAAAAAAAAAAATCGAAATTTGGATCGCGATAATTTCGATTTTCGTTGTGTGTGCACGGGCCTAATGATCAGTGGTGTAGGCAGGCAGGAAGGAGATTCAGAGGGTGGATGTTATGTGATTAAAAACTAAAATAATACTGGCAAGCCAGGGAGTGATCATTTGAAAAAAAAAAAAAAAAAACTTGAAGAAGACTGCCAAGCTTCAAACTAAAATTCCTCCTTCAGGAGCGTTTTTTTTTTTTTAATTCCGTTTTTTTGCTTAAATACTGATAGTAGCCTGTTGCTATGCAACTTCCAATGAAAAACTGGAATGTGGAAAAAAAAAAAGGTTTTATGGTGGCAGTGTAAATGCCCACATCAACTTTTCATGAAGAAAGTTAAAAATGTTGATTCCCTCTTCTGTTGTCACAGTTATTACTCCGTTGGAGACAAGTCCCGAGAATACTCCGGCAGGTGTCTATGGGAAATGCGTGTTAAAGCAAAATCAGTCCATCCCCAGCGGGTTAAAGTTCCGGTAGTGTCAGAATTAATGGGTAGCCCAATTCATTCACTGCCTAATAGGGTGCTTTTAACCCATTGAGAATGGGCTGATTTTGCAACAACATGCATTTCCCATACACACTTGCTCAAGTATACTCGGGACTCGTCCTCAACGGGCTAAAAAATCATCGCCCATCAGCGAATATGTGCATCGTAGCATACTTTCATTAGTAAAGGACGACTAATTCTTTGGATATGTACTTACACAAAGATTAGTGATAAAGCTGTGCACAATACATAACAAGGGCTGCATTTATTTAAAAAATTTTCTGAGGCAGAATCATGATCCTTAACACGTTTGAGGCATTTTCAGGGGTTAGATAAACGCAACCGTGTTTTCAAACGCATTTAGGAACGCCGTTTTGAAACGCGTTTGAGACCACGATCGCTGTTCTGTGAGTAGATAAACTCAATGCCGTTTTGAAACACGTTTATATCTCAAGGTCATATCCCAGCTGTTTCCGGTTGTACTCTCTACCCATTATTTGTGTGTGACTGAGGAGGCATGTTTTGTGGTTGCAGTTGACCTTTATTTCCCGGGTCAAACGGCGCAAAGCAGCTGCGCAGTGACACCACTGGAATCGCGATTGTATGATGGTTAGATAAACGCGGCTCATAGAGAATCGCGTTTCAAACCACGTTTACAAACACCGTTCCAAACGCCTTTGGAAACGTGATTCTCTCTCTCAAGTTAGATAAATGTAGCCAAGGATTCTCAAATATATCTGAGATTGGCCAGTCTTCCCACCCCATATAATATCCCCATGCAACCATGTCTTTAACACAAGCCTTATAGGGGCTTCAAGAGCAGACAAATGCCAGGTGGTTGAATGTGGTCAAACTTCAACAGCAAGTTGTTTTTCTTGCTTGTAATTGTTCCTCAATCTCGAATGCACTTTATCCACACATGGTACATCAACCCCAGCAGTAGGCCTATCCAACAGAGCCATCACAAAGGTGGATGCACTTAAGATAGTAGGGTCGGGGGAGTTAGCGGTAAAGGTATTGAAAAGGATGCCCCATCACAAACAATTGATGTAGCAGATTTCATAACTTGCCCACAGTCTGCAAGTCTTGGATGATGGAGTTTATAAGGAACATTCACGACGTAACTCATGCATGATATGGCATAAGCTTTATAAACATTATAAACTTCATAAAAGCCATTGAGTGTCTGGAAGGCAGACACCAGTAACATTTCACCAGTTTACATCCCCTCATCTTATTTTTACCCCCTCTTTTAGCCAACCTCCCCAGCTGCTCCTACTTAAGCCAACTGAGGGTCAAGTGAAGTCAACCACATTAGGATCTCGGTGGGAAAAGGACGTTTGGAAATATGCAACTTCTTCAAAACACACAGCTAATGTCTGGGACAGGGTATACTTTCAATCAAAGAGTTAAGGGTGGGATGTATTAATGACATGGTGGTGCAACATGAAGTGCTTGGATTGAAATACACAAGCTGTGAACCAGAATTATTATTACATGAAACTCTGCAGCAAAATATGGACATGTGTCCTTCTAGCTCTAACATTAATGGTTGGAATTCTTCTCATTTTCTGTATCAGAATATGCCAACTCTGACAGGATGATGACTAATGCATTCCTATTCATTGTGACTGAGAGATTTACTTTAACCTGTTGAGGACAAGTCCCGAGTATACTCGGGCAGGTGTCTATGGGAAATGCATGTTGTAGTAAAATCAGTCCGTCCTCAATGGATTAACTATAGTCACAAAGTCTATGCTATTAATCATACACTGTAGATACAATGAACTGATGCTATATGTACATTTAATATGTTAGGTAGTGTTGCAAATCTTCTTTAAAAAAAGTTATCTATACATAGATGATTATATGGGTGTCATGGAAGGCCCATCCCAAAACATAGAGCC
This sequence comes from Diadema setosum, assembly GCA_033980235.1. Taxonomy (NCBI): domain Eukaryota; kingdom Metazoa; phylum Echinodermata; class Echinoidea; order Diadematoida; family Diadematidae; genus Diadema; species Diadema setosum. The sequence continues at coordinate 7,571,724 of CM067069.1, read as the reverse complement.
AGGTACAACACTGCCACTGTGATCGACCTAGAAGATAACTTCTGTGTATGATACATGAGTAAACAATACGCAGTAATGAATGCTGTCAGATGATATAGGTAACTTTTGAACTAGAATGAGTGTTTATTTCAAATGTGTGAGCCAGCATGTGTAACCAGATAAATGAACTTCAATTCACTCTATGTTATGCATCAAATACATGCACCATTATAGTTAAAACTTCAGAATTAATATCATGTCTCATATCCTTGAACACTCAACAGAGCAAATCAATTTCACTTTGTTTGAGCATGGACCTACAAGGTCCATGGTCTGAGGGAGGAAAATGCTACATCATGGAATCAGATCTTCACATCTCTGCCCACGCCAATTGGTGAATAGCTTGGAAACAAGACAATAATGGGCATTTCATCACCTACACATATCATTTTGCAACAAACAATTCAATGTGTGATGTAATCATTGTCATCTTGCAACATACTTACCCTAAACGGAACATCAGTCTCCATAAAGTTACCACCAACAACAAAGTTTCCAGCTGTTGACAGGTCTAACCGTGATTGGCCAACCTTAGTCGGCAGTGATGCGATCTCCTCACAGTCCATGTAGACTCGAATTACCTGTCGGTTGATACCAACCCCTACCTGATGCCATTTATCATCAGCAAATCTTTCCTCCACAAATCTGCCAAGGAAAAAAAAGGGTACTGAGCTTTCATTTCTATCTCTTAACACATTGATGAGGGAAAAAAAAAACTGTCAATAGAATACAATGCCAGAGCCAAAACACAACTTATATTTCTTTATTGAAATTATTGCATCTCTGTATGAAATCTATAACTTAAACAAATATATCAGCAAAAACTTTGGCAAAATGGGACTAGAATAATGAAGGCTTGTGTGACAGTCATCTCTTTGATACAATGTTCTACTATACAGACATCATGAAATATCCATTCTGGTCTTGCGATTGTCATGCTGTTTGAACACTAATTTGCTATTATTGTGATTATCATTAAAAAAATATATATATAGTCTTTAGTGTTATGGAAGACATGGGATGATAATGATTGTCTTGTATGCTAGTGTAACATTTTACCACGCTGCTTCTGAAATTTGATTACATCTCCATAGACTCAGCGCATGCCATACATGAATCCCAGAAACAAAAGTTTATATTGGAATGCTTTCCTACATGTTAGGTTCTATCATAACAGTTGTGATATGTTTGTTTCATGCAATTCATCAGATTTGATTGGCAACACAGTTACAGTATATTATGATGAAACATACCCATGTTGCATTCAATGGGTTAAATGTATTTTGTTTTGGCATTTGAATAGAATGTCACCCAATATAATGAATAGAGACAATCACAAGGGAAATGACATCAAACATATATATGATATAATGATAACAAAAATTAAAAGTATCCATGAAATCAATTAGACCCCGTTTACGGTGCAGGGCTGGGCCACGGCTCGGCCGCGGCCGAGCCCTCCTTCATTTCAGTGTAAACGCGCAAAAAGCCAAACGTGGGGCCAAAATTGGCCGCGCATTTGGCCATGCTCTGGAGGTGGTCTCGTCTCGGCCGCGGCTTGGCCGCGGCCGAACCTGGCCTTTTCTCAGTGTAACAAACTGGGCCAAATGCGCGGCCAATTTTAGTCTGGCTTCCAGACCCTCTGCCCGTACTATTTCGCTATTCAGGATATTGACCCCCTCAACGTCGTATAGTATAGTTTAAGGTGGTTTTGTCCTGCAAAGGATTTTTCCTTCGGCAAAGGCCTTTGCCCGAACGGCGACTTCGTCACCACGGAATCCAGTTGGCAAAGGGTCTGAAAACCAGACTATACCAAATTGCGTTTGTTTACAAGCAGAGCGCCACTATGACAAAATATTGAAAGGTTTGAATTAAAAGTGCGGACGAGCCCGGCAGTGTAAATGGAAAAAATTGCGGGGCTTGGCCCAGCAATTGAGGCAGGGCTCGGCCGTGGCTCGGCCGCGGCTCGGCCCAGCCCTGCACTGTAAACGGGGTCTTAGATATATTGTAAAGAATAGATCCCTCAGGAGAGTGAGAGAAAAAAATAGAGGCAGACTGAGAAAAACATAGAAAGAAGAACACAGAAACATAAAAATACACATAGACAGGAGTAATTGCATGAACAAAGTACACATTGACAATACAGTACAGATGTATACATCATTCAACTGTATTTTGATGAATGCAAAGAGACCACCACCACCAATAACAACAACAGCAGCAGCAGCAGCAACAAAACGACACACACAAAAACTCCCACTTGGGAAGAATTGGATATTGAAAAGGAACCCTGATGAAATCCACACAAAATGATTTCAGTTATGCAATGGTGTGTCTTAGAAATACATTACCTGGACATAACTATAGGTAATTGGTTTTGTTTTTCATTGAATATTCTCAAAGTTCCCAAAAATCTGAATACTTAAAATTGTACCAGGCAAAACAAAGGAACAGGATAATAGGTAAGACCTCTTTGACCCATTGAAATCATAATGTTCCATGGACTATGAATTATGATAGCAATATTATCATTATAGCAAATTCGGTCTAAGTTCTCAGGGCATGAGTTTTTCAAGAAATAACGAGATTACCAAGGAATCCAAATATACCATCAATCAGTTTGGTCACATCCCTTGTATAAATGTAAATGCAAATGTATCTAAATAATAAATAAAACTTCAATTTATGTTAAAATGTATAAAATCTTGAAACTGTTTTAGATAGGACTCAAAAGAATTCAAAAACTTCAAAGGTCAACTATAAATAGGAGCATTTTGAAGTATTCATTATTTCATTTGGGGAGGTGGTAGGGATATGTTTGCCTTGTGTAATATGAATGCATTTGAATGTTTTCATAAATAAGCTTTCTATTACTAATGGTAAATTCTTTCTACAAAATCAATACATTAGAAGCTCAACATTACAGGAATAAATATACAAGTTACCTAGCAACCTTGTTTCATAGTCAATAGCCTAGCTGTGGTGGTATTGCTGTCCAGTCCACAAAAAAGAAAAAAAAATCTAGGACAACCTAAAGTGGTTGTGACAGCAGCTTGACAGGTAGAAGACTTCCTGACATGGTCAGAGAAAGAGCAAATCCATTGGAATTCAAAGCCTGAAACAAATACTTTTGTTTGTTTTCATATCACACTCACATATTCGGCATACATTTAGTGAGTCTACTTTTTTGTGTGTGTGAATCAGGACTTCCTGACAATTTCACGAGTGGTTAAATTCACAATAGGCGTTTTCACATCAGCCCGATGTTTCAAAATAGCGCGATATTTTCATGTTGAGAGCAGAGTTGATATTTTTACATGTTTTTATATTCGCCAAAAGCAACTGACTCGCAAAATGCACAAAAAATAAAAACCTCATGAAATATTTGTCATATACTGTAATCTGCACACTATTCTTCCTGACAAGAAAAAAAAACAAAAAAAAAACAAGGCAAGTGCCAAAATGTGTCTCGCCCATTCGCGTAGAAGAAATTAAAGTTTTTCTAACTCCTAGAAGTTCATTAACCCCACTTATAACCTTTGACCTTGTGGTGACCTTCAACTCCCCAAGGGACATCTACCATCCAAGTTTGGTTACAAACGGACATGTACATTAAAAGTTACGAGCCATAAGCAAAATGCGCTGTAAAAACTGAACATTGGGCCCTACAGTTCATTGACCCCTGCCTGTGACCTTTGACCTTGAAGTGACCTTCATGTTTGATAAAATGTGTAACTTTGTATAGCCACTATTCCCTCGATGTTTGATTGAAATTGAAGTCCTCAGTAGAGAGTTATTCAAGTTTTTGTGGCGTTACGGACGGACGACGGACGGATGACGGATGGACAGACGCTGAAGGCGATCCAATAGTCGCCCCTCACCTCTGGTAAGATCCACAAAAATGAAGCATACTCAGAACATTGTTGAAAGCTTTGAAGATAATTTTGTGTAGAACTTCAGCATTGTAAGTGTTGAATCCACAAGGAGCATATCAGAAGCTAACAACATGTTTGCTTCATTGCACAAGTGCACAAGTCACTGGAACAAATTCACTTCATTTTGGGTTACAAAAATCAGAAAAATACCACTGTTTTTGTTTGCATGGTGAAAACACCTAGAAGCTTGCACTTTCTGATATTGCCCTCTCTGTTACAAGTTACACATATGCATCAGATCATCAAGGACAGAGCAAACCTGAATGTATATGCACATTACAAATATATTTAACACTTTCATCTTATACCGATAAATAAATTATAAATGATGCTCTGACGATGTTTTATACAATGCAAGTTGTTGCTTTTTACTCTAGCTCTTTTTTCATTCATTTTCGTCTCTCCCCACAGGAGGAATAGCTCCACACACTAACAATAAAAAAAAAAAATGCACTCCACATTATTGCTTGAACTTGGCATCATCAAAACCTTCAAAAACACCTAAAACTGGTTCTTCCGACCATCCAAAACACATTTATGTCAAGGGTCACTCGGCACCTGAAAAAACAAACAGAGGAGTGTAATAATCCCTCCAGGAAGATGAGGAAGAACAAATCATAAATCTGAAGTCCATCCCATCAGTCATTGTGGTCTACAGTGAAGGTCTATTAGAACCGTAAAATGTGAGATGGAAAGCAATGAAATAGATTTTGTGACCTCCGGTTTTGTTTCAATGGCAAGCTTCTTGAATTCTAATCATGGAGAAAAGCCTTAACAACACAGCTCAATGAAAAATATCAGGAAAGTCTGAATAGAAGTGCAATCATTTCAGATCATGATGACATTTACTATTGTAGAAGCATAATAACAATGAAACCACGACACCAATGCAGCACCCATCTCCTTTTGGAGGAGACTACTCTTTGAAAAGAACTCTTGAAATTGCAACATTTCAGGACGAAAAAAAAGAAAAATAGACTGTACGAATCTCTCTTTTCTCACTGCTTTGTGTGAACTGTTTGAGCTGATGTGCAACCATAAAGATTCATAGTACTTAATAAAATGTACATGGGTGATTGAAGATAACTGTAGGAAGTTACCATTTGCATACTTTGGTATAAATACCCTAAATCTAGTACTGAAGCAATACAATTTATGCTAATGTGGTGATCAGAATTGGAAATACTGAAGTGATGGTACAGCAAATGATCGTCCTATAATTAAAATACTTTCTCTTTAATCTCTGGACTAAACTGCCTCATTATCAACCTGACTGGCAGAGATTGGGAATTAGCACAAGCTTTATTTCTCTCGTGGCATGTTAAGGGTTAAAGGCATGGTACAGTATTGGTGGAGCTGAGGATTTGGCTTTTAACTTCTTGCGAGATACCAAGAAACCACCTATGAAATGGTAAAGAGCATGCCATTCTAACAGGAATTCAAAGTTTATTTGATGAAAATCGGTTTTGGAATGGCTGAGACATCCAAAAACAAAGTAAAACAAAGCGATCCTAACAAAATGTGGGTCCCACATTTTATTGTTATTGCTCTGTTTTGGGTATCTCAGCCATTTCATAACCAGTTTTCATCAAATAAACATTGAATTCCTCTTGGAATTACATGCTCTTTCATACTTCATAAGAGGTTTCTCATTATCTCACCCAAAAATATTAAAAACCCTGAAGTTCGGTCTCAACCAGAACTATACGAGCCCTTTAAGTTACATGTGCAAATAATTTCCAGGCATAGCAGCACCTAGAAAGGATGGAGTTAGAGATAAAGAGAGAGATAGAGAGAGAAGTAAATTGGAAGGTAGGTGCCTGGAGAATCTTTCTGAGGGGCAGAGGAAGTATAGGTAAAGTTCAATGCCACTGCAGTAAAGAGAAAAGATTCTGAGCTGTAGGTGTGAATCAACAATGGATAACTTCCTGTATAGCAGAACTCTAGCTTCAGCCATTTCCCTATCTCCTTATCTCCATGGCAACTTGAAGAGAGTCACAATTTAACCCTTTGTGTGCTTTGAGAGCCGACTGGCTCCTGATTGGGGCAGAAAATCCTACCGCATTGTACACACTGTCAAAAGTCCATGGCATTGAAAGAGTTACTTAATTTAACCTGTATGAAAGTATACACCACAAAGTATCTAAGCATCAACTAGACTCTTTTTCCAAGCACATGAAGAAGTGGTGCCCATCAGATGTCTTTTGTTGTTGTTGTTTTAAAGAACAAAAGGAGATGTCTTTTGCCAAGTGTACAGAGGCTACTGATACATCAGTAAGGATGTTACACTGACTGCAAAACTTAGTAAAAAAAAAAAAAAAGCCTAACAACATACTGTACGAGCTGAAATTTTCGCAGTGGTTTTATTTTCGCGAATTTCGTGAATCGCCTTTGAACTGCAAAAATAACAACACGCAAAATAACAACGTGCGAACAGATAAGCACAGATAGACCTCGCAACCGCGAAATTAACAACACGTGAAAATGTTCTCCTAGTAGCAATTCGCGAAAATATCTGTACACGAAAATTTCAGCTCGTACAGTAACAGACTTGTCCCATTTGTATTAGATTCAGCATTTCTATTCTCTTCATGAATATTATTCTTGAGGGTACTACTACAGAAGAGCAGATGTGTAAAATATAATAAGAACGCCAGTATTATTTGCAAATATTTGTCAAACTTTCAGATCTTCCAGAGCTCTCTTCTTTTGTCTTTTTCTGCTCATAATAAAGGATAAAACATTTCTGCCAAATATAACACAGTCTGGATTCCCTGAATTTTAAACAAAGCTATCATTCAGTCATGCATGTTAAGCGGTCTCCTCCATATATTTTTCTTTTTATCCCTCTCATGAGCATACCTTTGAAATCAAGTCCAGATTGGGCCCAAATGAAAAGATTTGCTTACACTAAATGCTAGTGGTCCCCCTCCCTCCTGCTCAGATGTTGTCCAGATTTGGCCCAGCCCAGTCTGAGTGACAATGCACTCACATCAGCTTGTTTTGGTCTAATAGTCCAACTAATAGTCTAGACCAACACTAGAGTGGCCAAATTAAAAAAAGGTTTGAAGTTTCTCACGCTTTAACAGTTCACAACATACTTTCATACAACACGGAAACAAATGAAAACAAATGCTGTGCCCAGAAATAGATAATACCATCACGAGAGAAAAGAATAAACATTGTCATGGCAACACCTTTAAACTCTCTGGGGAGAATGTCCCCTGAAAGAAAGGACAAAAAAAAAAAAAAATGATCCAAAAGCCAATAACCTGTAAACCCTGAAAAGCCATCCACGTCTCCTTAGGAACTGCAGTGGCACTTCACAACCCCCCCCCCCCCCCCATTTAGCAATGGGAGGATCTACTGGATGATAGATAGACTTCTGCCTTGAGACAAGACAAGGACACACGTCTCCAGCAGGTTGTCTATGACTGGGATGACTCATTTCACCTAGAATGAGAAAAGTTACTGAAAACATGACTCTACATTTTCTTTTAAAGGACAAGTTCACCTTTATAAACATAAGGATTGAGAGAATGTAGCAATATTAGTAGAACACATCATTGAAAGTTTGAGGAAAATTGGACAATCCGTTCAAAAGTTATGAATTTTTGAAGTTTTTGAGCAGTAACCGCTGGATGAGAAGACTACTGCAGTGTATGAATAACTTAGATGTCACATGCGTACAACAACAAAGGAAAATAAAAAGAGAATTTCACAAAATTTCATCTTTTGAAAAAAGTACACATTCCCTTGACTCGTTACTGACATAGGTTATGGGTAATATTATTCCCCCTGCCTTTAGAAAGACGCAAGTCAAGTGTTCTTTTATTATGTGAAAAAAGTGAAAATATGTTGAATTTTCTTTTTATTTTCTTTATACTGTTGTATGCATATGACTCACAAGCTGTAGTAGTCTCCTCATCCAGTGGTTCCAACACAAAAATTTTAAAAATTTGAGCAAGATTGCAGACAGTTCGTAAGAGGACTTAGGCCTATATACTGTAAAAACATGATATATTTGCGTCATGAAATTTTCGCGAATTGCCACTGGCATCCAATTCTATATTGTGTAGGCAAGAACTTACGTGTGCAATTTAATTTCGCGAATGTTGGCGCTCGCGAAATTCGTGAAATTAAAATGCACGCGAACATTCCTCGTTGTACAGTATAGGCCTATGTCTATCTCTTGTGCAGCAAGGAGAATAGATACTTTGGATAGTTTGTACTAGTCCCTTTTTTTTTTTTTTTTTTTACTTGATGTGGACACTTACAGATACTTCTGCCTTCTGATTTTCTTTCTTTTCTCTTTTGTTTTCATACAGTTCAATGAAACTAATCTTGTAACAGAAGAAATCTTCAATAAATTGACATGGATGACAAAGACTTAAGTTAGGGAAATCTTACACATTATTTCCGGTCATGTTGTCTTCCATCACATCTGAAATGTCTGGAGATCGCATGATAATAGGCACTCATGATCACTTTACTTCATGCAGAAGCAAGCATGAATTTATCATGTCTCTGTAATTGAAACTGTCTGTCTTTCACATGACATTTTGGCCTTCAAACATTTTCCATGCTCTTACACAGCAACCGAGTGATTCATCATTTTCATCAGTGATGAGAAGATAAGTTCTTTGCTCGTTTAATAATGCTAAGCAGACATTGCCAAAAAGCACATTTAGTGCAGGACAATCCACTCAATGCCTCTGCATGTGAGGCTGTCCCCTTCCACTACTTCCTTTTGACAGTTCGACATCACAAGCATGGCATCTAACTTTTGATTGCCAGTTAAGTACCAGTGTGATTGATTTCAGGCCTGCTGTCGGGGACAATGCACTGACGAAGCAATTATACTGATCAATCTCCTTCCTGCACAATTCTTACAGTCATTCATTGCAAGAAAAAGATTTTTTTTTTTTTGAATCTCAACATAACATTGTGGAACTACTATTTTCCGAGACAGAGGAAGTGCGAGAGGCTGTCTACACGAGTAAAAAATGCACATAAATCTTGACCAAACTGCTGTGCACCACTGTAAATCAATGATCTTTCACCAGTGTGTTTATTTGCTTTTGAGACAGAGCAAAAAAAAAAAAGATAATACATAATCTCACATTTTAAAATGAAATCACACTGTATGTTCATTTCTCTTCCTATTCAGATTTTGAAAGTCAACTCAGAGTACAATTGAAAGTCAGCAAGCAAAGTTTTGGCTTAAGGAAATTCATTTCAAAGTCTACTCCGCAGATCGATCTTCCTCTTTCCTGTGAAATAGAGTACTGCAAAGAATGTTTGAAGTTGTAACCATGATCAGTGTCTCACAATTGTAAGATGAAACAAAACAAAAAAATCCTACATTCATTTAAACAAAATCTGAAACACATTAGTGTTTTTAATACACAAAATGGCAACATGCATACTTCTAATGCCTATTCATTTGTAAGAAAGGTCCCAAGTTGGAATCCTAGTACCTACATCTTAGGACAAGATGTTTTTACCTAGCTACCGCATGTTCCTCTTTATCCAGGTGTATAAATAGGTACCTGGTGATGCTAAATAGGGCAATAAAAATAATGGAAGAACCCTCTGTCAACCCACTGAAGATGAGCAAATTATGCTATAACACACATTTTGCATAGACCTATACCTGAGCATACTCGAGACTAGTTTTCAATGGGTGAAAGCAGTAACAAGACTGAAGAGGCTACCCAGATAAAAGATATGCCTACCATATTCTCTATTGATAATAAGTCATTATAGCCATGCCAATCAACATCTGACAATGCACCCTTTTCAAATATATAACAACAACAACTGCATTTATAAACAGATTGAGAGAAGTGAGTTGTGCAACTACTGAAATTCATGACAAAATGGCTAAGGGCCATTTTTTATCACTTTAAAAGTAAGTCCATCATCAGAAGAGCAACATAAAACCTTTCAAGTGATACCTCACTTGCCACATAACAACGAATCTTGTCAAAGTTATGATTAAAAAATATCCCTGTATTTTCTTGTTATTTTCTATGTTTTTCAGCAGCTTTAAATGGCAAATAGCTCAACTTAATGAGAATGGAGTTAGTTTACACTGCAATAAAACTCTTCGACTCTGGTCTTCTTACCTGTACGACCTCAGAATGTTTATCCTCAGTTGGACCTCAAACAGGGTCAGTCCCATGCGTAGTCTGAGCAGGATGTTGTTGTTACCGTCCACCACAGTCACAATATCACTGAGATCCTCCTGGCCGTACTGCATATTAATTAGCACGCTAAAACTCTCTGGGAAGCTGGGAAAACAAGAAAAAACGGGACGGAGGAAAAGCAAAACAATACAAGAGGATGTATGCATCAGCAGAGAGAAGAATCAGCAGGTTTATATAAGCCAGCTTGGAGTTAGCTCATGAGCACATTGGTACGAATGACCTTTCTTTTTTCTCAGTCAGTTTGGGGCACTTTATTCACTTGTTTTCAGAGAGTAGCTTGACGTAACAATTTATAGGATTCATCAATCCGTTCAAACAGTTAGAATGAACCCACGTAGACCAGATGACCAGAATGATACATCCATTAATTAACACTTGGGAAAGCATCCATTTTATCATTTTGCATTGAATGTATTAACAGTCTCTTTCTATTGATCTTGGCAAATAGTATTTTTGCTGTCAGGTGGAAGTGCTGGCAAGCAGCATTTATAAAGGACTACATGAAGAATCATTACATCACAGATGCTTATCCCAGTGAATTTCATAGCCAACATGCCTGTTGTTGGTAAGAACAAGGAGGTTTTATACATGGAGTTCCAACTGGCTGTAATTTATTCAAACAGTTGTCAGATTTCTATTGATGTACAAAAGAATTCCACAGGTGCACTTGTGCCTTTGATGATCGATGTTCCAAGCCGCCGTCTTGCTGAGCAATCTGAAGATTCATTTTGAACGTTATCATAATGTTGGCCATATTTTGCTTATAAATCTATTTATTAAATGAAATGAAATTTCACTTAATAATAAAGCATGTAAAGCAAAAGTCAATTCCATTCAGAAATCAAAAGTGTAAATCAGAGCTGTATTATGTGTGAAAATGTTTAAAACTGTACCATCCTGGAAAGCTGGTTTATCACTTTTCGACTTAATTTCCCCAAATGAAACTAACATGTAATAATCTTCAAGTATAATTCTTTATTGATAGATATATCAGATTAGTACCCACGTATGCCCAGTCGAGTAATTTTCACTTTCATTTCAGCATTTTTTCCTCAATTTCTGTTCGCGCATCCTCGTGTCTGTACCAACTATATAGCTAAGGGATAGCGACAAGTAATTACCATCACAAAGACATATCTTCCTTTGAAAGTGACTGGTGATTATGCAATGAGACACGAGTCAATTGTCTTCGTATCGGCGCGGCAGACCCTGTTTGGCACATGCTTCAAATATTTTTTTCGAACATAGATCAAAGGGAATAACTCTGTTGTTACTCCATCTCTTCAGCCTCCTTGGTAAGAATGACCTTTTTCCTGCTCATGTGCAAAGTGGAACTGCAAACTGGCTTATAATTCTAGTGCAACAAACATTGATTTAGCTTCACCAGAAAAAAACAAACAAAACAAAACATAAAATGGTAAAACACTTTCATTTGCTGTACAGGTATTTCTATACTGAAATCACCAAAAAGAATGCTTACAGCATCCTTTGAAGTAGAGGCACAAACAAGAGACAGGACGCAGTTAAAACTACTTTGCATTTTTAAACATTTGACTAGGAGGCAATTCAACCGTAGGAGAAATTATGAAGAGGGTGTACAGCCTTCATGCTCCGACCATCAAAATTACCCGAAGTCATACCTGCCTGATTATAGGCACAACAAGGACCAAGCAACAAGATACAAGAGGGTGCACTTAAAGTGCAATTCTGTGACAATGTTGTCATATCACAAACAGGGTAAATTCGCTCATTTATATAATCAGACATGAGATGATAAAAAAGTTCGGAAAGTTTAAATTAACTTTCATATATTTTTATCAAAAAACTGCTGATGTTTTACAACCATGCAGAGGTATAAGGGATGTCATTTCTTCATTAACTCTCCCACTGGTTTGCACACAATAATGCACGAAAAAATTATGTATTGAGGAAAAGGGTTATACAATCAGAACCTCTATAACCTTAGAATAACTCTTGAAGGATATAATGTACTAGGATATCACATGACAACATTCAAACATTTTTTTTTTGCCAAGAATACAATTATTTTTGCTGATTTCATGTCAGCCAAGAAATCTAATAAAAATTTATATACATTTCAAAGGGATGCTTGTGACACGATCACTTCTTCCAATTAATTTTGTGCACAAGATTACTCCTAAAATCACTGTTTTGTAAAACATGGGGAAACTTTGTCTGATTGTACGCTATTATCTATCAAAGCCAACTTGGTCATGGTGTGGAATTGTGCTTTAACAAAAAGTAGTATGGCACAGGACAGGCCAATTTTGACCTAAAATGGTGATGCTTCAAGTTGTCATACCACCCATATTTTCAATTTTCAATGTGTTTGAAGTCTCTGCATGATATTAAGAATATTTCCTAGTGTGGAAATTTTCACCATTTTGCACTGTTCTGAACTAGAGCAAAAACAGGTGATTCCATTTTTTTTTTTTTTTTTTGGGGGGGGGGGGTGTAAATGTATACAGACTTAATATTCTTATCCACAAATTGTAAACACGTACTTTCATGAAAATTGGCTCAGTGTGAAAACATTTAGGGCCTTGGAAGTTTCCAATATTACTGTATTACAGGCAATGAAAGATTCTAAGGCAGGAAGACATGTGTAGGCCTACTCCTGGGGTCAGAAGTCAGCAAAATGAGGTGGGGGGGGGGGGGGGGGAGTGGGGAGAGTAGAAAAGAGGGAGGAGGGGTAGACTCCCCTTCGACACAATACCAGGGATTACCGTGTACCTTGCTCCAACCACGTTGGGTGTGGGAACTTTTATGCTGCCCTTTGGCTTAAATTTGTAGGAGAGACATCCATTTTCTGCCATAACTTCTTTTATTTTCCCTGTCTTTGGTGCTCGGAGTCTCAGTTCTGCCAGCAGATCAACTCCATCTACAAACAAACAGAAAAGTGATGAGGATTATTCAGTGGAAGGAAAGACAAGAAATATCTAACCTGTTGAGGATGAGTTGATTTTGCAACAATGTACATGCACTTCCCATACACACCTGCCCAAGTATCAATACTCAGGACTAGTCTTTAATGAGTTAAATATGAAGAGTTTGTTCGCAAAAACCGATAAGTCCATATTTGAAGATTTTGAAGTACGATCTCTGTCATAAAGTACAAAACAATACCTTTTAAATGATATATTGGTCACTACATATAAAGGTACATTTTTGAAGTTACGGTCAAAAGAACCACAAATTTTCTTATTATTCTCTCTATTTTTCTTGACCTTTAATTGCAAATATCTCCATTTGGCAAATATGGACTTGTCGGTTTTTGCGAACAAACTCTTCATATGTTTGACATGTTTAATGGGTTAACGTGCAGAGTGGATGATTTTAACATTAACAGTATACAAAGAATACATTCATATTTAATCAGTTTGAGAGAGTGATACTACAAAAATCCTGATATAGAATAAGGGTCATTCTTTCATCATAACATTCATTATTTCAAAGGTTCATTAATCTGTAAAAATGATATCTGCTTTGTTAACCCCAAAATGTAAAGACTGCATCTTACTAACAGACCTTCCGAACCAAAACCTTAATTCACTTTCAGATTAGCAAACCTTGGTATTAACGAACCTCTTTTCATTTTCAGATTAATAAATTTTCAAAATTATGAACCTCATATCATTTTTGGACTAACAAACCTTTGGAACTACATACCTAGTTACTCCATTTTCAGATTAAAAAACCTTCAAAATAACAAACTTTCAAAATAAAAACCTTAAGAATAACAGTCCCTATTTCAGTTTTGGACTAACAAACATTCAGAATAATAAATTAACCTCCAGAATAACAAACTGTAACCTAAATAAAACCTAAACCTAAGTAAAAATTCTCATAGAGTACAAACTAATGAATGAACAAACAGGCATTTATATTTAGATGGGGTAAGAAACAAGTAAAGAATAAATGGAAATAACAAAACATAACAATGGATAGCTGCAGTATACTGAATGACTCCAATTTAAACACATTTAATATCCTCTAAAAATATCAGTAATGCCTTCACAAAAACTGCAAACTACAACCACACTCAGCTTCAATTTTGTATTTCCCATGCACTTCTGTGAGAAACTTGTCATGCCTTGAGCAAGTTAGGGATTTTATGCAACCATAGACTTGGGTATTAAGGGCTTTCCGACTTTGAGATACAAACATTCATCATGACACCTGTATATTTTCTCCCAAAGCAGTGAAGAGTTCTACATCAGTTATCAAATCCATAAAGCCTGACCTTCTGGCACTTTTTGGTTTGAAACATATTTCATGGGTTTTCTCCTTTTCAGCACACGGGTGAAAATGAAGAAGTTCAGTATAAAATTTTTTATTTGCAATTACAATTATGAAACACGTACACAACATATTTTAATACTGAAAACAAGAAACCATGTCAGCATATTATCGACTCGTGCTCAAATTCAGACAACATCTTGCTCAAGGATCTGTGTATATATAGTGCTACAATACTTCAATAGGGATTGAAATGTAAATGTTACATCTCGAAAATTAAACAGTGAATTTAAGCACACTTTACATGAACACCACAAATCATTCTCAGATCTATTTAGACAAAATAAGCAATGACGTAATAGAGACACTATCTAATAATTTAAGGAGGCTGACAAAAAAGAAAAATGACAAAATGATTATGCAGAACATTTTGTTTACAAAATGACAACATTACAGTTCAGTTCAGTGTAGTTTAGAGTCTCATCCCTTCCACTTTCTGAGTCAATGAAGACGAGGCCCAAGCATACTCGGGCAGGTGTCTATGGGAAATGTGTGTTACATAGCAAAATTAGCCCGTCCTCAACAGGTTGAATATTGCCACCCTCAGAAGACAATGGCCTTTGATGCCATGTTTGACAGTTTTGAGAAAAAAAGATATAAAGAAGTTGGTTTTCTCAATTTTTAGTCTTTATTCAAAATTCAACTAAGAACAGTTGGATGATTGCACAACTTAGGGGTATAATATCAGTTAGGAAACTATACCACTGTAGAATCCATATCTAATTATGCAGGACTTGGGCCAAAAAAATCTGATTTTGGTACAATTTTGGCTTCTGAAGGCAATTATTTTGAAATAAGGGTGACAATATGCAAAACTATGTTTGTAAGTGCTCTGCCAACATTCATTAAGTTAGATTAACCCATTGAAGATGGGCTAATTTTGATATAGCACACATTTCCCATCAATAGACGCCTGCCCGAGTATACTCGGGACTAGTACATTTGAGTTTACATCACTACCAACCAAAGTTGACCAAAATATAAGAGGCGCATTCATTGTTTTTCCCTACAAAGTATGGAATAGAAAATTTTCATACTTGATAATCTGGGCCAAAGTCTTGGACAGAATTTATATAAAAATTCACTGACAAAAGTACTGCATGGTCTGCACATACTTTTCTGTCATCAGTTTCACCGTGTTAATGCCATACGCATTACTATTATAAGCTTCTTTCACAAGGTATGCAAGGCGAATGTTGTCTTCGGTGAGCATGTAATCTCGGTGTGAGAAAGTGTCACACAGTTTGTCCTTAGATGTTTCTAGAGAAACAACAACCTTCCAGAGAAGTGCTATACAACCTTGAAGAGCAAATCTAATCACGGCTCACTTGGTACAGGGCAGCAAACCTGCCCCTAGAACTTGAACAAAATAAAGAAGGAAGACACTGAGAAAAAAACTGTAAAGACTGAAAACAGCTGTGTGACTGTCACGCACTGGACTTCAATGCAAAAAGAAACATTCTTGACTTGGAAGTCACAACTAGAAAAAAAAATCAATGTGTTGTTTTTTTTTTTCCCCTCTGTCTACTACAGGTAACTCAAGCAAGTGATACATGTATAAATGCACATTTCAAAATGAGTGTAACTCAAAAGACTGAAGAGACTTAAATTTTCCTCCAAAATGCATGTGACAATGTTTTAATCACTGTATCTGAGGACTAATACAATCATTATAACTGTGCAGATAGAGGCATGTAAGTGCAGTTAGGGAAAAGTAAGATTTCATGAAAAAATGAAAAAGAAAAACAAATGAATCATGCAGACATCAAATTTCCTGAAAAAAACAATAAGCAAGAAAGAAAACAAGGAGAACTAGAAATGTCGCTATGGCGACTGGTATGCCTCCACCATACTGCATGATTCTCCTAATGGGTCTATAGTACATGTGGATAATGTGTGATTACATTTTCACAAAACTGGCAAAATATTAAAATGACATGTTTGTCACAAATGTGCTGAATGTCCACCTTCCTTGACCTACATTGTAGGTTTAATTGGATGAATGGAAGAGCATGTATTTGTGGATTTTAGGACTCTTACTTGACTTTGACCCCTTCGTATGTTCATGCATTGAGTAAATTTCAAGGTACAGATAAAAAGTGCAATTTTTGTACTGAATAGTAAATTGTTAGCATCATTTTCATTTGGCCATTGACCCTTGACCTTTGACCCTAAAATTCATAAGAGAATCATTGTCAGGCAGAACATGCATAAATATGTTCTAAGTTTCAAGATAACTTGAGCCACTTCCAGGATATGGAGGAAGAAGTATTTTAAAGTTCAGCACTTTTACTTGATCTTTGACCTTTCGACCTTTGTCCTTTTTGGCAAAAAAACAAACAAAAACCTTCCAAGAGAATCTCTACTGGGTTATACATGCACAAACCTAGTTTTAAAAAAATTAGTCCTGCAAGCATTGCATAAATATGAGAGAAATAGTGAAATTATGAAGTGTTGCCCTTGACCTTTGACCCCTGACCTTTGACCCATGAACCCCAAATTTCCTAAATAACCACTGCCAGTCCAGTGCATGCATATATATACTGTGTTCCATGAAGATACCTTGAACCATTTCTAAGATATGGAGAAAAAAGTGAATTTTACCATTTTTACTTGACCTTTTGACCCTTGACATTTGACCTCATGACCCCAAACTTTCACCAGAGAATCTTAATTGGGTAATACATGTATACACTAAGTTTCAAGAAAATATCTTCAGGCATTGCATAGATATGGGGGAAATAGTAAAATTTTGAGCATTTGACCTTGACCTTTTGACCTTTGACCTTGAACATGTGCACTCAAAAGTTGATAGGCTCAACTTCACCCCCTAATACACATACAGTACCGCCATTAAGTCTTCGTGATGCTTACACAATAGTCGCTGAACCGACACACTCACGGCGATCGTGTAAGCCGTAAGCCGACACGATTGAAGACACTGACCAATCACTAATCCATCGTGTTGAGCTACCGGTTACACGGTGCAGCTGCTGAGGATGAGCTTTTGTTCTTGCGCCGGCACGTCCATTGGGTACACTATTACACAGCACACGCGCGCACATTGTAAGCGTATATCAGAGGGCGCAAGGCAGTGAGATACAGTACAACGAAATGGCATGCCGTATGCCCAGTAGGGCGTGCACAGAGCTAGAGAGCGTGGGACGTGCATGTATGGTTGGACCTACTACTAATCGACCGCCTAATGTTTATTTGTTTGATAAGAATATTTAACACTGAAATTCACGTAAAAAACTTGACCTACGTGATTGAGAAAATCCAGCTCTATCAAATGCCGTTGTTCCCTTTTCGATTCGAAGTTTCAGTGCAAAAATATCGCCGACGAACTTGCGTGGCCTCGTTTCACCTCCCCGCGGTAAATCGCGTTTTTAGGATCGACCGCTGTTTTTGCATTGACAATGCACGCAAACCGAGTTGTATTGAACACCGTGTTGTACGAAGCTTTTTAGAAGCCTTTTAGAAACTTCCATAGACATTACATTGTGCTGTCATTACGATTCGGTGAAAATATTCATTCGAAATTTTGTCCTTGATTAAAACCATTAATGAACAGTGAATTATCGCGTTTTCCCACACCATCCTCATCTACATTCAAAGCCAATCCATTTTTATGTGCTTTGCGCGCAGAGAAGTGCGTACTAAGTGTTCAGTGCGCGAATTATACGCGGTCGGTTTCAAAAAGGGTGGTCGATATGTAGTAGGGCTACCATACGTGCAATACACATACAATACGTACATTTGTACATACAGTGTACATGCCAAGTTCCATTACGATACCACAAAAGGTATTTTAGATACGCTGTCCACAAAATTCATTACAGACGGACGGAAGGACGGATGGAAGGACAGAAGGACGGACAACCCAAAAACATAATGCTTCCGGCACCACTTCCTGGCGGAGGCATAAAAAAGCATAAATCCAATGGAAAAAAGTAATATTGAGCAGACTGATGACTAAATATCACTAAATCACTAAACAGGTCAAACAAATGTAAAGGTATGAAAAGACGAAGTATGATACAAAAACTGAGCTCTTTAGCCTCATGATGATTCCATTCAGTCTCAAATATAAAAATGGACTCAAAGTGATTTGCATTAAATAAGACAATATAGACAAATAAAACAAAAGCAGCACAAATGGAAGGAAAATAAAATGTTCTAGAGAAACAAAAAGAAGACAACATCATGCAAACCAGCTGTTAATGATCTTGAAGAGGATGGAGGAAATGGATAAAGAAAGATGGTGTATAATGGACATTTAGGTGCAAAATGAGAAGGATAAACTGCTAATGGCAAGTTCAAGAGATCTACAAAGTCAGGAAAACCTGTAAAGACAACCTTGCATTATTCCCTATTCATATCATTTCTCATGGTCATAGTGACTGTCATGTCTGGTGGTGAGTTATCTTCCTTTCCCTTTGAAACAACTCATCTGTTATCACAAAATCCCCTCCCCTTCTCTCTTTTAATCTTTTCATATTATCTAGCATGAAGATTTCAAATCCCTTTGTCTTTGAAGTTGTCAAACTGTACATTACCCTTCAGACATCTTTAAGAAGAGAAATGGAAAACATTGATATATTTGATGGGGAAGGCAAGAGCAATGACTGCCCTTTTCAATCAAAAAGTGGTGAAGAATATATAAATCTTAAAGTCATGTGACTGAGGCAGATATCTGAAGGTGCCTATTAGACTCCATGTTGGTTGACACTGCACCAAATTTCAACAAGTTGTTGCTTCTGTTTCACATCATTTTTTAGAATGACCTTTTCTCTGAGGAGAGTCTTCCTCTGTGGGGATAATTTCACAGACCATCCCTTATTGATACCCTCAAAAGGACACCTGTCCCACCCCACTGAGAGCGCCTCTTTCTCCCCCCCCCCCCCCCCCACCTTCCTTTGTGACTACCAGAAGAGAAGACAACCAGCCTCACTGCACCGATGTGCTACCAGTGCTAGTGCTCATGGAATTCTGGGCATTTTATCCCACGTCCACCACACAAAAGGGGTGCGATAACTCCAGGAATTGATTAGAAGTGACATCCTCGTGCCAGACTCCTACGGTGCAGAAAATTTGGCGGATACCAGTCGAATAGTAGTCAAATATCCTTTCTCTGCGTCTGCACCTGTGAGATGGCAAAAGGAAGAGTTGAACATCCATCCACTGTGCGCTTTTGGAATGCACAGGAGTGAACCATTAATTAGTGACAAGAACCTTTTCAAACGGATGACATTTTTGGGGGGTAAATCTCTTTGTGTACATCATCAGAGGCTCTCACGGAGCAAGGTTAGAATAAAGTGCCATGGTACAAGACATCCAGATAACATACATGCACTGGGAAACCATAGTTTTTGTTGCCAGAGAGTTGTGGGGCAATTTCCCAAAACTGTGACGCACGGCGAATATGGTCACTGGACTCCCACTGCTTGCAGGGAGCTATCCTGCCTTCTTGAATTTAGTCTTTTGACTTCCTTTTCTCAAAAACTCAGAGGGATTCATATATCTATTGGGTCAGTTTCAAGGCCAAAAAAATGCTTTCTTTTTCTTTTCATGCTGAGTTATTTAGCTAACCTTGCACATTCTCATTCTACTTACCAAGGATAAATGCAAAAAAGAATTCTAGGAATTTAAGATTTATTTTTTTTTTTTGCTACATGCACAACACAAGTTGATAATCTAAGGAGGGTGAATAAGCCACTATTGTTTGTTTTGTTTTGGGTTTTTTTTGTGTGACTTGGTGGTTGTGATTTCATTGCTATTTAAAGGGATTGTATAGTTCTGGTTGAGACCTAACCTCAGATTTCTAACATTTTTAGTGAGATAATGGGAAACCTTGTATATAATATGAAAGAGCAAGTCATTTCAAGAGGAATTCAACATTTGATGAAAATTGGTTTAGAAATGGCTAAGATATCCAAAACAGAGGAATCCTAACAAAAGATGGGACCCCCCCCCCTGCTTTGTTTTTACTTTGTTTTTGGATATCTCAGCCATTCCTAAACCGATTTTCATTAAATAAACTTTGAATTTTTCTTAGATTGGTATGCTCTGTACGATAACATAAGTGGTATCTCGGTATCTCTCAAAAAGTTAAGAGCCCAATCCCCATCTCCACCAATACTAACTATCTCTTTAAGCCACAAGCACTGCATGATAATTAATGACTGATGAACGATATTCTACTAAATTAACATCTCACTAGGACTTTCAAAATTTTGACTTTGAATTTGAAATCAAAATTTGTGTTTGTTGATGCAGCAAATCTGCCGATGAGTCCAAGAAGCCATGGAAAAGATCATGGGGTGCATTCATATCTACTGTCAAATACCACAGTGCAGTCAAACCTGCCTATAGTGGCCACCAAAAGGAAACAACAAAAAAGTGGCCTCTATAGACAGGTTGGTGCCTATTTTGAACTTTAACACTTGCATTGTATGATAGCATAAAATACCATATGTTATTCTTTAAAAAACAACCAGCAAATGCATGAGCAGCCATAAAATGGGAATTGTATAATTTACTTCATTCTAAATTTTCTTTTAGCTTAGGCCCTACTTCTGTTTTTGACAGAACTTGGTCAAATTCAAGCAATGAATGTAAAAGCTAAAGTATTCATGGTTGATTTAATGGTTCAACTAAATTTTTGTGGCCGTGTACATTTTTACCATGTGTGAAAAAAATTGGAACAGAGGGTATAGCGCAGACCTCCGCCAAGCATGCAGCTCATTCCACCACTGATCTTGTTCTTCCATAGAGATACATGTATCAGTGATTTCCACCAACACGTACTTATAGCATTGTGTGCTGAAAGTCGCCCGATTTCCCATATAGAAGCCTTAAATGTTACGTCATAAACCCTCCGATGCACAGCGCGCCTCGCCCTAGTAGAAACTAGAGCACGCACTTTAGTGCGCGCACGCAAACCTCAAATATGCGCAGCCTGAACTCTCAAGTTCATTGAGCTTACCTGCCAAAATATCACAAATTCTTCATAAATTCCCCCAAAATTCTCGGATCACTACCAAAATTTAATCATCTATTACTTGTATCATTCTAAACCTTTCCTGCAAGTTTCACCCAAATCTGTTAACTACTTTTTGAGTTATTTTGCACAAGGACAAAAAAACACACACACAAACCAATGGTAAGAAAAACATGACCTCCTCCCTTGGCGGAGGTAAAGATGGTATAGTATTTGTGGAGATGGGGATTGGGATTTTAACTTTTTGTGAGATACCAAGAAACAGTAAAGCATACCATTCTAAAAGGAATTCAAAGTTTATTTGATTAAAATCAGTTTTTCACTCAAAAAACAAAGTAAAACAAAACAGTAATTACAAAAGGTGGGTTCCATCTTTCATTAGGATTCACCAAATAAATGTTGAATTCCTCATGAAATTACATGCTTTTTCACATGTCATAAGAGATTTCTCATTATCCCAACAAAAATTGCTAGAAACCTGCAGTTTGGTCCCAACCAAAACTATACAATTCCTTTAAACTCAGAAAAAAAAGAACAGAAACACAATTGAAGTTGGTGTGGGGGAGTCTTCAGTATCCCATCTGGTTTTAAGTATCAATAATAGACAAGAAGATGAGGCTGTGTGGGTTGACATTTACCGTACACACATCTAGGATATTAGTTTGGCAGTTTGAGTTAGGGTATATTTTACAGTAAGAGCATCCTTCTACTTTCTCTTCTCGTGAGTGTATCTTCTCAGTTCTGGTGTAACATGAAAACCATGCATCGCATGACGTCTTCTGAGGTTTGCTCAATCAAGAGGTCATTCCCATGTTCAATGTCACGGCTGCTTGCAAAGAGAAGAGGAGGCTTATTGCACAAAAGAATGTCTGCTGCATGGCTTTGACTTGAGCCTACAGAGGTTGGATGCAAAGGGGGGAAAGGAGTGGGGTTGACTACCGTATGTCCAAAAAAATTACAACAGGACTGTCTGAAATGATAACTTTAGTCCAGTGAATCAATCCAAACACAATTTCAGGGTATGAAACTATAACTCATTGCCCACATCCTACAAAAAAAACCCCAATCCGATTTGTTTCAGTGGTTACAAAGAAATGAGGAGTTTTGTAGAGCATGTCAGGAATCCCTTCCCTCCAAGTTCTGTCCATTGTGTTCACACTTTAATATGCAGTTCGAAGAGCATCCAAGTGCTAAACATGGAAGAATCAGACCCATGACATGCTTTACAATAATCCACATTTCTCTTAAGTGATCACTTAACCAAATTGAATGGGGTTTTCTGCAAAATAGAGCTAAGATGTTGTCTTTTAAGACCCTGAAGTAGCATTTAGACAGTTAATTATATTGGGAGTTATCAATGCAAAAAGCCAATTATAAGTTTTTTTTTTTTTTTTTTTTTTGGGGGGGGGACATACTTTACAATGTGTAGTCTTCGCAGGAGGTCATGGGTTCAAACCTTGCACAGCGCACATATATTCTGGGACAGGTATGGCACACAAAATGGACATCAACTACAATTTGAAAGAGCAGAAGTTTGAAATATGATTCGTTGCACAGCACATTTATGAATTAAAAACACAATCCAGAAGGCCCAAATGGAATTTGGTTTACAACAAGCTGGGCATTTTTACCCCTAAAAATGTTTTTTTTTTTTAAAAAATCCTTAGAACAGGTTTGTAAACTGAAATCAAGATATCTAAAGTAATGTGATAAGAATTGCAGAAACCATCTTGAAGAGAGTATGGCTGTATATGTGACAATATATGTGACAATGTTCAAATTGAGAAATAAAATTTGTAGGGTCCAGGCCAGTGATTTGATTGTAAAATCTTTTGCCATGTAATTGTAAAGGGTACATTTCTGCATAGTATTTTCCTTCTGCACGTGATTTAATGTCATTACAGAAACAGAAGTAAAAGGGGATATTATAGTATTATTTACAAAATGTTTGCTTCAGGAAAGAGTTATCAAGATTGTTTTTGTTATTTATTTTGTTTGTTTTTTTGTTTTTGTCTGATGATAAAAGCACCACAATGGTTGGCCTCTCAATCAACTGCTCTTTATTTTTTCCTCGGTCTGTGACCTATACGGCAAAGCACAACTGAAACTTTTCTGGCAATGGGTAAATTCAGTAAATTCACCCCTTGTCTATCAAACAGGAAATTCTGCAGTTCGTGAATGGAAAATGAAAACTAACAGATTGGATTAGCCAGTGGGGCAGTTTACTCTGTTCACAGATAGTGACATGACAGTCTAATAAAAGACAGGAATGCTGGGAAGCAAAGGGCTACCACTCCATCTTCACGATTCTTCTTTGATGAGGGGTATCATCACTATGTGTAACAAACAGGATGTTGCTCTATCTACTTGAGTTTAGACAATTTTATGATTACACAACATAAACCATTAGGGCTCAACACTGTCTGTTTTTCTATGGTGGCCCATTTGGGCCACTAAAAAATCTTTTAATCTGAAATCTTGGTGGCCCAAGAAAGAAATGGAGTGGCCCTCAAGAAAAACAAGTTTTACATAATAATTCATCTTGAAATTTAGCTGCCCAATCGGGCCACCAAAAAGTAGCTTTTCTTAAATTTGGTGGCCCAACATCAATTTTAGTGGCCCTGGGCCATCCAGCCACCACTAATGGTGGGCCCTGACCAAACATGTATACCACAGATTGTGATAGCATCTTCCTCTTGTGCTACACATCTAGTTTTCAGAATGATAATTCTCATTAAATTACCACAGCAAATATCAGTAATCATTATTTGATAGTAAACAATCAAATCAATTATCAAATAGGCCTATTCACTAATAGTGATTCCAAGTGTTACATCAATCTAATTATCCTGGGATATATTTTTTGCATACCCTCAGGGGTCGATATTATCAGTGACACTGTGGCCTGGGGCCACTAAAAATTGATACCGGGCCACCAAACTTCCATAAAGATTAACTTCCATAAAGATTCTCTTCTTGGGGCTGATGGGGCAACTAAATAGATTCAAAATTGGTTATGTTTCCTTTCATTTTCTGAAAAATATCAGTGGACTGAAAGAGACGAAATGAAATGAAGAACAAGTGGCTTTGACTGCACAAAATAGAAGAAGGGGAAAAGAGAGAATGAGAAACACATGGTGATAAATGAGATGAATTGCACCAATGTGTTGGGGAGGCACCTGGGAGCTCGGTCAATCAAAATAAACATTTCTGGCCCGCAAAATGAAAGGGCAAGGGCATTTGACAATAACAAGGGTCTGTTCAACATTTAAGGTAGCAGAAATCTCTTATGAACACTTCTAATGTTAACCATTTTGGTGTTTTTTTTTTCCTGAAAGACACCAGATTTGTACAAGCAGTACTGGTAGTCAACCATCAGTCCAAACACTGTTCTGATCAGTGTTATAACTTTGTCTACAAACTAAGTTAGAAATACATAATCAAATAAATATGTAAAATTATTACTACTTACTCTAGTCTACTGAAGTACACGAACAAAGTGATTATATATATATATATATATATATATATATATATATATATATATTACATATATATATATTACATATATATATATATCATATATATATTACATATATATATATATATATACATACAAAATATATATATTTCCAAAACATTCTGCAATGGACATACCAGTACTCCAAGACATAAATTTCCATACACTGAAAATGCAGTGTAAATGAAAGCATTGTATGGACTTCATTAGAAGCATGTGTTGCTCCATAAGTAAGAGAAAATCACAACCACACCTCGTAATCTGCCTCCAATTACACATCCAAAATTAGATTTAGGGCATATCATATGAAAATATACTGATCAGTGATAAACAGTATGTTCCTTCCAGATATCATATAACAGTACAGCTGGAGGACATCGGATAAGAATATAAAGACACATCATTACTTTGCATGTTTAACCAGGGGTGCATGGTTGAACAAATGAATTTTGGATACAATACTTTTAACAACAAAATAAGATAATTCAAATTAGCAATACTCGTTTATATGGCACAATATAATAAAGAGCACATATTTGCTTCAAAGTGCATCATTGATCTGCCTATAGATTATTTTTGCTGGATAAGTCACTCAATCTGAGGGGCAGGTCCCTGATTGTTTGGGAAATATTCCTATCCCAATTTTCTTTAAGAATAAGAACAGGAATATGAATGACCACATCACAGCCCACTAACATGGCATGAAATAACATCTTATATTTATATTACCGACTATATTTTTTCTGGTCCTGTCTTTTGAAAGAAACTTTTTTTCTCCATACGGATGTCCCCAAAGTTTAATATTTAAAAGAAATTTATAAATGTCATCTTCTTTTACACAGAAAGTCAATAGAGTTCAGCTACCATGTGATTTGATCATGTGATCAAAAGTGGTACGAGTACTTTTGTTTGCCTTTTTGTAGTACCTACTCATTTTTGTGATTGTGTATAGTTGCACACAATTTTCAATGATCATTCAAACCACTCTATGTCATTGTCATGGAGAAGTTTATTCTCCTGTAACTTGTCAAATTCCAGAATTAAAACTTTTGTGCCTGTGGGTTGATGCTCTATTGTATCAGGAAGGTGATCTCTTTCCACTTCCC
Organism: Diadema setosum; assembly: GCA_033980235.1. Taxonomy (NCBI): domain Eukaryota; kingdom Metazoa; phylum Echinodermata; class Echinoidea; order Diadematoida; family Diadematidae; genus Diadema; species Diadema setosum. The sequence continues at coordinate 7,545,589 of CM067069.1, read as the reverse complement.
TGATTGTATTTAATAGTACATGTCTGATATCACTATTCATCATGTTTCATAAAGTTGAGTAATATATGTAGGCCTTATATGATTACATCTCTTTGTATTTGAGCCGTTTGTAGTTGATCAATGTACAATTGTTAATTCAGCAACAAAATTTCAAAAGCCTATCAGTTCCTAGATATATAAACAGAGTCTTTATTATAGCAGCTTGAGATGATTTAAAGGTTCCTCTTCAAATTGGTGACACTGAATAATTTCTTTCTCACTTTTCTTGCACAGTTAATGAATACACTAGTAACCAGTTTCATATCTAATATTCCTATTCCCTCCATACAAGATATGCAGCAAACTTCAGGGGTAAGGTGCAAATTTAATCATGCCTGAAAAGATAACCATATCAGAACAAAATTACACAGGGCTTGGATTTGTTCCCTGCTCAACAAACATTATCTACCCAAAGAATACACATCTGCACCACACACACTCCTTCCATATGACCTAGATTACATCAACCATCATGAAAGTGCAATTGAGCGAGAAGTTGATACCCGAGACAATCTCTGAGGAGTTGACAAGTACGAGAGAAGCCAACAAAATATAGCATCGGGAAAATAAAGAAGTGAATAAAAGGAGTCGCGTGAGACGGCATATATAGGGACCAAGAAAACTCTCAGCTCCCCCACCTGCTCCGTAGCCACGTCTACCACGGCCTAAACAAGACTCAATTTACGTCCTGCGGTAAATTATTTTCACAAATCAGACAAGCTACGAGTGTTGCTTACCCTGCAATTCTGCAGCCGCCCGCTCTCCGCGCCTCTGTCCCTCAAATTCGGCCGAGCTAGCGGCTTGCGACGACCCACTATGTAGAGTTCCACTTTTGATTCCAAATATTGCAAGCAAAAATATAACAATCGTTCTTACTTCCATGGTTTTAAAGTTTCTACATTTGCAAGTGTTCAGATCATGTCGTCTTCGTGCACGGTATTTATCGGATAAGCCAAAGTATGTTCCAGGGAGTCCTTATTGAAACTTCCGAAGGGTATCAATCTTCAGCCACTTTCCCCTTCTCGTCGTTTGGCAGGTTTGACAAAGTGACCACAGGTGCACCTTATACCCGGGTCGATTGTTGCACAGCCAATGACGAAATAAGGGTACAGACGAAGTTTACTGACAATCCAGACCTGAAAACTTTCATTTCTCATAGCGGGCAAAGGCAATCACGCACACACGCTTGCACCACTTGGTATCAAACATCACGGTCAGTGCGACTATACTGAGAATTAAGTGCGTTGTACTTGTAGGAGCCAAATCTTTTGGATGCAATTCCCCGAAGTTGCGGAAGAAATTTTCTGGAAGCTTTGATGACGTATTAAGTTCCTTCCAATGGCTAGTCCGTTAGCTTGATGCAAAGTCACGATCGAAGCAATGAAGACCGAGTATCCAATGCGTTTCAACGAAGCCAATTCATCTCAAGCACACGTATAGGCCCTACAATGTCACAAATCTTTCAAGGACGTGCTTATACTTCAGTCTTTACTTGATGGGTATTCTTGTTTTAATTATGTCTTATTCATAGCTGCATAAATGACGAATCATTTCCTGATTTTTTTCCTTTTCTTCCTGTTTTTTCCATTCTTCTTCTTCTTCTTCTTCTTCTTCTTCTTCTTCTTCTTCTTCTCCTCCTCCTTCTTCTTCCCCTTTGCTTCGTCTCTTTCTTCTTCTTTTTCCTTCAGATTTAGTTTTCCTCTTTCTGATATTTATCCATGCCTACAATAACATGAAATCCCGCTGTTTTGTGCTTTTTTTTTCACTTCTTAGACTTCAGTGGGTCACGTACTTTCCTATCAATGGAATGGTGCACATAATGTACGCAAAATGAATGTATCATAGTTTGTTGTTGACAAGGGCGCCGGAAGCGGGGGGGCAGGGGTGGCACTTGCCCCCCCCCAAACAAAATGTTGGGGGGGGGGGGGGGCAAACGAGTTTTTGCCCCCCCCCCCCCCCCAAAGTGCCCCCTGTAACAAATAATTAATCACTGATTTAAAGACCAAAATGAACAATAAAGGCATATTTCTTGTCTAAATGTTGTAATTTCATAACTGAAAATGCAAAAATTTTCGCCCCTAACGGAGCGAAAATAATACACTAACAACATACATTATTGTATCTATATACTAATAGTAACTTGTGAGTAAATTTAGTGTATAGATGGTAGCCTCGTGTCCTCGAGTGTGGCCGCTGAAACATACCTTTATTAAACCTTACATTTTTCATTTTCTTCTTTGCTTTCTAGTAGTATAAGAATATTTTTCATTGTTCGAACGATGCGATCACGTTTAAGCTTTTAATGAGTACATTTCAGATAAATTGAAAAGTGAAAGTGGCTCGCTCTATAAAGCGACTTATATACTCTGTTTTTACAAAAAGTCCCTACCGTGGGAGGGGGTATCCCCCTCCAACACCCTCCCCCGCTCGGTCGCTTCGCTCCCTCGACGAGGATCTCACACCATCACATAATATACCCCCGTATGTTAAGATCATGGTCCTTCCAACTGATTTTTTTCAATATGTTAATTCCCTAGAAATTTGCTTTTAAATGTTCTATAAAGGCGACTTTTATACTCTGTTTTTACAAAAAGTCCCTACCGTGGGAGGGGATATCCCCCTCCCACTCCCTCCCCCCGCTCGGTCGCTTCGCTCCCTCGCCGAGGATCTCGCACCATCACATTATTAATGTACTCCCGTATGTGATGATCATAGTCCTTCCAACTGATTTTTTCAATATGTTAATTCCCTAGAAATTTGCTTTAGATTCTCTATAAACGCGACTTTTATAACAAAAAGTCCCCACCGTGGGAGGGGGTATCCCCCCTCCCACACCCTCCCCCGCTCGGTCGCTTCGCTCCCTCGCCGAGGATCTCACATTATCACATTATTATGTACTCCCGTATGTAATGATCACAGTCCTTCGCACTGATTATTTTCACTATGTTTGATTCCTTAGAAATTTGGTCTATAAACGCGACTTTTGTACCCTGTTTTACAAAAGCTCCCTACAGTGTGTGTGTGTGTGTGTGTGTGTGTGTGTGTGTTGGGGGGGGGGGGGGGGTAATCCCCCTTTCCAACCCCCCCCCCCCGCTCACTCGCTTCGCTCACGCGCCGAGGATCTCACATCGTCACAATGTGCCCCCGTTGAGATTTTGCCCCCCCCCCCCCCAAAAAAAAAAAACCAGAAGTGTTCCGGCGCGCTTGGTTGTTGATACCGTTGCCGTTGCTGTTGTTGTTCTTATTGTTGTTGTTGGTGTTGTTGTTATTGTTGTTGTTGTTATTATTGTTGTTGTTGTCCCTGTTCTTGTTCTCGTTGTTGCTGACATAACGACAGACTGTTTCCGGAGTATGAAGGTTTTCTAACAGGTGAATGCAGTTGATCAGAAAGTGACGTTGATGCTTCATAGTTTTAAAGGATTACAGGGGCCGCGGAAGCGGGGGGGGGGGGGGCTGGGGGGGGGGGGGGGCTTGACCTTGCCACCCCCCCCCCCCCCGGTCCCGCAGCCCCCCCCCCCCCCCCCCCCCCCACACACACACACACACACACTGAAAAACGTTCCGCGGCCCCTGGATTATACTTTCGATGAGCTGGGATAAGAGAACCGTACAAGGGAACAACAAAGCGTGAAACTCGGCCACAATACGTAACAATTATTCATAGTCATGATGCGTTTCGGTAATGATTGATAACCCTCTGTGTGACTGCGGCATTGATGAGGGTCTCGAAAGCAGTGGTTGCAATGTAAACATGCATGTATACATTATGGCAAAGCTTTTGTTTGGAGAAGCTGTACGTGTATAGTTGGTTTGCGGTAGTGGTAAGAAGTTATGATGCTGGGGATGAAGATGATGAAGTTGCGGCAGCGTATAGAGGCATTAAGCGGTCATATTAAAAGCGGTGGTATGATGGGGGGAGCTGATGTAGTAATTGTCACTGGTTGCGTGCAGTGTTATTAAGATTCCGATCCAGAGTGATTGTGGTAACAACTGGTGCCGAGTGAGGCGAGCAGTGCGCACCCCGATCATACATTATTAGTGATCGATACAGAATTATAAATGCCAATTATTGCTTTGGCGGGTTCTAAGATGGTGGATCCGGCAATCATGGTGTTAAACATACTGACTGTTGGGAGCAGTGACGGTTTATTGATAAACAACAATCAGTACTTTAGGCACTTACAATGCCCCAGTCACCATAAACACGGATGCTCAAGGATCTACACGGTGATCCGGGGAGATCCGGGGACGTTCGGGGAGATCCGGGATTTTGGTATACACGGTATCAACACGGCAGCTACATGGATAAGGCCGGAAGAGCGCGGTGTCTACACGGACAAACACGGCATCAACACGGATCAACACGGCAACTACACGGATCAACACGGCAGCTACACGACAGCCACACGGACCACCCCGGATGCGTTTTTTTTTTTTTTTTTTTTTTTTTTTTTTTAAAGAAGGCACAGATTGGGGCATGGCGCGTGTTAAACCTATGGGAAAACGTTGGGTTAGGGTTTATGGTTAGGGTTAGGGTTAGGGTTGGGGTCAGGGTTAGGGTTAGGGTTTGATGGTTAGGGTTAGGATTAGGATTAGGGTTAGGTTTAGGGATAGGGTCCCCAATCTGTGCCGTCTAAAAAAAACACGCCGCTCCCGGATTGCTCTGCCAACACGGCAATCCCCGGATGACGCCGGATGTTTTTGACCTCCAAAAGTTGCCGTTTTGGCCTCCCGGCGTCAACACGGATCTCTCCCCGGATCAGATCCGGGGTGGTCCGGGGTGATCCGGGATGTCTATGTGACTGGGGCATTAGCTATTTAATTGTGATAGAGCACTCTCGGTGAAGACGAGTTACTCTAGTTAAATACAAACTAAAATGTAGTCAATGATAGTTCATCCTGCCTGAAAAATACAACAAACAATAAAGAGGGGAGAAATGAGGATGACACGTATAGGCCCTATACTTGTAATCTCTTTTCAGTTTTCATGTGTATTTATTATTCACTTATCTTGTACTATATCGACTTCATGTAATTATTGTATTTGAATTGATTCACGTGATACTGTAATGTAAGAAAGAAAATCTGAACTGAATTGAATGGGAATGATTGAAATGAATTGAAATGAAATGAATTGAATTGAATGGGAATGATTGAAATGAATTGAATTGAATTGAATTGAATTGAACTGAATTGAATTGAAATGAATTGAAGGCGGCGCTGGAGTTTGGTTGTTAACAACGTTGTTTAATGCAAAATAAGCAAAAGTAAAAAATAGTAGGGTTTTGTTAATCTGAAGGTCCGCTAGTCCGAAGATAAAAAAAGGTTCATGATTACGAAGGTTAGTTAATCGGAAAATGAAATAAGGTTTGTTATTCCGAAGGTTCGTTAATCCGGAAATGAAATATGGTTCATTAATAGGCAAATGAAACAGGGGGCCTAAAGTTCGTAATGATGGCGGGAAGAAAAAATATACCCCCCCCCCCCCAAAAAAAAAAAAAGAAAAAAAAAGAAAAAAAAAGAAAACAACAACAACAATAACAACATCAACGTCAAAACAGATGTGTTTGCGTCTCATCGTATGAGAAAAAGGCCTATATCTATTTGGCTAATGTCAACATCTTTCATCCTCACAATGTACATAAGCTGGTTTACCACCGAATCAAAGATCATATTCGATTACCGTAGCATGTAGTGTTTAACATCGTTGAAATACATTTAGGGCCTACTTGGAATTCGATGCTTGTTTGTTTGTTTGTTGTTTTCGTAAGCGCGCACGTTTTACCTTATTACTGTGTCTTGCAAAGTATTGAACAAACTTCCTTTGTGATGAGGGTATGTAAAACAAAACAAAAAACACTTCAAGACTGCGTTGAAATTAGTGACTCAATAAGCAGATGACAGATACTAGTATAAGGTCGTTTATCCTAATTAATTGGGTCTAGAGCAACTATTTTGTCTATGGAATCGTCCTAGACAGCTAGCTGCAGCGGTCGAGCGACCAAGGTTTCTTCTCAACATACAATTTTAGGTCCTCTCAATCGCCAGCATCATGAACATCCGCAGTCATTATACAATCAGGAGATAAGTTACGTAATTGGATCATATATCGTCTGAGCCTCCATTGCCTTCATACTTAAATGGTTAAAGTAGGCCTAATAGCGAATTTGCAATTAGGCGCCCCTGCTATATTTAGCTTTCCTCGGTTTTTCTACATGGAAACAGAAAATTTAGAAGAGGGGCAGTTTCCTATTCTTGACAAACGCTTGAATAACATCAACTGACAATCAACAAATAACACGACATAAAACGTAGGAGTCTACTTTGTGGGCAATTCCCCTTAGTGTTCACTTTGCACTCGTTTACCAAAGTTGTCGGCCTATACTCAGTATGTGTTTGCAGTCACTTAAGCCATTGTTGCTCAGTCACTTCGACAATGTAATATCAATATCATTATCACTTTTAAGATATTGATCTAGTTCTTTGTTCGTGTGTGTGTTGGTCTCTAAATGTGTAAGAGCGGAAAGAATAAAGGTGTATTGGAATAATATGAGTATGTCTTATTTCTTTCATGTGTATACTTTTCCATATGTGGAAATGAGCATCCGTTGTTTGCAAACTGTGCACTAGCTTTTTCAAAAGTAATTCAAAATGATTTCAATGATAATTATGGTCCGTGGTATAACGACACTAGTTATCATGGCATTAGGATGAAGTGTTCCTTGTAGCAGTGGTAGAATTCGATCAAATTCAGAGCAGTCGAGAGCCATAAATGTGCTGTGATACGCACAATCGCAGGACCCCAACTTCACCTATTATTCTGTGGCAACATACTAGTAAGTCGATTGAATGTTTCGCTGTAGGCCTACCTTTCGCACACTCAACATGATCAGACACTCAAATTGGAATTACAGTTGTGCGAGTGTCCGGGAAAAGGAATAAATTAGATTACAATGGTCGGTAAAGTCGATTGACTCATTTATTTGACCCATCTTTCACTGAACTCGCAGTGACCCACAATGTTTAAGTATACAGGTTGTATAGTGTACAGAGTATTACCATGAAGCTCCGTAGTAGTATCATCATTTTGGAGAGGCTGCCTGCAGTAAGAACTTACATGTCTAGCGCCCCCACACGTTTAACACAGTAAAGGTGAGACAGTCCAGGAGTACTCGACTGGGTATGGCATGAAGGTTCCAAACAATTACAATCTATTCCTGAAGCTAACTACTTCACCATGATCATTTATTTCTTCTTTTTTAATCAGTATTATTATGATTAAAAAATGAGAATGATGATGATTATCTTGATCGCTATCATGTTGCCCATTATAATTCTTTGTTTCCTCTTTTTTTTTTCTCTCTCTCTAAAAAGCAACCTGACCATGTCAATCAAACTTGTTTGAGGTGTCAGATCATTGGGATCATAGTGTGAGAAATGTGTATAGGTTCGAACGTGAACATAATTATGATTATACGGATTGTAGACGCTGTGTCAAGAGAAAAAGAACCTACAGAAACTTTATGGTGGCAAGACAAAGTGAAATCTACCAGGCCATTTAGTTGTTGCCTAGTTGTATTATGTCATGGCCACCCAATAACATACCGGGTACACAGTTACATATTATTTCATTGGAAAATGGAATACAGTTAGTCCAAACTGTAGTCACGAAGCACTGCCAGTGCGTAGCTCACTACCACCATTTGATTAGGTATCCCATGAAATAAGGCTCCAAAAATAAAAGATCTAGAAGAAAAAAAAAATTGACTACTGAGCCCTGTTTAAATGGATATGGGGACAATTGCTCTCTTTTTTCCCCCTTACACTCTTTGTTCTTAGATCCAACTCCCCTCCACTCATATTCTCTCTAATGATGTCCCCTGTACAGCATAAAACAATGATATCATGAACCATGTCCAGTGCATCCTAGTATCCCAACATTTTTGAAGAAACACAAACTCATACACACACACACACACACACACACACACACACACACACACACATGCACGACTTTGACAGGAATGGTGCCATTTCATTCATGTACATGCAACATGTAATGAACCACATGCACAGCCTTGTAATATTGCACTATTCCTAAGGAAAAAAAAAACAAAAACAACAAAATCCCAAAACAACCACTCACACTTTGATACGAGCAGAGCCATGTCATTTGTGTGCAACATCTAATGAGTCATACTGGACCATATGCACAGCTTTGCAATAATGCATAATTTTGAAGAAACACACACACACACACACACACACACACACACAAAACACTGTTGGCATGTGTAGTATCACATGACGGGTGTTAAATAAATATAAGAGAATAAGCAAAACCTTGCAATATCCCAAAACTTTACAGAAACACATCCACACACAGACAGGAGACTGACGCAGGTTTCAAAGTGATATCTTTCTTTGTTCTCTCATATACAGGTTGACACACAAACCAATTTCCTTGGTTCGTCGGGTGTGCAGAGTCAATATTATATATATATCTTTTAATCATTCCATAGATCCATGGATTATTCAATCTTGTTTGTACACTCATTTCATAGCTACTGTACATACATTTGTTTCCTGTACAGACAATAACAATCTCAATGCATTGTGCTAATCACATCCAACAAAATAGTACAATTTCACTAAAAAATGACATAACAAAAAAAAAAAAGACTACAGAAATTAACATTCAAATGTCAAGAAGTAACAATTTCAACAACTGTTTGGTGACTAACTTCACTACACTTCTCAGAAGCATGTAACATCTCTAAATAAAATCTTTGCCATCTAAATTTTTATGTACTGTAAAAGTCCATCACTTTTTGCATAACCCTCTCTTCAACGACATACAGCCCTACTGGCAATGTTCAGAGAAACAAGAGGAGGTTCACATTCATTTTTTTTTTTTTAAAGCACGAGTGAATGTCATACGAGAAAGTGAAAAGTGAGTGCTTATCTGGTGGAACAAGTTGGCAACTTTTAGATTTTCCTTTTTTTTTTTCTGTATGTGTGGAAAACATATACCGGTACCTTGTACTTAATAACACCATACAATTGTAGTCATTACACGGAAGTTATCAACTTCCCTGCAGTTCTTACACAGAAATTACCAGACTTAAAAAGCTCCTGTAAAGATTTGTTCAAAGCACACTGACAATAATTTCCACGACATACCTCCAGCCAACTCTAACACCACTGAAACATTTTTGCTTCTGCTGGCAGACACTCTCATCTTCTTTGCTTCTTAGTTTGGCCAAAAGACAGAACAACCACCAATCAAATTCAAGCACCAGGGGCGGATCTAGCTTTTTATAAAGGAGGGGGTTGGGGCGGTAGGGGGGAGGGACACCCCCTCCCACAGTAGGGTGAATTTTTGAAAATCTGTGTGTGAAAATTGCGTTTTCTTGCATCTAAAACACCACTATTTTTGGTGTAGAGGTCATTGCCATAAATAGAAAAAAAAAATAAAATTACAAGTTTAAAAAAAAAGATAAGAAAAAAAAAAATGGTCCCCGGATTTTTTTTTTTTTTTTTTTTTTTTTTTTGGGGGGGGGGGGGGGGGGGTTGCAACCCCCCCAACCCCCCCTCTAGATCCGCTTCTGAGCACATTAAAAAAAAAAAAAATTCCAGCACTAAAAGACATTTGTCCTCTTGGTGGTGAGATGGGAAATTAGCATCTATCATTAAGCACAGTAACAAAAAGGTTATACATTAAGGGACACATTCTGATGACAGTTTCAGACAAAAAAGAAAAAAAAAAGAAGACTTCTACAAAGTTCTGTCAATATCTTGCATAATGAATGGAGCAATATCCCAATAATTTTCATAGGACCATTTATCCCTTGTGTATATGCATGTCTAAAATATCAAAACCGAATTTCATGACAAATCTAATGTGTACTGTAAAGTGCAGTCTGAAAGTGGCAGATTTTCCCATTTTTCCAAATTATAGTGAGTTTTTCCCTAACAACAAAAAAATATAATTCTTTCCCGAGAGCTACAATGTACTAATGAATGGGAAACCTTTGCATTACCTCACCAGTCCTTTGCTGTACCTTTGCATCAGCATCAATCAGTTTGTGCCAGCTTTTTTACACAGACGAAAATATTATGCTTTGACTGAAAGTACTGAGTGGCATCTCCAAGCAAGGATGGTGATGTGATTCGACCAAGATAATACAGTACACTCCCGCTGTAATGAACAGGGTTATGACATTCTGATTACAACAAAGTAAAATTTCAGGCCCCCCAAAATATCACCTATATATCATTATATATTTTATTTGTTCGGTTATGACGTCGATATAATGAAAGAAAACTGCCTGTCCCAAGGACTTTGCTACAACGTGAGTTGACTGAATCACAGAAGAGGGTATGGCTGGAGAAAATATGGCCTTACATCACAAAACCAACTGAATGTCATCAGAGTGAATTCTTTTAGCATAGTTCAGATTTGGACAAAACAAGATTCTTTGCCTTATGAGGAGTAATTTCTAAAAATATTCCCATCCAACTGAATTAAGATAGCAAATTGCTTGGGAGGGGGGGGGGGGGGGGGGTAGGCAGAGGAGCAGTTCTGGTGTTACAAGGTGTTACAAGAGTAAGTTATTTAGTCATTACACATATCAAACCCCACATTCAGTCTACTGCAACTGCTCCAGCTGCAGCCACTGTGGGAAACTGCTTCTACAGTCAACTTACATGCAGTAACACATGACTCATAGGCCCTTTTCTTGGTTACCTTGGCAGTGGCATTCATCACAACTCGTGAAAGTATGTCTCTTGAAACTGAGAATTGCTGCTACCCTTTCAAAGTTAAGATCCCCCCTTTCCCTTCCCTCCTCCTCTTCCTCCTCCACCCTCTCCCCTACACGAGCAAAAGGGGCCACTTCTATAACATATAAGACTGTTACAAATATATGCCGTACGAAATGGTTCAAGGATGACGAACAACTCAAAAAGGTTCAAAGAGTGTATACTTGCTATAAGTAACAATTGTGCAAATAACTGGCTGAAGATGATACAGGCATATCGTACTTAGTAGGTCTAAAGCATAGTCACCTGGTTTGCTGATGGTAATGAATGCTTTTAAGCTAAATAAGTAAATAAAGCATGAGCTTAACAGACTCTAAACGCTAATACAATACAACAGAACATAACGATAGAGTAATCAATTGTAAGTACTATATATGCTCTGTTAGTGTTAATGCTCAGCTTGGTTGAAAATCAGAAAATATTGGTGACGACATTTATAACGAATGCTAACATGAGATATCTCAACATCTTGACCTACACATAGCATCGTCATTTTAAGCTAAATGGCACAAACTCAAAGATAACTGTGATACACAGAAATAACAGAAACAAGAAATGCTCAAAATGATGATGGGAAAGGCTAATTTCTTGACATGGCGTTTACGAACTTCAAATGGGCAGCACACATAATAAATACACAGTCACAATAAAACAGAATCCATACATATATATTTCTCAATACGCTGGCTTACATGGATTAGCTTTATGTAAACACTACCGAGATAGTGTAAGATACTGTCAAATCTGTGTCCAGAAATAACAGACCTCCATTGTATACTAGTAGCACAAGCTGGGCTAGAACTCCCACTACAGAGTAAGGCATACGTGGCTGCTGTCTCAAAGGGTGATTGCATTCTATAGGTTTACACGTAGGTCACGAGTGACACACGACTCAGCGATCACTGTAACGTAACTGCTGTTTCCCGCTCCTTTTGATACACAAACATTCAGCCCTATGGAAATGACAGCGCAACTATAGTGACAGTTTGCCGCTCGTATTTGTTACACCTCCTTTCACATACCTCTTTCTCTAGGTCAATGCCATACCTCCAAATGTTTTCATGGAAATGCCCCTGCATACCTCAGTGAACTCATCGAGCCATGGTCGTAATCTGCGCTCAAAATAAAGAAAAAATCCCCTCTCTGAAATAAGTGTCAAATCTAAGACATTTGGTGATAGGGCTTTTGGAAAAATGGCACCATCATTATGGAATAATCTCCTTCTCAGTATTTGATGCATTACAGATTTTGATAAATTCAAATCTGTGTTAAAAACTCATCTTTTTGATAATGTCAATAGAGAAATATTGGAAAGATTTTATCTTATGGTAGTATGCATTCTAAGAACTGACTATTATAATCATCATTATTATCTCAACACAAATATGTGACATTCAGAATGCTCCCTGCTGATATGGCATATTTTTAACAGTAGCAAAAGAGCAAAACGGGCAGTAATCTCTGCATGTACCTGGTGCTGACAGTTGCTAGTACGTCTGCCAAACAGTTGCATTTTATGGCTGCAGGGACATCTGCATTCATATCCATACTTTACACTTTGACATTTGCATAAATTTATCAGCCATGGCAATTTAAAAGAAAAGGAAAAGAAAAAGGAAAAAAAGTCACTTGCACCAGGCAAATGACATTACAATTTGGTGTATGGACTGAGGTCTATTTGCCTTGACGAGGTAAGATAAATGAGGGCTCTTGATAACACCAAATTTCATGTCACAACAGTCCCTAGATATACAGTGTGTCTCTTAAAAAAAGTAAACCCAACTTCAACGGCAAATTTTCAGAAAACTATAAAATATTTACACATTATTTTTTCATGGTTAGATAGTCCAATAAGTCCTCTGTCCAATCATACCGCGTAGGTTATGTAACTCTCATGCATGACTGAGCATGATTTAACTTAGTGAATGGGTGTGAAATCATCACTGTGGCAAGTTCCGTGATCAGCATACTTTCTCACATTGTACCAGATGGCTCTTTTTGTTGGAGGCTGCCTGTCGGGGAACTGCACCCGAAAAGCCTCTTGAACTTCCACCAAACTTCTTGTTTCCTGGTATCGAGTTACCAGGAATACTCTCTACTCAATTGTCAACTGTACCATGTTTGGAAAGCATGTGAAGTGTGAATGTGTCAGGAACAACCTTTGCTGAAGTTGTTATGTAATCATAGGCCTAACATGTGACAAAAATTTAACTTCAAATATGGCCTGAATGCAGGACAATAGCAAGAAATAACTTGCCACAGTGATGATTTCACACCCATTCAGTGAGTTGAATCATGCTCAGTCATGCATGAGAATTACACAACCTACGTGGTATCATTGGATAGAGGACTTATTGGACTATCTAACCATGAAAAAACAATGTGCAAATATTTTATAGTTTTCTGAAAATTTGCTGTTGAAGTTGGGTTTACTTTTTTTAGAGACACACTGTATGTTGATGTCTCCTTAAAGAGGATGTATTTGATTGGAAACTACACCAGATGGCCCAGTTGAGATTAATCAAGCTTCCAATCATCTTCAAATTCTTCTTGATAATGTGTTGCTGATGACTGATGAGCTTCTGACAAGCCATTCTGGTTACAATAAAGTGCTTCAAAATGTTTGGTGACACAAAGGTCTTCATGCTCATTTCAGATGTTTATCAACAAGAAGTTTCCTCTAAACACTTCCATTTAAAAGACCTTGGTCTGCAGTCTTTGTAACTTTGATGAAAGCTTGACATAAAAATTAAAACATGTCCCATCATGGCTTCAACTCTAACCATAATTTCAACACTAGTTGAATTCTTTTTGCCCAGTTTTCAAGGTTCTTAACTATGCTGGACAATAGCTGATAATGGAATCAAATGACAAACAAGCTTAACATAACTTAGGGCTCATGTTGCATGAAAACCTTGCCACATTTGAAAAACATACTGTATTATGCCATATGTTCTACGAGGTCTTTATTTTTGCAAATTTTGCGAGTTGGGTGCCATTCGTGAATTTAACAACATGCAAAAAAATCAATTCTGATTCCGACCATAGTGCGATGTGCATGCATACATTTCTCCGTTCGATTCCTGTATTCCTCCTTCACGAATTTAACCCCTTGCTATTTGTTGGGAAGTCCTGATTCATTTAAAAAAAAAAAAAAAAATTAGACTCGCTAAATATGTGCCGTATACTAATATGTTTCATTCCAATCACAGAATTTGAATGTGAGAGAACCATTGATGACTATCCTTCATTTGAAAAAAAGAAAAAGAAAAGAAGAATTGTTAAGGGAATTAATCTGCTAGTTGCTATTCTCTGAAGGGTACGATTCAATCTTCCAACAAGAGAGCTTGCATTGTTAGACCATGAAAGAAAGAAAGAAAAGAAAAAGAATCATCTATATTACACGTAAAGACAGATGAGCTTGTCTGCAAATATACAGCTTTTTTCTTATCACTTCACTTTTCTGTTCTCAAATTTAGGGCAACAGATGGTCCAAATTCAAGAGAGAAAGAGAAGAAGTGAGAGAAAGAAGAAAGTGACAAGATTTGAAACAAATTATCAAACTTTGCAAATGAATGGAACATGTAACTGGTCTGATGACATTCAGATGTTTTAATGACAGATAGAGAAGCAGTTTCATAAATAGTCAAACAGATGGCTGGCAATAAGTAACAATTAGGCAGTGTGCAATGAAAAGGTATTATATGTAAATATAACAGTGTCGTCTAGAATACCAAAATAATATTGCTAAAATCAATGTTACATGTACTGTATGTTCAACAAACAAGTGACACACAAGAGATCCTTTTCCAGTAGCCTAGAGTTAGAAGAAGGAACTGGACACTGATGCATGTTTATCAATCTCTCAAGGCGGAGGTCATGGGGGTGTGACGAGGGTTGGGGTAAAGGGTTAGGGATGGTGATGGGAACTTTAGGGAGCTGCATTTATTGTCCACTTTAAGTGAGAGTTTAGATATACCCCTTCAGTGGTTGTTTGTGATATCTATATAGAGGTAATTACATTGCAATACTGTTAAACTAAACCCTCAAAAGACTTGACATGTGGATTTGATTCTCCATCAACTTGAAATACGTTGCCTCAGATCGGAGGATCGTAGCAAAGTACACTGCCTGTCTCAACACACAGAAGTCATCCTGTTGAAGACTAGTCCCAAGTATACTGGGGGCAGGTGTCAGAGGGAAACATGTGTTATAGCAAAATCACTTCACTCATCCTCAACCGGTTAAGAGCAAATTTTCATTGTAATGTTTCATACAGTTTGCCACTGAATGTCAAAAAGTACTTTGTCTTCCACATACCAGTAACAGCTCCTCCCCTCCACCTCCCCCCCCCAAAAAAAAAACAAACAAAAACAAACCCACAAACATAAAAAAGACCCAACAACAAACATATGTGGTATGAGCAAAACAAATGCGAGCTATCACTACAAAAGCCTGAAATGTTCACCAAAAATGTATTTCCAAAAATCGGTAATTTTACACTTTGTAGACTCTAGGCTTTAAAATGTCATATAAATTTGACCTAATTCATCGAGAAAAATAAAACAAATACAAAATTAAATCAAGTGTGCAGGAGATCAGTCATTTAAGCAATAAAATAAAATAGTAAGTTGTGTCATGAAACAAAACTAACAGATTTTGAATGTCGAAACACTTGCACTCTAATAGAACTTTGTCAGTTTTTGGATTTCATTTTTTCTTTGGAATATTCTTCAACAAATCACCCCACTTTACAATATTCTTGGCTTTACTGTCAGAGACTTTCCAAGGCAATGCAGTGACGGGTTTTAATGAATGTGTACGAAACAGAAACTACTCCAAAAGCCATTTACTGATCCAGCATGGCAATTTTGCTGTCACACACAAACAGAAATACAGACATTACTGCCTGCCAGAACTTTGGGGTTTTATTTTACTTATGTACTTTTTTTTGTTGTGATTTCAAATTTGTCTATGTTTTGTCTTATAATGTGGTATGTGTCTTGTCTTGTACTTGGATGTTTAACCCTAAAGGGGCCGGGCTTTTTTGGCTATGCTCAGGCCGGGGGGAGATCTCGGCCATCGGTGGCGCGATCGCGATGAAATTTTGCATGCGTGAGACCTGCGTCATAATCTACAAGATTGTGTCATAAGATTTTTTGAAACAATCAATTTCTAATTTTAATTAATTAATTATGCAAATTAAGCTCAAGATCATATTTTAGCCTAATTAAAAGCATTGAGTGTCTAATTTTTGGTCTGTAAATCTGTTGCGGCATATTCAACGATTGTACATCACAAAAACTTCCAAAATTCATTTCAATTCTTATGTATTTTATTGTTTTCAGAATTTCTTATGTATTTCTTTGTTTTTCAACTTTTGTTTTTTCTTTGTTTTTTCATTGGAAATTGTCACTGACCACTTTTCTACCATAATTAGCACAAAACTAATCAATGAAAGTGATTAATTGTAAAAATAATCAGGTTTTTATGACTTTCACGACAGAGCACTGTTTTCCATAGGAAATGTACACAAAATCACAAAATTGTGCCCGTTTTGGGGCGACATTCCGTTACAAAAATGGGCGTGGCTTCGCAAAAGTATGCGCGGACGTCGCAAATTTGGTCTCAAAAGTTGCGCGAGACTTGAACAAACAAAGTCAAGAAGCCTCGCGACGAGGCCTTCTCGCGTAACAGAATTATAGCGCGAAACGTCGAGGGGGGGCCCCCCCCCCCCCCCCCCGGCCCTTTTAGGGTTAAAGACAGATTTGGTGCGAGAGGCTCTTGAGCTCTCACAGCATCTTTTGTGATGAGTGTCAAGTAGTGTCCAACAGCCCAGTGTCGCACACAACACACTCTGATCTCCTTGCTGGTGTGACTTGTTACAGCTCTCCAGGGATTACCGACCCACAGCACACATGCAGTCTCTGCACTTCTCTAATGAAGAGCCGCAGGCCACGCTGGAGTTCTTTCTTCCCGTCGTCTGCTGTAAGCTATAGCAGCAGCATGCATAAACTCTACGGAATGTCAGTATACATACTGTGCGCTACAACTGATTAAAATTCACAAGCGTTCAGCTACTGTCTACGTAAAATTATATGCAGACTAAGATGACTGAGGAGAATGTACATGAAGCAACGCTTTTCATTTGGGCATATGATGCCATGAGAAACAAACTGAACAAAAATGGTGGAATTTTCACAGATGAGCAGCTAGATGTCAGCGACTAAAGACAGGATAATCCTGGTGCCAATCTGATCTGCTGCCGTCGACCAAGCCGAGAGACCAAGCCCTTGCCGTGAGTTACAGGCTGGTCGCTCGCTGCCATCAGACCAGTTCCAGGACCTTGATGGTTCCTTGGCTGTTTGCGGCCACTAGTACATTGGATCCCTGGGGGCAGTAAAAAATCAGAGACAAGTCTTTGATGTAGTGGAATAGCAACTCTCTATACTAATTATTGCAATCTAACAAATTATTGCCTTCTATCAAATTATTGCAATTATTGGGATATCTGAGATGCTACTTTAAATTTGACAGTTTTCTATGAGATATGCATGTAATTATCTGAAAGAGAAGTTATAAAGAAGGGGGAGAAGAGTTTGACATTTTCAAGAAAGGCTGTAAAAATGTAGAAGCCTGCACTATAAAGTCCAACATTTGATGCATTGTCTCACGTTTGCATATCTATGTGGTACACACTGGTTTTAGCTTGTGGATTGTGAAAACAGGGTTTGGTAGCAGGCATAGGGAAAACAAATGAAGTTTTTTTTTTTTATGCCTTAGGGTGTCTGATGTTAAACAGACACCAGTAACTTACCGTCCTCCATGACACGGCGCTGACAAACTCACTGGAGTCATCTTCTTTCTTGTCCTTATCCTGTAATTGTGGAAACAGACAAAGGAGAGGAAGAGGAGGAGGGGGTTCTTTCAGTTTACTTTCAATCAAAATCAGTCACAGAAGATAGATTTTGCCAGGAAGCATGCAAACCCTACCACATGGAATACATTTTGTGGGCAGCTGTGATACACACATCAAAAATAATTTTATATCCCTCATTCTCAACAACCCCCCCCCCCCAAAAAAAAAGGAGAGCAATTCAAGTGACATGTTAATTTCATTGGGATGCTTCTGACTTCTCATGCAATCAGTATATTCTGCCATAGGTACACGTACATAGCCCTTTACTCGAGAGTTTGAGGAAGTTATTTATTTCTACTGCTAAACATTACTCTCACTGAAAAAGGGAATATTCTTCACAGTATTTCTTTCCATTCAACCCAGTAACAATATCATTGGACATTACTAGCTGAGGTAATGGCTGGAAAGAGACAAGTTTTAGTCACAGAAATCTTTGTCCTATCATTTTATGCAAATGACTGGCTTTGTGCATTCATCCTCACTGGACATTCTGAGTGGTTGTTATGGTTGGAAAATGGTGGTTTTAGACCAGAATTCGAAGAACTTTGGCCTTCAATCTTGAGGATGTTTTTCCGAAAAATCTGGTAAGCATATTCACCATTACAATTAGCATACGTTGGCCAAGAATCGTGAAAATCCACTGTAAGAGTTTCCCTTAAACTGTATTACTGAGATTGAGGGCTTATGGACAGATGGATGAAGAGAACAGACGTGAGGGGCTTTCATTAGAGTTTTCCATGTTTGTGTTTAATCTGATTCTCTGACTTGTTCCCACTAATTTGGAGCACACAACCGCATCAGATATTTACACCATATTACAAGCTATTCACATCACTGACTACCTCTTCAGTGATCTTCTATGAAAACCCAACTTCAGGATCTCTCAAACTTGACAGAGACTTAGGCGTGACAGATTTTATCTCACGAGCGTTCGCCCGCGTCCGGCATGCCTTCTTATCTGTTAAGTAGCCAGCTTGGCACGAGCTTGGCATGCGCCCATGCCGTCCGCGTTCCGGGAACGCCAGCTTAAAAGTCTTTTGTTTAGTGCCTTTGTTTCGAACACAATAGCGTCAACTTCACTGCACCCAATCGACCACGAAGCCATCGCTCCATGTAGCCAGCGTTCGGGAACGCCCGGATTAAGTCTTCCCTTTGGCTTTGTCTTGTGCTTAACACTTACACAGTTGATTTCATGGAAGCTTAAAAAACGGACAAACTGGCAAACAAATGAAACCACGAAAGGCATTGCACTATTACGCGTTAGTAACGCTGTGATTACCTTAAAGGCAGCCGGTCGTCGCAGGCGATTCGCAGCTCAGTAGAAAAGCACGACAAGCTGCTCCTCCCGTTATTGTACCCCCGTACGTACCGAATGCCGAACACGACGCTACGCAGCGCACCAGCGAAAACCAGATGGGGCACGAGCGCCGTGCGAGCTGTCCACTGTAATTTCAACATGGACGCCCGAATACCTACCGAATGGGGCCGAATGGGTGCATGCACAAAACCGCACAACAGCCATGCGCATGAAAATCTCTCCCGGTCCGCGACACAACAAGTAGTGAGAGCTGTCGGGTGTACGTACGTACGTATCTGGCTCCAGTCTCTGTTTATATGCACTATGGTGCCAATTTCAGCAATCTAAGCAATAATATTTCAAAATGTCTGAAAATATTATATAACAATATCATAAATTATTCATATATTACGTTGTTTAATATTTGGTATTTATAAATATGCTTTGATGAAGAAATATTAAAACTCTAAGCTTCATGTATAGCAAGTTGCAATGCATATGGCCATATGGCAGGTTGTTATGATCTCATCGTGCAATGTTGTCTGCTGCGTCAGCTGCATGTGTTATACGTACAGCTTACAGTACGTTGGGCCGGATCGTAACATAACAAAGTTGATAGAAAGTCGTCGGTACCGGTATGTCAATATCAATATTGTGTGTGGTATGCGTGTACTGTTTGCAATAAAAAGTGCTGTACTGTTTCGGCTTAGCCTTGGCTTTGGTTTAGTAATGAAACCTCACAATGGAGATCAAACAGCCGTCCAACTCGAGGCAACGTATCTACTTGTTTGACGCTATCGACGAGTGGAGAACGCAGAGAGACGTGTTCTTAGCTGGAGGACAAGTAAGAGACCAGAGGGGGAGGCTTCAGCGTCAGCGTGCCGATGAAAAATTTGCTTTCCACTTGCTGGAGTTGCATGAACAGTTTTGCAGGAATT
This sequence comes from Diadema setosum, assembly GCA_033980235.1. Classification (NCBI taxonomy): domain Eukaryota; kingdom Metazoa; phylum Echinodermata; class Echinoidea; order Diadematoida; family Diadematidae; genus Diadema; species Diadema setosum. The sequence continues at coordinate 7,525,572 of CM067069.1, read as the reverse complement.
TTTATTTAGAATGTGCAAATTCGTGTTACGACATGCACGGTAGAATTGTGTTGCCACGGCTTACGCCAATCAAGCAACCCCAGCTGGCCAAGTCAACAACTTCAAGGAATCCAGATCCAGATGATGTGTAAGTAGAAGTCTACACATGAATCAATGATTGAAGTGGAATGACTTTTTCTGATACTTTAGGGCATTTGCGTTTGATCGACAAGTAGGCCTATTTTTCTATGTATAATTCCGCGAAAAACTTCTCTAAGTTCTCATTTATGTCAAATTATGATAATGCCGTAATTGAAATGACATTTGCTGGGTCAGTTTAATGTCATTAGTCCCATTAAATGAGAAGTTTTTCATATCAATCATGTTATGCAAATTCCCGCAAGCTCCATCATACATGTAGTCTAACCCAATAGATCTTGTAGAACTCTAACGTTTAAACAGGGGAACTATAGGTTCAAAGATGATAGATCTAACAATAATAGATTCTAGTTTAGGCCTAGCCCGACCAGACGCTGTTAATACGCTACGCGAAATGCGGCGACTGGGCTGTGTATAGTTAGTTTAGGCCCTACTTCGACTTGAAGGTATGTCGGTTGGTGCACGGCCCCTTCTACCACGGCCACAGGTACACTGTGCAGTGCAACTGTGGCCGTTGGCCCTGCACGGGCACAGTCGCTTCCCCGTCCTGAATTTACACACGCCAGGGCAAGTATGGTTGGACCTACTATGTACTAATCGACCGCCTAATGTTTATCTGCTTGATAAGAATATTTAACGCTGAAATTCACGTAAAAAAACTTGACCTACGTGATTGAGAAAATCCAGCTCTATCAAATGCCGTTGTTTCGTTTTCGATTCGAAGTTTCAGTGCAAAAATATCGCCGACGAACTTGCGTGGCCTCGTTTCAGCTCCCCGCGGTAAAATGTTTTTGCATTGACAATGCACGCAAACCGAGTTGTATTGAACACCGTGTTGTACGAAGCTTTTTAGAAGACTTTTAGAAACTTCCATAGACATTACATTGTGCTGTCATTACGATTCGGTGAAAATATTCATTCGAAATTTTGTCCTTGATTAAAACCATTAATGAACAATGAATTATCGCGTTTTCCCACACCATCCTCATCTACATTCAAAGCCAATCCATTTTTATGTGCTTTGCGCGCAGAGAAGTGCGTACTAAGTGTTCAGTGTGCGAATTATACGCGGTCGGTTTCAATAAGGGTGGTCGATATGTAGTAGGGCTACCATACAAGACACAGGGTCTCCGACCCAATCGTCCGCGTTCAGAATGGACAACTCGGCGGTAATATCCGCTACCCATGACGATGTGTCATCGTCCATGATGGCCACCCTACCTACATGTATAATCTGATCTGACGATTACAGTGTAGTTAACGAGTGACGACGATCGACGGTGCGATAAAGAGAAGGCGTACACTGTAGTCGTACGAAGTATAGGCAGCTAGCTACTATGCGCTCATGCGAACATTGCATCACACAGTACATACAGTATACCATACATTCAATTCACATTACACAAAACGTACTCCCCGCGCTCAGATCAATCAAGCGAGCAAACGAGATACTATAGCGCGATACATTGCTTTAGGGATGTCTTGCGCACACACACATTTCGCTTCGTAGCAACTTCGGAAGCGAGTTTACGTGCTGCCGCCCGCGGCTGAAATATGTCCATGTATCCTCGCGACTGGGTGTCTTTAATTTGCGTCGATGAGAGGCGTAATCAAGAAGTATCTGAAATAGTATCCGAAATATAGTAGGGGCCTATTTGTTCCCCTTACATGAGCGTGAGACCACTCTTGTAAGCAGCTTCTCAGGTGAAGCAAACTGTGTGTAATGAAGTGACAAGTGTATAAGAAAAACATTCACAATAGCTAGGTAGATTGACGGAAACTTGACACCCATGGCCGTGCCAGCCAGGCAACAAGCTGGTGGAAATTTCCAGGAACTTCAAAGCAGGTTTGCCGCCAGGCAAAAACCGCAGGGTAAAGGAATTTGCGTACGCGCTGAATGGGTCGTAAACATCGTGTCAATTGCATGGCATGGGGCCTGGGAGGGAAGAGGGGCTATGTATAGTACATGTATTAGTAACCCTGTGCTGTGTGATACGTGCATGCTGTTGGAGACACGTGCTGTAGTTGGCGAGAGCAAGCTGATGAGAGCTCCCTGCACCTGAAACCAAGGAGGTACCAGGCGAGCTCGCCTAGTACCTCCTTCCTGAAACCAGGGAGGTACATACACATCTGGCTCTGCTGAAACTATGGAGCTTTAGTACAGTAAACCTCGACATTGCTTAAGTCGACACGATAAAAAAGTCCCGATTTTTGTCTTGTTATTCCTTGAATATTTCTTCGTCTTAGTCGACATTTATAAGTCCACAACTCGCGTAAGTCGACCTGATTTTTTAGTGCCATCTGAGCTGAAATACGTGTTTATTCCCTCGTCTATTAGTCGACATAATTTTTCGCTCAAAATCTTATCGCCATTCTCTTAAAAAAGAATAAATTGTTTTCCCGCTCTGATTCGCTGCATTTATAATCGGTAATTCCCTAGTGTATGGCGTGGTAGCGTTCGCGCCATGCGTCCATATTGTCTTGTACGCCAGACATGAAAGGGCATACATTCATTTACATTGGAGAATTACATGTAGTTGGCTACCCAAAGCAGTTCACTTTCCCCCTTTTCTGCTCGTTATTCTCAAAACGCAAAAAATTTGTACACATAAAGGTCCTAGTAGAAAATCATTATCAGAACATGAAATACACGTGTAGGTGTTTCTGTTTATCCGAATATTCTAACGTTAATTATTCCGAAGCGTTAATAGAAACCTGGGCCCGTTTTTAGAAAATTAATCAAATGCAACTACATGTAATTAAATGCAGCTGAAAATTAAATGCAGGTGTATCAAATCACGAGCAACTTTGCACATAAACGCAAGTGCGTTGCTGCCAAAAGGCTTGCGTTTGATATAGTATGAAACTAGAAAATAGTTGTATGAACCTGAACTCAATTGCGTTGAAACGCAACTCTAAAAATCAAATGAAGTCCATCAATCACGCGCAACGCTGTATTCAAACGCAAGAGCGTTGCAGGGAAGACTTGAGGTTTTCGTAAGAAACTATAGAGAAACTGCGTTTAAAAGCATCTCTTAACATCTACGGAGGTGCGTTATTGTTGAGAAGTCTTGCATTATTTTGTTTGTTTTTTCGTATGCAAAATTAAAAATTAAACGCAGCTCTGAAAATCAAATGCAATTGTAAGTCCATGTCATCACGCGGAACGCTGAATAGACTTGCGTTTGATATACGAAACTTGAAAATTGTATGGAACTTCTTTAAAACTCAGTTGCGTTTCAACGCGATTCTAAAAATCCAATGCAAGTCCATCAAATCACACGCGACGCTGTATTTAAACGCAAGAACATTGCAGAAAAGACATACTTTTTGTACGAAATTATAAGAAACTGCGTTTAAACGCATCTCTAAACATCTACGGAAGTGAGTTATTGTTGAAAAGACCTGCATTATTTTTTACTTCTTACGCAAAATTAAGAATTAAACGCAACCCCCAAAATCAAATGCAAGTCCATCAAACACGGAACGCTGAAAAGACTTGCATTTCATAATCATCCGACACTAGAAAATTGTAAGAAACTTAAACTCAATTGCGTTTAAACACTAATTCTAGTAGTCAAATGCAAGTCCATCAAATCACAAGCAACGCTGTATCTAAAACGCAAGAGCGTTGCAGAAAAGACTTGCGGTTTTTGTACGAAACTAAAAACTGCGTTTAAACGCATAAAAAATATAAACCGAAGCGTGTTATTGTTGAAAAGACTTGAATCATTTTTTATTTCGTAACGGAACTTTCGCCATGATTGAACTTAGTCTGCACTAGCAGGGGAAAGACATCGCAACATTAACACGTTTCAAACTACCGAAACGCATCGTGCTTCACGAAATGTCGATGAAAAAAATAGTAGCAAATTATTGTTACTGTAGTTCGCTATTCCGAAGGTTTAAATCTCAGTCCAAAGTTAAATAAGTTCGACGATGGAAAGATGTTTATCTTTACGAAGGTTAGTAATCCGAAAGATGTTGTTTCCGGATTAACAATTTTTCTTGTTTTTATTTCAGACTGGCCCGCGCCGTACATCACAGAGCGGTAATGTTGCGAGTCGGAGCGCGAGAACAATTCATTTTCAGAGTATGGCAATAGAAATGTAAGCAAAACAAATAAAAATATGGCGACTTAGGGAAGGAAAATCACACATCCTCTTTCAACTCAGTCGGCACTGAAAAATTATCTCGACAGAATCATACGAATTCACACGCATATCTTCACAGCAACGCACTTAAATTTAAATCGCAAATTTGCATGCTCTTTGGGGAATATGCGTTTGTTTTTTTCATATCAAATTTAAAAAGTACAGTGTCTCGAAACGGGTCCATGTTTCGGATCCCGCTCTTTCAAAAGCTCTCAAGATTTTTGTGTTTTGTGCATTGCCGTTACTAACTTCGCGTATTTATGTGCTTCTTTCGCAATAAAACTCGAATTAAGATGTACACAGCGATAGAGGCTCAGCTCAGTAGATACTTGCCTCCAGTGACAATATTCTTGTGTACAACAAAAGAGTTTGTGAGCCCATTAGCGCAATGTCTATTCATACCTATACCTGGTGCCCGATCGATACTTTCATTGTTTGATGGCACATGTAGTTGACAATGGAAAGGGGATACATGTATAGGCCTACAGCTTGACTGTTTCCGCACAGGAGGAATACCAACCTGTCCATTCTCAAGTCGACCTGCAAAGAGAATCTCGCTTTTGAGCATTTCAGGCTCTTGGAGAATTATGGGAGGAACGGGTTAAGAAAACTCATTTAAACTATGAATGTAATTATCCCTCTTCCCTGGTTATGTAATGGGCTGTTTAGAGCTCATCAGTGAAGATTGAAAGTAAGCCTACTTTTTGCAAAGCGTATTATAATGACAACTTGTGCAACAATAATTAACCTGGCTATTTGTTAACTGGCAAAATGTAATGTTTGGGCTTATTTTCTTATAGGTCAGCAAGACGATATGCGGATTCCGTAAAGTTCTGGGTAAAACCTAATGTCCTGAGAGAAGACTTACTAATTTACCCGCGCTTGGAACGGATAAGTCTACCGACTCTCACCAGGAAAAATTTCTTCAGTACTACATACAGTTCTAGCCGTATATAGTGTATGATAGGTTATCTTTATAACAGGCGGGAAGGACGGTGCATCTTCTACAAATGATTTGTCTCTCGTGGAAGAAAACCCGTCTCCTTGCGTGAATTTTAGCTCCTTTTTCAAGCTTGCGGGAAACGCGATGGATGGACCAAACGTAATCACAAAGCGAGGAACATCGTTGTGAACATAAAAACTGAGAAATATGCAAGAAACAGTAACGGTCATTTTCATCTCTGTCTGCAATTAATTATTCCAAAATTTCGTTAATCACATAGAATGCAATTAAGTTCGTTTTGATGAATATTCAAGAACACACACACACACAAAATAAAAAAGTTATTCCGAAAGTTCGTGAACTAGAACACGAAATGCCTTAATCTTATTATATTTTGTTAGGATATAATTATATTCCACTGCTTGAAACGCAGTGAAGGGGGGGGGGGGGTTATAAAGCTGTTCGTAAAGATACGAACGACTTACGAGTGACTGATGATATTACCGTTCTTGTGCTGAATTATGGAAATTCTGATAAGTATAGCAACAAGAAACATCCTCGTTTAAAAGAGGCTTTTCTTAATAGCAGGTATGCCCTTTTTCTTCTGCTTCCCTTGTTTTGGGGCAGCAATAACAGCCATGGAGCTACAAGCAACAAAACTTGTAGCTCCTTGCTAAAGATGCACCCGACACACAAAAGCGCACCGACGTATTCATTTTGCGGCACGGACACAAACACACCGAAGTTCACATCAGGCTGCCGTATTGGTCGATGATAGATACCGTCTTATAATTGGATGATTTTCTTTGACTCATTATAGAATGCTTTCGCCTTATGAAGTGACAGAGGAGGAGCGTAAACGCCGTCGTGCGTCGCTATAAAGAACGACTGCTGTATTGTTTCGTTTAGGGAAAGAATCAGGTTGTGAGCTTGAACGGAAACAGAACCTGAATTTTAAGAGATTGTCATGGTTTTGTTTGTTTACTTGTTCGTTTGTTTTTGCTTTTTAGAAAGTGAACTACTGACAATAGCGTACAAATATTCGTATTTAAGGTTTAAAGGGATGTGGAATTGGATTATGTAAAGCTAAAAGCCGCGTTTACACATGTTCACGGCAACCACGGCAGTCACATTTCAGGTCATCACGGACAAAATGGGACGGACGTGAAACAACGCTGTGAGACGAGATAGGCAAATGTGACAGGCCGTGATTGCCGTGGATGCCGTGTCACATTCTTAAACTGTTAAAAAAAAAATGCCACGGCAGTCCCGGTGCTAATGAGGAATTTTGTATGCCTTGATAAAATGGGATGAATGCAATGAAACACGACGGCACGTAATAGACCCTACCAAAACTTGGAGGCGGTCCGCAGCGGGACGGGACGGAAAATATTGATAGTCTATAGCCTGATCAGACGCCGTGAGAACAGCGTGTGATAGCTATAGAAGTTCGCCGGGGCGAGGACTGGAACGATCCGAACAAGACTTAGAATGCGAAGGTGGGGGGGGGGGGGGGGGGAACAGGAGAATGTCTCAACTGCATTAGTATACCCACAGCGCACTGCATCTCATGCAAATAAAACGTGGCCGCCGGGAACATGGTGTAAACGTAGCTTTAGAGTCTGTAGAATCCACATTTATATCTATAGGCATAACTAAAACTTGATTTCTCGTGACTCTGACACACTTTGACAGACTTTGACAGATTTCTGTGCACAACATGTACATGTAATATTCAATTCCACACACATACACACACACACAAAAGATCTTCGACCTCCTAGACCATTCTCCCGCCCATCATTCTCTCTCTGCATCTTTTTCTGTTGTTATTTTGTTCCACCTATGGGGATGTATTCTGTTCGGCAATAATAGCGCGTTTCATCGTGTTTTGTTTTGTTTTGTTTTATTTTATTTTTAGATTTAGATCGGAAAAGCAATATAGACGGGAGGTGAAATTCTTGAAGCAACTATACAGTTTCAATTTTTAGTTTGACATCGTTCTTATATTTTGATGTTCGTTGCACCTGTAAGGTTCTTGTAATGCGAAAGTTAAATAAGATTCGCTATAATATTCTCGAAAATTCCCTCTGCCGTATTGATATTCGTTAATGTGAAAAATAAATACGATTCATTAATCCGAAACCGCACGAATTTTGTGATTCTAAGGGTGCATTTATCGGGATATTAAATTAATTACGTTACTCTAAAAACGAATAACACAACTTGTTCCTTTTAATTTCTGGGATTAACAAAACATCAGAAAGCAGAGCTTATTTAATTTTCGGATTTTTAGTCTGGCATTGGGGGTTAGTCGTTCGGAAAATAAGTATGGAAAATCTTTGAGGCAAGAAAATAATTTGAATTCCTATTATGGCATCGTTATTTCCTTTGCCTTATGTTCATTATTCCGAAAGAAGAATAAGGTTCGTAAATCCGATGGTTCTTTTTGCTGAACCCGCAAAACACGCAAATTTGATATGCCTTATGTAATGTGTTAGTCCAAAATTGTATTAGGGCTCGTTAATACCATTTGTGGCATTATTCCGAAGGTTCGTAAATGTGAGAATGAATTACGTGCATGGTACGAAACTTATGTCATTTTTGGCTAAAAGAAAATTAAAAACTCCGAATCTTTTCCTGTGACGGGAATATATGGGTTTATTTCTGAACGTGACATCGTTTACTTCTTTGCACGATATTCATCATTCCGGGAAAAAAAAAAAATATTCAGATGGTTCATTCATCCGAAAATGGAAAAAAAAGGTGGGTCGTTTATCTGTAAAGAAATTATCATATTCGTGGTAAGAAACTTCGTTTTCGTATCAGCTATATAACGTCCGAAATTTCGAAACTTATATAAAAAAGAAAAGCGAACCTTCAGCATAATAACAAACTTTAGCGAATCGTAACAGTTTATCAATCGAGCAGTGTGGAATAACAAATCCGACATTTGTTTTAGCATGGTATTGAGCAGAATGTTACTGCTATTCACTTCCAAAAGTAAAAGCAATTATCTGACATTTATTCTGGCATCTTCTGGAGCCGAATGTGATTGCTATTTACTTTCGAAAGTAAAGCAAATATCCGATATTTATTTAATCACCATACGGAATTGAATATTACTCTGATTCATTTCCGAACGTCAAAGGAAACATTCGACATTTATTTTAGCATCTTCCGGAGCTGAATGTTATTGCTATTTACTTTCGAACATAAAAGCAAACATCAGAAATTTATTTTATCATCATACAGAGTTGAATATCATTATTATTCATTTCTGAACGTCAAAGCAAACATTCGACAATTATTTCACCATCTTCCGGAGCTGAATGTTATCCTTATTCATTTCCGAAGGCAAAATCAATTATCTGACATTAATTTAAGCACCATACGGAGCTGACTCTTACCGTTATTAATTTCCCAAAGTATAAGCAAACATCCGACATTTATTTTAGTATCATACGGAGTCGAATATTACCGTTATTCATTTCCAAAATTAAGAGTAAACATCTGACATCTATTTTAGCATCTTACGGAGCCGATTGTTACCGCTGTTCATTTTCGAAAGTAAAGGCAAACATCCGACTTTTTTGGTGGCCCGATCGTACCAAAATCTTCATTTCTGAAATTTCGGTGGCCTGACGCGCGTTTTTGGTGGCCCCGTAAGTGTCGAGCCTTGACTAATGTCATCGAAAAGTAAACCAGAATGCAACTTCTCGCTTGTGAATTATTGCTTGTGAATAATCGCAAAACTTTGGCAAAACTTTTGGAATACCAATCCTGTTCATGACGCTTGGAAACTGCGAGTCGTGAGAATTTTGCGAACTCGTGCAATGTTACTCCGTAGCGTATGCGAGCATGTGGAGTCGCAATCGTTTAACTGTCTGAAGTGCGCGATTTCTCTCACTCGTTTTTGCCACGCGATTTATTTTAACTTGCAAGAACGATGTGGAATTCTGGTGTCCACCGTGAATTGTGCACTTGCCGGCGCAAATTGTTCTTTTCAAAGGTGAAGCCGTGCGCGGAAAGCACGTGGTTGGGATAATCCTTGCGTTCCTAAAGCGGAGAGGAACGCCATGAATGCGACTTGTGAGCAAGCCCGTTCTGTTGCGTCCAAGGAACGCCCTCATTAGGCTGATGAATAGAGGGATTAAACCCCCCATTCTGCACGCAGGAGGAATAGGGGCGTCCCCTAACAAAAGGAGGAACGCGAGCATTCCCCACGCGGCCGAACGCTCGCTATATAAAATCTGTCACGCCTTAGTATGATGTAATCATCTGGAAAATCTTTAAGACTCTGTGTTTGACGTTTACTACCACCAAGCACCTGTGGTTCACATTTGGCACTGATCACAAAGTCTACGCACCATGAGGCTCCTGACGGTGTCAAACTTGAAGGTGAGTATTTGCTTTGAAAGGCCCTTGTAGAAGACAAAGAGGGAGTTGTTCTCGCTGCCGCAGGCGATGTAGTCATCGTTGGACGCCAGGCCCACAAAGTTCTTCTCGTTGATGTGCCCACGAAACGTTCGTAAACAGTGTGGCTTCTCCACATTCCACAATTTCAGTTGGCTGTCTGTTGACCTGTAGACATGGAGAACACCACAGAAAATGTTTTATTCCGAAAAACAAAAATTCTCTTACTTCGAAAGTGACTTTTCACGGACTGCTGTCTGCATCATATGAATGTATGCTGCCAATACATACTTGACTTATTCCATTTTGAGATCAATGTACTATCATTAATAGTGGGGATTACAGATGCATGATTTGAAGCCTATCAAAATTAGTACAAGAGATTTATAGTTAAATCTGTCTGTGACTAAAACATTATCACCAGATAATTTCATAACAGGAGCGCACTTGAACATGGAAAAAGAAAGAAAAAAAGAAAGAAGAGAAATCAAAGTCATTAATTCCAGCAAGAATTGTGCATCCTGCATCAATGCCAGATATTTCCGCCCAATCTTTGACACAGAAACAACTTCCTTGTCAACATGGCACTTACTGTGCTTCCTCACATGAAATATTAAAAAAAAAAGTAACTAAACAGATAAATATATCGACAGGCATTCTTGCTAAGCCTAGAGATGGGAGGAACAGCACGATTCATACTCACGCTGACACTATTTCCTCCGAGTTGACAAACTTGGTGTAGGAGACGGCTTTCCGATGCCCCTTGAACACGTTGAGAGGCTGCTTGGTTTGCCTGAGGTCGTAGTAATGTACACAGTGGTCTGCAGGAAGGAGTAGAATGCTTGACCGTTCAAACACAAAGAATAAACACAAGCACACTTGGGAGAGGTTGGTACAGATATGTACTCTAAGCATACCAACATACTAATCTTATGACATCTTGGGAAAAAGATGTCATCATAACGCACGCAAGAATTGTTAAATAAACACACAAAAAAATTCTCTTACAGATTTTAAACTTTAATTTTGATTTATGAGTTCATTTTTTTTTTTACAAAAAGACATTTGTGTAATAGCACAAATCACATGATATTTGTGAAATAACACACATCAAAACATATTTAATTAGTTTCTTTCTCTGAAAACCTGAAACCACAATGATACTGAGACTCACACAACAAGATCTGAAAATGTTTGCTATCAAGTAAAGTTACATGTCCAAGCTTTTTGATGTTCAGCAAAAGACTGAGATATGTATTCTCCACACTGTCTAAAAACAACAACAAACAAACAAATATGGACAAAGGGAATGCTGACCTGCTGAGCCGAACGCTAGACCGTACATCTTGGTGGGGTTGAATTTGACACAGCACACATTAGCCTTTGCCTCCAGGCTGGTTATTGATTGCTCTTGATTTGTTGACCACAGCTTAACTGCAAAGGAGAGGGAGAGAACAGTATGGAGGACAAAGACTGAAATAAAACCCCACTGTTGTTGTTTTTTTTTTCCTTCTAACCTTGACATTAGTGAGATACCTGTTATGAAATCATCCTTCACTTATTGTGAGAGGCTTCACAGGATCTGCGGAAACATGTGCCATCATTACACTATACCAACTTTTTCTATAAACCCCAACATTAATAATAATAGCAATAATAATATCAAATCATATATCACAGAACCTATGCACATCTACTGTAAAACGAGGGATGTTTGCATTTTAATTCTGCAAATTTCGCAAATGCCACGACTTACAAAATTATAATGCACGTAAGAGTTCTTGTCTACACTATATGCGCTGACAGCGAGTGACAATTTGCGGAAATTTTATGCCGAGAAAAAGGCCACTGGCTCCAATTCACAAAAACTTGCATGCTGTGAAAATATCTTGTTTTACAGTATTCTACTGAGCAAGAGTTCCTGATATGCTGAACAATAATGAACAGTTAAATGAAAAAAGTGACTGCAGTTTTAATTCTAAAACTGCAATTGGGTATTTCTCAATTTCTCATGTTAACTTTACTCCACAGTTTTGGAGCTGCACAAGTAAATGTCTGTCTTTGCTTTACACGATGGGATTTGTACAAGAAAGGTGTCTTTAGAACTCCACGGGTTATGAGTGTGTTTGTGAGATTTACAGTTCAAAATGACAGTTCAGTGGTGTAGCTAGGGGCTTACCAGTAAGTGCTTTGTATTCAAGCAAGATCTCAAATGATATCTGTTGGCGAAGTGGAAGCCAGTGTAGCTCTCTCAAAGAGGAGTGATCCTTGAGAATCTCAATTTACTACAGATGATGTTTGCACATGAGTCTTGGACCCGTTGCAGTCATCCAACTTTAGAATAATTACAGTAATAATGATAACAATGACAACCATCATACTTATGACAACGGTTTTTCTATTTACATAGCATTTTTCTACCATGCTATGGTACTGTATGTGCCATATTATATTTTAATAGCGAGTCTATTTTTTTTTGCGAATTGGGACTTCCTGATAATTTCGCTTGTGGTTAAATTTGTGATTGTGGAGTACAGTACAGAATGGAGAAATGTATGCATGCATGTCACAATCACTATAAATAAGAGTTTATATTTTCATGTGTTTTTAAATTTGCGAATAGCACCCAATTCGAGAAATTCACACAAAATGAAAACCTCACGAAACATTCAGTGTATACATTACTTTATAACCGAAGTACAGAAGTAGAGCGGCAGCATGTCAGCACACAGTCATGCATACACACCTTTTGCATCGTCTGAACCCGAGGCTAGCAGCTTTGGATCCATCCGGTTGAAATCTATGCTCCAGCAACGCTTCTCATGCTCCTGCAAGAAAATGGAGAGAGCAGAGCCACAGCTTATTTACAATATCTATCAAACCATTGGAGTTGAAGACCACCAAACCAAGGCCTGATCACACGAGTCATTTTAAGCAAGAAGGTATCTGGCAAATGCATATTACATGTATATACAATTACATTCATGGAAATCGTAGACCTGCACATGGTTAAAACTGGAAGCACACTTGAAGAAAGGAGGCACTCTGTCGTAGAGTGACAAACATAACAACAAAAACCTAGTAGAAACCGACAAAATTACCCATATACACACATAAAATTCCATGTCTAAACAGGACTCCTTTTGTCTTAAAAAAGCATAAAACGGAACTCAAAGACTACCTCACATAAAACTGAGTGCTGATTTGATCTTTACTCCTCTTCTCATCAATGGGCAAGAAATACCACATGCACACTTAAAAGTGGGAAAAAGGAAATTGTTGCTGTATGATGAAAGAATTTTTTGCACAAACATACAGAATTCTATATGACATGACATCCTCCCCTCTATATCCACACTGCTCCATCCATCCCTACCCTCCCTCAATGCAAATATCCTTTTTAGGGCAGTCCATCTTGGCAGTCATGTCAATACAGTGATAACTGAATACAGTGGACTCCCTTTATAACGAAGTCCTCGGGACCGGCACTTTTGTTTCGTTACATCAAAATTTTGTTCCAAACTAATAAATAATAAAAAAGAACCATAAGAGCTGATAACGTTAAGGTCTTAATTTTTACTTCATTGTAACCGGAATTTTGTTATAGCTGTGTTTGTTATTACAGGAGTGCGCTGTAGTCACGTTCATACAAATACTGCATTATAGATCCTGTATAACACTAATTGGTACCTGCTACTATCCATGCCCTCAGATAATCACACAGAAACAATAACCCATTCCCACTGATAAACAGACCTCTCTTATTCTTAGGTACCTCTTATTCATAGGATCATCAGTTTTTCTTTCAAATTGCTACTGATGAAACTGAAAAGATATTAATGCTCTTGAAATGTCTACCATCAGGTGACTGAAGAACTGGACTGGTACCAACTTATAAACACCAGCAACACAAAGTGGTAATGAAGAATTCACAGGAAGGATGCCTCTGGTTCTTTCAGTGAAATGATTCCTACAGCACATCATGACACAGGCCAAATATCACACATGCTGATGTTGTAATAGACTTGATGAACTAGGAGGGGTAGCTTGGAGAAAGAGGGGGAGAAGGGGGTGGGGGGGGGGGGGGGGAGTGAGGAGGGGGATGGGAGGGGGGACAAGGACTTCCCGCTCACCTGGAATGACTTGGTCTTTGTTCCTGCAAAGGCATCCCACAGTGTAACAGTACCTTCATAGTCGCTGCTCGCTAGCACCCCTTTTTGATACGCACTCCATGCTACACAGCTGAAATATGAGGATGTTAAATGAGTATCATGATCCTAACAAAAACAACTCTTTTTTCACACACTATCTACAGATTGTAGCAGGAGTATTTGGGAGACACTAGCCCAAAATGAGATAACTATACTCAGATACATTCATAAGCATGAAAGCTATACCACTGCTGTTATGGTCTTTACTGCTTCAATACTGCTTACTTTTTACACTTCCCTCTCTTCTAATGTTAGTCATAATACAGTCACGTTTAATTTGAATGCCAATTAATATACCATGGAAACCGGATTGGTTATTTTAGAAGCACATTTAAAAGCCAGTGCTTTTTGTTGCTTTTCTCTTGTTTTGTTTTGATTCACTCTCATCCAATGCACAAGAGTAAGCTGACAATAATTTAAAATAGACAAGTCTCTGACATCTCGAACACATTCACTCAAAATAGGTCTCTAAAGGTTAAACACACTAGGTACGTCTCCCTTCAACTAAAAATAACACTAAGGTAAATTCAGTTAAATATAAAACCTGCTTTCTTATTGTCCTTTTCGATTTCTTTATAACATTTATGAGACCCCCTCTAACCTTTTAACAAAATAAATTTTGGCTAAAGTTCTGACTATATGCAAACAGAAGAGGGAAAAAAATTCAGTACGACATTTAAGGAGAGAAGACAACAAATTGACGTCACAAGCTATATGGAGTGAAGAACCTTCTAATTTTACAATCTCTGAAGTTCTGGAATGCATGTCTCCTCACTCATTCTTGGCACTTCTCCTTTATATTTCTTCACATTCAATGACTGTGGTTTCCCAACTAACCTCTTCAGACTCCCTCTCTCGAGCCTCACCTGATTTTCGAGTTGCACGCCATTTCGTGGACAGGGTAATGTATATCGACTGCATCCATAATCACAGTGCCATACTCAAACACCTTGATCTTCTTGGTGACTCCCGCTATCGCAAAGAAGTCGTTATCCTTGTCAAACTCTATGCTGCAGGATCAATTTTAAAGGGTGGGGAAACAAATAGGAAATTGCAATGTAATGCAAATATTGGCACGTAAGTCTCCACTGCTTGTAAATTCACTGAATCCTTAGGCTCTCCATACTAATATTTTGTGCAAATTTTAAACCAAGCCTTCTCTCACACAGTGCTGGTGAATTTTCCTGTTAATACATACATTGTGAGATTTAAAATGTTACAAATTTAATTTCCTTTCCCTGTAAAACATATCTAAAGTGCCTACTTAAAAGGAAAAAGAAAAAAAGAACAACAACACAACTGGTAGTTTCTAAACCAGTAACTATATTGTACACTCTGCCATCATGCCAACAAACTTACATTATTTGAATTTCAAATCACATCGGTTCAGTTTATTTTGCCAGTCATGCAGCAAAGAGTATTAAATTTGAACAGGATTTGGAAAATGGAGTCATTTCATATTTAGTGGGTAGTACCACACCTTGAGACTATGCTTGACTGGCCGTTGTATGGGTCTGCGTAACTCAGCGTGGCGAGCGGTCTCATCGAGCTGAATTTGGTGAATTTGGAGAGGTTTTCTGAGAACTGGTCCAGCATGTCTGTTGATCTTGACTCACCTGGACAGGGAGACAACATTGTAATAGTTCATATGATGGACATTCCAGACTCAGGCTATACTCTGGAGTTGTTGTGGTGGCTAGGAAGAAAAGACTACAGACTATCAATTCTTGGTATCGCCAATACCTGGGTGACGTGTGTCAAGCATCGCTTGAGATGCAATGTGGGATATCTCAGGGGACAAACTTGCATCTGATTTTGGTTGCATGTGTACTCAGGTCACGATCTGTGTTTATCCAGGGGTATATATATATATATATATATATACTTTTTTTGGGGAAGATTTCTCCACTTTCCATCATGTGACCAGCACAATGAAGCTTTGCAGTAGTGAACTGTGACTCTAGTGACAGCAAATCAGAGAAATTTAGATGTTTTAAACTTTTTTTTTAATTTTTAAATTTTTTATCTTATAAAAGCTTAATTCTAACTAAAGAGAAGAGCAGCAATGAAATAAAAAGCAGACAAAAATTGCATTGAATTATATGGGAATTGAGACATGTAGAAAAATAACCGGAAGCGGCAATGCACCTGTGGAATCCTACAATGCATCTGTGACAGGGGTCTGCAGCGTGCATTGTGGACACCGAGAATTATGAGGTCTCTCAGTGTCAGAAAAGCATTTTTGTCAGTGGCTCTGGACTAGTAGTTTCAGCACTTCAAAGTTTCTCTCTCTGTCTTTTTCTCTCTTTTCTGGAAAAGGGGGGGGGGGGGGGGGTGCATAATTCAAATTTCTACAACTTCCCAAGATATCCAATCTTAACCCTAAAAAGACTGGGCTATTTTGGTAGCTCGAAAGACTGGGGGGGGGGGGGGGGGCCTAAAGGGCCCCCCCTTAAGATCTCGGCCGTGGATCGCGCGATCGCTGCAGAAATTTGCACAATGGTAGTGTGCGATGTAATCTACAAGATCGTATATTTAAATTTTACAAAATAGTCTTCTTTTATTTTATTTTGATTAATTATTCTAATTTATGCAAGAAATCAGACTCTTTGATCTAAATCAGTAAATAAAGCTCCAAAAGTGCTCATTTTTGGTCTAATTATTCTTTGTGGCATTCTTAGCAAATGTACTTGAAAAAAAATTCGGTATCAAAATTAATTTCTTATTTATTTTATTGTTTTATGAATTTCTTATGTATTTCTTTGTTTTTTCGACCTTTTGATTTTGTTTTTTTTTTAAACAAAATTTGTGGCAGACACTTTTTGAAGCATAATACTCCTAAAACAAATTAATTTTAGCCATTGAGAGTAAAAATAACCATATTTATATGAACCATGTGAAAAAACTCAATTTGCATTGACTTTGTACACAAAATCACATTTCTGAGCCATTTTCGGCCTCGCGCACATATACAAAAAGTTATGTAACTTCAGAACCGTATCCCCGGGCGTCACAAATTTGGTGTCAAAATGTGCAGGAAACTCGAAAGAAAAAAGTCATAGAGCATCGCAGCGAGAGCATTGCGTGTTGCAGAGTAATCGCGCGAAATGTCGAGGGGGGGGGGCCTTTTAGGCCCCCCCCCAGTCTTTTTAGGGTTAATGAAACTTTTGACTTGTTTCAAAAGAGGAAACATGAAAACTGACTGAAGTTACCTTGTAAATCTGCATGCACGTTTACAATGAACATACTCATATAAAAGGTAGCTTGCCTCTCTGAACAGGTATACAACAAATTTCCATGACTTACATGGTGCAAGTTCTGACTGCCTGATGCTGAAGTAACAAGACTGGAGGTCATCAAAGTGATTGTACAGCTTTTTCCTTCTGGAGGCTAGGGTTGAGTCTAACCACTGCTGTCTTCCTCCCTAAGGAAACAATAACAAAAACAGAAGAGTGCCAAGAGATAAAAAGAAGTGAAGAGTTGTCAAAACATAGTTGTTGGTGGGTAATTAAGAATAATGCCCCATGCCCCCTCCCCCCCCAAAAAAAAACAAAACAAAAACAAAAACAACTAGAAATGTCGCTAAGGCGACTGGTATGCCTCCGCCATAATGCATGATTCTCCTAATAGGTCTATAGTACATGTAGACAATGTGTGATTACATTTTCACAAAATTGGCAAAATATTTAAACGACAAGTTTGTCACAAATGTGTTGAATGTTCACCTTCCTTGACCTAGGTTTAATTGGATGAATAGGAGAGCATGTACTTGGGGATTTAAGGACTTTAACTTGACTTTGACCCATTCATAAGTTTATGCATTGAGTAATTTTCAAGGTATGGAGAACTAGAAATGTCGCTTTGGCGACTGGTATGCCTCCGCCATAATGCATGATTTTCCCAATAGGTCTAGATAGTACATGTGGACACTGTGTGATTACATTTCCACAAAATTGGCAAAATATTGGAATGACAAGTTTGTCACAAATGTGTTGAATGTTCACCTTCCTTGACGTAGGTTTAATTGGATGAATAGGAGAGCATGTATCTAGGGATTTAAGGACTTTAACTTGACTTTGACCCATTCATACATTTAGGCATTGAGTAATTTTCAAGGTACAGGTGTGGAGAAAAAGTGCAATTTCTGAATTGAATAGTAAATTGTTACCATTTTCATCTGGCCCTTGACCCTAAAATTCATAAGATAATTACTTTCAGGTAGAACATGCATAATATGTACTAAGTTTCAAGGTAACTTGAGCCACTTCCGAGATATGGAGGAAAAAGATAGTTCAGCACTTTCACTTGATCTTTGACCTTTTGACCTTTGAGGCAAAAAGAGAAAAAAAAAAACTTTCCAGAGAATTTCTATTAGGTTACACATGCATACACCAAGTGTAAAAAAATAACCCTGCTGGCATTGCATAAATGAGGGTAATAGTAAAATTTTGAAGTCTTGCACTTGACCTTTGACCCCTGACCTTTGACCCCATGAACCCTACATTCTCTAGATAATCACTTCCAGTCAGTACATGTATATACTATGTTCCATGAAGATACCTTGAACAATTTTCCAAGGTACGGAGAAAAAAAAGAAGTTTTAATATTTTTACTTGACCTTTTGACCTTTGAACTTTGACCTCATGACCCAAACTTTCACCAGAGAATCTTAATTAGGTAATACATGTATACACTAAGTTTCAAGAAAATATCTTCAGGCATTCAATAGATATGGTGGAAATAGTGAAATTTTATGTATTTGACCCTGACCTTTTGACCTTTGACCTTTGACCTCATGATCCAAACTTTCACCAGAGAATCTTAATTGGGTAATACATGTATACACTAAGTTTCAAGAAAATCTCTTCAGGCATTCAATAGATATGGTGGAAATAGTGAAATTTTATGTCTTTGACCCTGACCTTTTGACCTTTGACCTTTGACCTCATGACCCAAACTTTCACCAGAGAATCTGAATTGGGTAATACATGTATACACTAAGTTTCAAGAAAATATCTTCAGGCATTCAATAGATATGTTGGAAATAGTGACATTTTATGTATTTGACCTTGACCTTTTGACCTTTGACCTTGAGCATGTGCACCCAAAAGTTGATAGGCACAACTTCACCCCCTAATACACATACATGCCAAGTTTCATTAGGATACCTCAACAGGTTTCGATAGTTACCTTGTCCACAAAATTCATTACGGACGGACGGAAGGACGGACGGACGGACGGACGGACAACCCGAAAACATAATGCCTCCGGCACCACTTCGTGGCGGAGGCATAAAAACAACACACTAAAACTGGCACGCAGTGAAAAGTTGCATCATTATACAAATGATGCACAGGATAGAGTGCGTTAGTGTAGGCGTAGTGCACTCGAGGGTATTTACAATTGTGAAACATGCACGAGGCGAAGCCGAGTGCATGTTGCACTACATTGTAAATACCCGAGAGTGAGCTACGCCTACACTAACGCCACAAAATAATCCTGTGCATCATTTGTTTTATAAAATGGGTCGAAAATTCGAAAACTAACATCATTTTTCAGCGTTTTTCACGTACCTTTGTGGGTCAAGACGTCCGAAGATGTTCGTCCCAAACTTTTACGCACGTCGCACTCGCGGAAGTCCCGCACATACAGTATAAGTATAATGGGGGTTGGGTTTCCGGACACCCGCATGAAAACTTACTTATTTTACATAGAATATGCACCCTTTACCTTAAAGACTTGATATAGACTCCTCATATAGGCCTACTAGACAACATACTCTGAAAACGGCGTGAGAATTAACCTGCTAAATCGTTGGATTTGCTCTTCAAATTGACTCCATGTACGCGTCCGGTCCCATAACGCTTGGTCTACTGTACTGTAGGCCGGCCGGCCGGCAGCAGCCCGAACTAGAAGTTGTTTACAGGATTGACAGCGCGTACGCGTATGCATGCAATTCATCAAAGGAGCCGCCGCGCGCACAGACGATCGGCAATCTACCATAGGATTACAGGCAGTGCAATAGTACTGAAGTAAAGGAAGGAGGTGTGTCTCATTTCAGAGCTTCCTATTGGCTACATTCTTAAACCCATTTTATAAAACATTTTTAACTCTCTAAGCCACTCTGATCCCCAAGTCCAGCAACTGAGCAATAAAATGCTATTCACATTTGTGACATGGGTCATTGTACACATCAAATCATAAAATCCTACCACACTTTAAATGAGTTGAGTGAAAAAAAAGTGTATTAATATCCTTCAAAGCCATATGTCTAAACTTTTGATATAATGGTGCAAAATTGAAAATGAAGGCACACAAAATGGATGGATTGAAAGCAATGTAACAATACAGTAAGCTTATTTTGGTAAAAGCAATGGCAGAATTTTCACCTGATGTCATGCACTTAAGAATATGTCTTTCGTTTCTTATTTGAGTGTGTGTACAGTATGTGTGTGAACAGGCTGTAGATAATATACACCTTTATTTCAATACAGTTTCTCTTCTTTACTGAATCTTTCGCATCTTTGACTGCTGGGCCGCAGACGATTTTGCCGACTGAATAGTAGAAGGGCATTACCATGACAACCAATGCCCACATAATCATGAATGTCTAATCTCCCATATCACTGGCCTCATATATGCAGCAATGTTGCATAATACCTGGACACATGTAATTGTATGCAACACAAAGTACTATTGCCAGGTAACAGATTACAGGCGATGGCGGCTGTGTGAAGGAAATTGTAGGTTGCACGGCACTGAAGGGTTTTAGTCCTGACACCCCTAACACAAACACTGGAATCTGTCTAAGGAACTATTATTTTCATTTCTTAAAATTTCATTTACGTATTAATTAATTAATTCATTCATTTATCTATTCATTCATTCGTTCCTTCGTTCGTTCATTCGCTCGTACGTTCGCTCGTTCGCTCGTTCGTTCGTTCGTTCATTCATTCATTCATTCATTTGCTTGTTTATTTATTATTTATCTATTTTTTTCTTTCATTCATTCATTCATTTGCTTGTTTATTTATTATTTATCTATTTTTTTCTTTTTATTTCAACCATAATAGGGAAGTAACTACATGTTTAATTAAAGTAATAATTCTAAGTACATACATGCACCATTGGCTGAGAACCAGAAGGGCATCATCACAAGTTTGGAGGATATTGAGTTGCTGGTATCACATTGTAGTGCTCGGCCTCCTCTACATTATAGTATCAATTTTGAATTATTTTCATTTTCAGTAAAATGTAATACATCAAAACCACAAGGACGCTATTTCACCCGATATCTAGAACAATGCTTGAATATAAATTTACCCACTTTTGATTAAATAATTTATGTTTTTTTTCTTCTGAAAATTGATTGTTTCATTTTTTATTTATTCTCAAGTCTTAGAACGCAATGGCGAGTTCTCATCTGACGATACCATTATGTATTTTATTCGCTTGCAGCTAGAAAAGTGAGTAAAATAATGGAACAAGATATTTTAAAACCTGTTTCTGGTTGACATTCTGTGTTCTGTTTAGCTTAAGTTTCATTTAGTCTTAATACATTCAAGTTGTAACAAAACTAAATATATCTTTGATTTATTTATTTGATTTTGAAAAAAAAAAATAATTGAACCAGAAAGATTGATAGGATTGAGGGGTCATAGTGTCAAATTGTCACTGTATATTCACTTATTCAATACCGTACAGGCTGAAACTTTTGCAAACAGATATTGTGGCTAATGACTACTTGTTGGACAATTTGTGTGTTGTTAATGTCATGGTTGTGAGGGTCTAGTAATTGTCACCTCACCTTTCATGAAATAATTAAAAATGAGTCCAAGCAACAATACCAGTACAAAATATTTTCCACTGGATATTCCCTGTACAAACAAGTACTAGTAACAATTAATGTGTTCGAAGTACCATGTACTAAGCATTCTGCTATGCCCAAATATTGCTATGCAATGGCCCAGGCAGCATGCCAGACTTGCAATAGTCATTACTTGCACAAGATCCAGCACTGGTATGGCTTGATTTTAATTTTCTTTCTTCTAATTTTTGCATGTGGTTGCTTTTGCATGTTTTTATTTTCGCGCACTTTGCAAAATTTAGGAAAATAAAACCACTGTGAAAATTTCAGCTCTTGCAGTAAAGGCTATGATACTTACATTCTTGCTACCATTGAAACCCTCCTGGGGCCCATCTGGCTTGGCTCCTTCCACCTTGGGTGAGGACTCTGAGTGACTGGCAGAGGAAGTAGAGAGAAACTGACATCAACTTGGGCTCGTCCAAAGAGATTTTTCTCACTACCTATAGATGGCGAACTATATGATAATATCTGTGCACCTTGTGAAAGTATGCAGAAAATCAATTGAATATCCCTCCTGAAATTATGGGAAATTAGCGCCAATTCACAAAGAGAATGAAAAGAGATGTGCAACAGGCAATGCTATATCCCTACCAACTACTGAGGTGGTCCATAAGTGCCATATATGATGAATTTTAAAAATTATCAAATATCCTCACCAAAATTAAGTCATGTTTTAAGCAAACCATTCACTGCTATCCATTTTCCTTTCCATTTTCACAAAGACATACACGTACCTGTTGATTAAAAAGTCTGCTCCTTTTTACAAAGGCAAGGAAGCCTAAAGCTTAAAACGTAACCACGCAGTAGCAGCACCCCCCCCCCCCCTCGAGTTGGCTGTACATTCAAATTTATCTGTATTTCAACAGTGATTCAATGCATATAGACAGGAGTCTCCCATTCAAACATCGTTCATAAAACTTGAATTATCCCAGGGGTGAAGAGGGTATTTTTCGCTCAGATTTTCATCTGTGCATTCAATTGTCACAATCAGGCACACTGTGTAAAAGTTACCCAGTCTGAAAGGGGTATCACACACACCTCTCCTTGAACTCCCGTGTTTTAGCGAAACTCCTCCTTCATCTGAGGTCTCATTTTCCCATGCCCCTCTCCCCCCCCCCCCCCCCCCCCCCTCCAATCCTCTCCTCATTCCCTCTCCCTTTCACAGGTCTGGCCTTCCCTCTCGCTTCTTACTTCCCTCGCCCTCCTCTGATAGAATGCTCAAGGAGCGTTAAATCGCATCCTGCCCGGATGACTCACGGCCGCGGTAGAGAGAGCACAATGAAGAGCATGGATATGATCCTTTACCTTGTGGACGGCAGGAGGATGTCGTTGCTGTTCACCGTTTTCACTGGGAAGGCCTGGGGTTTCAAAGAGAAAAATCCAGAGTCATCAAGCTAAAGTGCATTGAAATATGTCAATGAGAGCAGCATGACATCTAAATATTCACTAGCCGCACAAAGAATCTATTCTTTGCATTCAGGAGTCAAACTTCGATATTTGTAAGGAAAATTACCAGGAATAACAAAGATGCAATCATATGGTATAACTGAATCATACAGCCCAAAAGAGATGGAAGAAATTATATTGGTTATCAATTGCCATATATACAACTGTACATGTAATATACTTTGTGAGATGAAATTTGCACAATAAAATTTGACAATTTTGTGATATATGCATGCACTCCAAATGTGTCTGAGTTCGGAACTTTCCATTATTTAGTAGATATGACAGGTAACACCAGAACACAAATAGACACAACCTGCATTTGATAATTGTTTGCTGACTATCAAAGGAGTCAAACATTTAACTTTTGCAATGTTTAAAAACACTGTCACACAATGTTTCATATTCACATTCACTGGTGTATAAAAGAAGCATGGGCATTTGTATGCAAACCACTGTGTGGGCAGAAAAAAAAAATCTATAGCCACTGGAGCATTCGAGAAAATGCTCATCTGAAACATGTCATAACAAGTTGTTGCATCACAATCCTGTTCATAGTCAGAAAGTGATATTTAGATGAGAAATGATGGAATAATTTAAAGTAGGGGAATAATGTCAGATGTACAGAAAAAGAGCAAATACAATATAGAGCAATCTAGCAATATATTATATATTTCTTCTATTTTTTTTTTTGTCTCAACTGCAATTCCCTGATGAGTTGAGATTTCAATACTTTTCAATTTCAATGTCAACAATGTGTTGAAATCAAATTTGGCAGAAGTTTGGCGGGTTTGCAAAAAGCTGAACTACAATGTACAGTACTCCAGTTCTCCATGACAGCAGCAGCAATGTTCAGTGTGTTGTGATGGCCTCATAGTGGTGAAAACAAGGTCTTTGAACTATTTTCATGCATGGGACAGAGTGGTATAATTGAGGCACATCATTCACCATGTCATCCATGTTGTAATGTGTTAATAAGCATGTGCTCAATGAGACAAGGGAGTTGTCCCTTTTGAGAACAAGAGCCTGAATGCATTCATGCCCCATGGGTGGACAAGACATGGTGGAGTTGGGCCAGGAAATTGGGGTGGGGGAAGGGGGTTGGGGGTTGAGGGGTGGGGTGATGATGTGGTGGGGGGGGGGGGGGGGCACAAATCACATGGGCTATGGGGAGGAGTTCAATGCGTTCTGCCAGAGATGCCACGGCCCACCAGAAATGACATCTGACGACGGGAAACTGAATCACCCTTAATGGAAGACAAAGCAGGACAAGGGGGATGGAATTTCCTCCTGTGGCAAATGAAGAAGCCACCTAGTCTTCCCTTTGAAGCTCCGGTGACGCAGCCCATGATGCTAGCCCCCTTGTGAACTGTCCTTGTAAATAGGCCTTAACCCGTTGGAGACTAGTCCCGAGAATACTGGGGCAGGTGTCTATGGGAAATGAGTGTTGCAGTTAAATCAGTCCATCCTCAACAGGTTAATGATGAGGGTACATGTAGTTGAGACTAAATTCCCAGAAGAAAATGTCTCATCAATGTCTGGCCCTTTCTGTACAAATTACCCAGGATTCTAGGAATATGCATCAACATCATGGGACCCGCAAAACTGACAAAAATACCCTTGACAACTGTGGCTATGCATGAACATGAGTAACTGAGGAAGATGCTTTGAGCACTTTTGACGGTTTCGTGTCTGTCGTTCCTCTACCTAAATTGTATTGTGGTATATAAATGCAAACATATCATGAATTTCAAAAATCTGATTTTCATATTGTAACTCTTACACTAAATGTAAGCCTCAACAGTGCTCTCATATGGACACACCCCCGCTTTAATACAACACCATAGCCTGCTTATATGAGCACTCAATTGTAGGGGACTGTATTTTAAGACTACCAGGATGATGAAAGTGATGTCTCAGACAATCGTAATTCTTGGTGCTATGGGATGGGTAGAGGGTGAAGGACATGAGCTTTGCGCTTTCGCTGTAACAAACAGAAAGAGGGATGGGGGAGGGAGAAAGGGACGAAGACAGACAGACAGACAGACGGACGGACAGACAGACAGGCCAGAGTTGTGAGCAAAAGGAAAATGGGCAGAGGGAGAGGGAGAGGGAGAGGGGGAGAACAGACATCTGGCAGTGGGGGAAGGGGAAATTCCCTCTTGGCACAACTACGCAACCTTGCAAAGCCACATTTCTGCTAGCTCCACGCACCAACAGGCGTTAACGTGACCAAGGAATGCATGAATCACCACAGTGTGCCAGGTAGTGGAGAAACAATTCGGGACTGAAAATTGCTATTCAGCATGATGAATTGGCTCCAAGTACATTAGTACTCCAAGGAGCAAGGCCTGAGCATGACACAGGCAGTGCACAAAGCCAAACACAAAACTGTTTTAATCATCGTGGCATGCACATCAATTTTATGCTTCGCAGACTGAAGTTTTATAGTTCTCGAAGTGTATTAAAATGAAATTGTTTGTGATACAATGCTGCTGCATGAGACCAATAAAGCTCATGGGTTTTGTTTTTCATGTTTATACAATGCAT
The DNA here is from genome assembly GCA_033980235.1 of Diadema setosum. Lineage (NCBI taxonomy): Eukaryota > Metazoa > Echinodermata > Echinoidea > Diadematoida > Diadematidae > Diadema > Diadema setosum. The sequence continues at coordinate 7,499,847 of CM067069.1, read as the reverse complement.
TGTTTTTCTTCTTATCTAAACAATCCACCACCTGTATTTCAACTCCAGGTCTTTCCTTAAACCCCAAATTCTGTTACTTCAACATTCGCTGCGTCAAGCTCCATTTTTTACAAATTCGCAGTGATTTAGCTGCTATTTTTGTCCTTAAGAAAATACAAGAAATCACAAAATTTCTTGTCACTATAAACTAGTAAAACAAAAGAGACTGTTGTATCTGCTCTCATATCCCACGCCCTGCTTGGGGGGGGGGGGGATGAATACCAAGTATGTAAATTTTTCATACATAGATATATACATAGGAAGATTGAAAGTTTTCCTTGAGTACAAAAGGTCGACAGATTAGCCCAGGAGTGCCAGGTGGCTTTAAACTATGAGCAGACATTATAATTCCCTTACCTCTCCATCACCCCCCCCCCCCTTCCAAACCCTTTTGCTCATTCTAATGAATTATGGCTGCCCTGCTAAATCCTTTGCCAAGAAAAGCCCTACCTTGAATTTCCTTCAATTTTACTCCGACATTAGAAATGAATGTCCCAAGTTTCACATGCTTGGCCTTAAAACTTGCTATTGCCGAGGCTCTCTGTGTGGCTGATGCCAAACACGCAAGACACTGTGTATTCTAATGCATGTTGGTGGTAGAACTAGATGGTATCGTATATCCCCCCAAAATTACAATGGGACCCTCCGCAGTGATAACTTAGGAAATAGTGAGTCAATGCAAATACAATTTCAGAGTATGAAACTATAACTCATTGCCCATATCTTACAGAAAACCCCATTCCATTTGCTTCAGTGGTCAAAGAGAAATGAGGAATTTTGTAGAGCATGTCAGGAATCTCTTCCCTCCAAGTTCTGTCTATTGTGTTCACACATTGAATAATATGCAGTTCCAAGAGCACCCAAGTGGTAAACTTGGAAGAAACAGATCCATGACATGATTTACAACAATCCACATTTCTCTGTGGCAGCTTAACCAAATTGAATGGGGTTTTCTGCAAAATAGAGCTAAGATGTTGTATTTTAAGACCCTGAAGTTGCATTTGGACAATTTAATCATATTTGGTGTTATCAATGCAACAATCCAATTGTATTTTTTTTTTTTTTTTGGGGGGGGGGACATACTGCTCAGCATACAGCATCTCTCTTTAATATTGGTTTGAAGGAGATGCTACTGCAGATCAGATCTGATCAGATGGCGAAAGTCCTCCAGCAAGAACACTAAAATTTCATTTAATGAATGCCTCTTGTCGGCTGAACATTAAAAAAAAATGTGCATCAAATTCAGATATCATGTTTGAATTGAACAGAAAAGAAAAGCATTCTCTTTACCAAGGTAGCTAAAAGTACATTTGGGTGTTCCAGGCATATGCCACTAGGCTTCAGTGTCAAGGGTCCACGTAATTTTGTGTGAAGATAAAGGTAAATTTTGCCAATGGATTATTTTGATGTGGTATGTCTGCCCTGTGCGCAGCTTAATTCAACACTTCATATTGTACATAAACGCCAGCCCCATTTCTGTTTTATATAATGCACAATGGAGAGTTCCCGAGAGGGACACCGCCTAGCAGCGTAGTGCCCTCATTGATTCTTAATGCCCGTCTGATGAGGCTTCTCATCAAGATATAAAATTGGATGCAATCAGACCTTCAATTTTAGGAAACGTATGCAATAGCATTTACAATTGAGGACCCCCCCCCCCAAAAAAAAAAAAAAAAAAAAAAATGAGACAAAAAAAAAACATAAAAAAGAACAGAAAAAAAAAGAAAGAAATGGGCCCCGCCAGGTAAATGACAATTCCAAAAAGTCACCCACAAAGTTCAATGCATGCTGGGAGAACAGGTGCCACTGTGCAAATGCCTAACTCAAAGCGACAGTGGATCATTGCTGAACAGTGTGCCTTTACCATCTGTATCTCTGAGTATGGGTAAAATTGTCCTGCAATGTCGGATGCAGTTCTCTGTTTTGTGCTCCATTTTGATGCTAAAATTTACAATTATACCAAATCATGGCTAAAAGTGTGTCAGTAGAGAAACAGAAACAGTTCTACAAATTGACTTTAAATGCCAAACTGTGGTGTACATTAAGCAATGGAATGGTCAACTACAGCTGTGTGTTTTAAGACAACCTCATCTGTGATCTAATGGGGAGTTCATTCTTGAACTTGAATTCACGAGGTGAAAGAAACTATTAATGGGTGGAAAGCAAATTCTGGGATTGGTGAATCTGTAAGCTACAAACTTTGACATTTAATATCAGTATGACAGTATTCTTTGTGTCTTTTGACATCAGGAAACTGTTACTATCTCATTTTCCTGACTGTTAATTGGTTTGACAAAAATGGTAAGCAACGGCACTAAATTTACAATATGACAAAATTACATGCAACATGAGGCATTATGACACAAGGCTAATGACCGTTTGACGCCTACCTGAGACTTGCCTGGCATATCGACATTACTAGCTAGTACAGTATTCTCCTCTCATTTAAATAGAATTAAAGGGATCGTATAGTTTTGGTTGAGACCCAACTTCAGGTTTCTAACATTTTGGGGTGAGATAATGAGAAAGCTCTTATGAAATGTGAAAGAGCGTGTAATTCCAAGAGGAATTCAACATTTACTTGATGAAAATAGGTTTAGAAATGGCTGAGATACGCAAATAGAGCAATTCTAATGAAAGGTGGGACCCACCATTTATTATGATCGCTTTATTTTACTTCGTTTTTGGATGTCTCAGCCATTCCAAAACCGATTTTCATCATATAAACTTTGAATACGTCTTAGAATGGTATGCTCTGTACTACTTCATATAAAGTGGTTTCTTGGTACAATTGTATCTCACAAAAAGTTCAAAGCCTAATCCTCGCATCCACCAATACTGTACCATCCTTTAAGCAGCATTAATGATTCTGTGTTTTGCAAGGACTTCTACACTAAAATAGCTCCAACCTGCCCATAAATCTACTTGTATCTTATTAATGCCCAAAGTATATTTGCAGCCACAAAGCAAGATCTGTTCTTACATACAACCACTGTCTCTTAGAGAGAGCATTTGGAGTTACAATGACAGAGCTGACAGTAAAAAATGAAAATGTTGTGATATCATCTGACCACAAGGGATTTCATGAGACATGGTAACATTAGACACACCTGGACAAGCTGATAAACAAGGTGCATGCAAGAGCTTCTTGAGTCTTTATGTGCACAGAAAATCACATGACATCCTCATTTTACAACACAGAATATAAGTAGCCAACTCTCGTAGTCACCGAGGACACAGTAATCTTTCTTTCTTCCCTCGCTCACATCGACATCGGCATTGTTCTTCGTTTCCTGCCGCGGATCTTCAGCGGATTCAATGCTGCGGTGACCAAAGAGGGGGCTTTTTGTCCACTTTGTATAGACGAGCGTGGGCAGGCTGTGACATTGAGCGAGTAATGCCAGTGAAAGGAAAACAGGGGAGGGATTGAAAGGGAGTGGAAGCTACATCCTGGAAACCAACATTCACGAGAGAGAGAGTTTGACGCATTCACCATCGTCGCTCACTACGTTTTTAGCTGGCTATGTTTTCCACCGTCTATGCCGCATTTCCTCGACATCTTCTTCCTCTCTTTTATCTTTCTCCTTTCAAATAAAAGCTGCAGACACGCAACCCGTTTACATCTCCCTCTACCTCCCTCTCTCTCTGAGAGAGAAAGACGGGGAAGAGAGAGAGAGAGAGAAAGAGCAATAAGGACAGGAAATGAAATGATACCCTAGAAACAGCATTAACTGAAACAATGATATCTAGACCAAGTTGATTGCTCCACTCAACCATCCAGTGAGCGGGGCCAATTCACCGATATATACACTGCCTTCCCTGTTGATTAGTTTATCATACATGCCCTTCACTTTTAAATCCATTTTGTATCATATTTAGGGTTACTGAGCATTTTCAAATACCAAAGAAGGGAAAATTGGGTGGACTAAAGGCTCCACTGTATCAGGGATAGGTATTGTATTCATGAATCCTATCAATGCACACATTCACATGGGCTGGTGCTGGATTTACTGCATTAAAAAAAAAAGAAACAAAAAGATCAACCCCTTTAATCTGTTCTCTCAAAGTGATTCAAGCTTGCCATATGATATGGCCATATGGTGTGCTCTGCAGATGTGGTATACACTTAAGCACATGGGTTTTAATTTTAGCTGGCTGGCTTTTTTTGCTCTCCAGCATTTTGAGGGCATTTAGTAAAGGATTTATATTGCAGCTTTGATTAATCGGATTTGGGATTTGGTACAAACACAATCTACTATATTTCAGTAAAGATATTTTGTTTTAAGAAGGCACTAAGACTGCTTGCAACCAAAATCCCCATTTCACCTCTGCAATATGATTAACATTTTGACTTACTGCTTTTTGTTCCTCTTTACTGCATTATCAGAAATTACTGAAATTATTGCTCTATGCATGATCTCATTCCCAGACATCAGTTGGAAAACACTGGATGAGCACTGAATTTTTTATCTTTAACATCACTTTCATGCTTGAAAAAAAAAACAACCCAACAGAACAAAACAAAGCGTGCTTTTCCATGAAAATTCTGGACACTAAAATCTGCAATGTGTACCTAAAATTGAATGAGTAATGTCTTTGTATGTTTTGCTATACATCTGAATTTACTACATCACTCTAACAGTTCACAACACTGAGACTGAGCTAAATTTCCCTAGCTCATAATGTGGAGTGGAGGGGAAAAAATAGGAGACTGAAAAAAGAAGAAGTAAACAATTGCTAGGATTGATCATCTCACAATACAGTAAGGGAAAAATTCCCATTATCTACTGCTAGCATATGCATAGACCTATGAACTAGGATTATAATAGACTGAGTTTTGAGCAATGTGTATAAGGAACTCTCATAATTACTTGGTATAAGTGTGTAAATGCACACTTGAAGGTGACATTTATCTTCATACTCTAAAAGACCAAGTCTTGACTATCATCAGTCAATTTAAAGCGAGCTACTCAGATAAGTATTTACCTACTTTGGGTATGACATGCAAGTATCTTCATGTACACTGTACTGGCTGATAAAAATATGCCAAGTGTCAGAAATTAATGGCTGTGAAACACAATGATGTGTTTGGAGTATTCAATGTATTCTGCTCTTTGCAAATTATTTTTGCCGTCCCCTTTGCCTCTTGGGGCATTCTTTATTTCTTTCACCTTGTTTTCCCTATATTCTCCAAAATTGCTTTACCTGATGGAAATTGTACTCGCCCCTAGTACAATGGGCAAGTGCAACCAAAATGCAAAGTGACTGCCCAACAACCAACCAAAATGAATAGAACGGGCACTTCCCTTTCTTTAAACCAAAATGAATACAAATGGGCCGTGTTCTCCTAAAGAGAACATGGCCCTGGCCCAAATGTCCATTGTATATTGCAGATAAAAATGCTAGTGACTTTGATATTAAAGGTGTTGGCCTGAGGCTAATTTCTCCTTGTAAATGCCAGATTTTGAGAACACTAAGCAAACGTAGCTTTTCTACATTAAAGAAACACAGATAATCAAGTGTCATGAAGAAGACAAACAAGCTATATCATATCTTTAGCAATAAATGACAGTCCAAGTAGATGAAAATGTGAGGAAAACATAATACTGTCAAACAAGATATTTTCGTGAAATGAAATTTTTGCGAATTGGAGCCGACGACCTTTTTCACGGCATGAAATTTTCGCGAGTTGCCTCTAACATTCAAAGCATATCGTGTAGAAAAGAACTTTTACATGCATTTAAATTTTGCGAAATTCGTGAAATTAAAATGCACGCAAACACTCCTCATTTTACAGTAGCCTACACGCCAGTTTTGCTTCTGCGACTGATATGTGGTTTCAATATCTATAGTCTACATTTACAATATCTGTGAGATACTAATGCCAGGGTCAATGCACACAGGCATTTTATCAGAGAGCATCAGTTTCTTGACTTCACAAATGGCAGTTCTTTGCATTTTTATCAATGGTAGACTTTACAGCCTCCCTTTAAATAGCCGACCTGACCTGAAACCTGAAATGTAAGCATCTTCAAACCTCTGGGTCATAAGTCACATTCATGCACAAGGCAAAATTTGCCTTGATTTCTTTTCAAGAAATGAGTCCCAGACAGCTCGCGCTGAATTTTCACAACTGTTCCACCATTACAAGAGCATCAAAATCAAAGCAACTGTTATTACACCCTTCCTCTACAAGATTTCTGTCAGACTTTGTACAGAACCTACAAATTTCTGTGGGTGATGGGTTAAGGCAAAAAACAAACAAACAACAACAAACCAACAAACAAACATTATAGTGCAACATAATACAGAACAAGAACATCTGTACAGGCTATTGTAGGGGCACTCATATGCAATATACCGTCTCTAGTCTCAGACTACCTAAATAGCACTATACTGTACATGTACAATATACCTGTAACTTCACTGCATCCTCTTGAGGTGTATGCGTAATGACAACACACTCAGAATAATAATCACGATATCAGATGGCAGGAATATCATTGTCCTGGACAATGTGTAGTGTCATATTGAAGAAAGAAAATAGCTGGTCCATGTAGAGATACTGGTAGTGAGCCTGTTCTATTCCTCCATTTGATTGTTCTACCACACTTTGTGCAGATTCTACTACTAACATAATTCAAGAAAATGTGAAAATCAACAACACCATGTGATTTTTCACTTCAGAGAGAAATGGGACTGCAAATGAGAAATTGGACTGCAAGTGTGCTGCAAGTAGTAGTAGTTGACACTCTGTAACCAAATAGGTGCCCTGCACTTACACGTATAGCCTGTATGAGATTTTGTCCTAAAACAATAAAAACAATCCCCTATTCATGTGTCATACGGAAGAAACATTCACAGGTTATCAAGCACCGCCCCGCATACTGAAATAGGATAAGCACATTGTAGAGCTATTAGCAGCATAGTAAATTATTGATCATGCAAACAAGGAAAGTTCTTCTTTCTTTTAAAAACAAAATCCTAATTAGGCTCACTACATTCTTTGAAAACCTGTATATTAACTCTACTTACAGTGTAAATCCTGTGAATTTCATGATGGTAAAAAAAATCAGTTTAGAGAAGTTGTTCTTCCACTATTGCATAAATTTAATGGGTCTTTTTCTACACAAAGAGTTCTGAGAGAAATAGCTTTCATTAGTCATAAAGCATACCTGTATTTTATCTTCACAATAGAAATATGAATGCAGTGTGCATGCATGTGTCACACACTTAATAATAATAATAATAATAATAATAATAATAATAATAATAATAATAATAATAATAATAATAATAATAATAATGATAATAATAATAATAATAATAATAATAATAATAATAATAATAATAATAATAATAAAGATGATAATAATAATAATAATAATAATACTATCAATAATAATAATACAAAAAAAATAATAACAATAACTGCATTCATATGGTACTTTAAATTGGTGTTTCTGAATAAGTTTATGTGACTTCACACTAGAAATACATGCACAGAATTTTGTGTCAAAATGTATACTTTTATCATCTGCTGCCAACCCCAGAACTTCTGAGACTAGCAACAGATGTGAACTAAAATCAGGATCAAGTCAACAACAAAATATCAAAGTACATTTGGGCAAGTACAAATTTGCTGCAATACACGAGTGGCATTTGCAAATTAATTCCACAAACTTGTAGCAACCCTCTAAGCAAACAGAACGCTTGCACTGGTGGACTTACCGACATCATGGCATTATACGCATGCCTCTGTTTTTTCATCCTCTCTTCTATCCTCTTCAGGTCGTCTTCGAGGAGCTTCATTTGTGACGTCAGCTCGCTGAGTTGCTGGAGGGTATAGAAGAGAGGTACACACTCATGAAAGTTGCAAGTAACGCATCATGCCGTAAACACAGGTACGTCATCCCTGATGCATCCTGTTTGGGTTCATCTATGACTTTACACTGCAGCAGGGTGGACATACATATTTAATAATGATAATCTTCAGTTGTTGTCGTGGTTTGTTTGTTTGTTTGTTTTTTCTCTCTCTCTACATTAAAGAGAGCAGACTGTCGGTCTTGTGGACGTGGTTGTCAAAGTACAGAGGCAGCCACAGATGATGCCCCTGTGTGACGCGTTTCATTTCCCACTGCTCTGAACGGCTGCAGCTGGGTGTCGCTAATACTTGTGGCAGATTTCTGCTGTGGAGTGTGAACAGGACTGCCCTAAATCTGGCTGTCAGTGGCTTAAAAGGAAAATTTTCATCACTTTCCTATGTGTAGCTTTGACAGTTATGACAAGACGTTACTGTCGCACTGGCAGGACAGAAATGCTACTCTTTGGCTGTGGTGGTCCACAGTCTGTCCAAACATCAATACAGATTCAAATAAACACCAATAAAACAGAAAATGAAACACATGATGCAGACACATGCAGTGTGCAAGTACCATTCATGCATGGCGACATGTCTACTGTAGACACAGAAATTTTCATGGTACATTAATTTCGTATTACTTTTGGCAAGCGTGAATTCTAAATCCCATTCAAATATCTCAACATTTTCTCTGTACATTTTAAATGGGAGCACAATTGTGTAGAGCGAATTCAAGAATCCGCTAATATGTTTCGGAGCCACTCGGCGTAAAAATTAACCACACAAAAATATCAACATAACAGTAGCCCTAGCATACAATATACAGAGAAATTTTGTCCATACCATGATGTGAATATGATCTGGACATTATTACAATGAATATGATCTGTTCCTATCATCTTTAAGCAAGAGGCAGTTGATAGGGTAGTGGTCAAGGAATCTGACTTAAAGTTGAAAAACCTTGAAAAGGGTGATAACAACAACGCTACATAAATAATTCTTGTATCCAAGTTTGCAATTTACATCTCACTACCTGAAATCCCTGAACTTTGTACACTGTGGTTATTGCCCTCCTGTTTCTTCCACGCCACCTAGTTGCACCCCATCCCATCATTTTCCTATCAGATTACAAAGCCTCCATTATCTTGGATTGAATAGGACCTTCCTTACAACAATATCAAACTGTCTGATTTTTTTTCCTACATCAACAAGAATTATCCCGACAAAAGGGAATCAATTACAGTATGTCTGGTGGAAGAAAAAACATACTTTCTGAGAGGAAAAGTCCTTAATGATAAAAGAAATCATGTATGTGTTATTCTTTCACAAATTGGTCTGTCTTGAAATGGTATTAGCAGTGGGGGGGGGGGGGAATATACTGAATCTAATTAGTGTGCTGTATGGAATCACAACATCATCAAATGTACACTTGAAAAACTACATGAAATTACGCTAGTGCCCTACATGGGTGACAAAAAGATGACAGTTTGAACTACATTCCCTTAATGTGAGGACGAAAAGAGGACAGTGTTAAATCCATATATGCCCTAGAGATGGATTTCTTAGATAATTTCTTCAGGTAGGGCACATTGGGAGTCCATGTGCTTCTTAACCCTATTCTAACTGGGGGGGGGGGGGGGAGGGGTCAAATTGACCCCCCCCCTCGATGTTTCGCGCCACGATTCCGCAACGTGCAAAGATTTTGCTGCGTCGTTTCATGACTTTTTTCATTGAAGTCTCCCGCATATTTTGAGACCAAATTTGTGACGTCCAGGTACACCGTTCTGAAGTTATGCAATGTTTTGCATATGCATGTCAACCCGAAAACTGCTCGAATTCATGATTTCGTGTGCAAATCCAATGCAAACTGTGTTTTTTTTTTTTAATTGATATAAATTAGATTATTTCAACTTTTAACCATTGAAATAAATCAATTCTAATGTAGATAAGCTTGAAAAAGTGCCTCCAACAAATTCTGGCAAAAAAAAAAATAGAAAACAAAAGATCGAAAAAACAATAAAATACATAAGAAATTAACAAAACAATAAAAAACAAAAGAAAATGATTTTGATTGCGCTATTTATGTACAAGAAAATTGTTTGATGTGTCTTGGGGACCTCTGACACAAAAATTTAATAATCCTTCAGTCTTTTTGATGGAGTTATAGGTGAAAATATGATTTCATGCGTTAATTTGCATAATTAATTTATTAAAAAATATGAAATCAACAATTTTCTATTGTATGACCATGTAATCTTGTAGTTGACATCCGGCTCTATGTTCAGGCAAAATTTTGTGGCGATCGCGCGATCGGCGGCCGAGATCTGAAGGGGGGGGGGGGGGTCAAATTGACCCCCCCTCAGTAAAAACTTGGTCTCAAATAGCCCAGTTAGGATAGGGTTAAGTATCAATGAGGAAACATTGATAAGCAGATAAGAAGACAAGTAAATACTACAGATAGAATGAAGGACAAGTATAGATGCCCTCTTTCTTCGCCTGGTGAACTACCTCCAAAGCCTTCCCTTCTGACCATGAACCTTGTTGAATAGCTAATGGTGGACAGTAAGTAAAGCATACCAAATGGTCTAGACTCATTTACAATGTGCCTTTGGCAATTTGACGGTAACTTAATATAAGATATCTTCTCTGGAAAACATAAATCACAAAATTCAATTTACAATCATAATATTTCACAAGGTTCACACAATTCATTCCATTTTTCCTTGAATATCAAACGGAAGATCTACTGAGCCAGCCTCCCATATTGAGGTGACCAACAATGGATGACCTGCTCACATCATTGGATGCCCACCAGCAAGGTCAATGGTGATGGTCAACAACCCATTCCCAGACACTGGACATAGAGAAGCATAAAGTGCAATCCCAATCCAGCTTCAAGGTGACTTTTGTAGCATCAAACAGAGAGTAAATTCAGACAATCAGAGTGGTAGAAATTGGACTTTCAGTAAGAAAGTCACACCGTATGAAATTTCACATGACTTAAAAAAATTTTAGTCTTCAACACTTCTGCAGAGAGGATAAAATACATCCTTCAAATCTTTACAAGTTTGGTTCACCTATAATCTCTGAATCTTTCCTTCTGTTGGTTCATTTAAATATGTACATATCAAACTCACTAATACTCTGGTTTTGGAGTGTTTTAATCATATGCTTACCTCTTGCTTTTTCCGTTTAGCTTCGTCAAGGAAGTCCTTTAGAATTTGGATCTGTGCTACCTGATTGTCCTGAAAAGATGCAGGGAAAGAATAAAGACTCATTCATGTATGTATTCTTTGTTTTAATTTTTCATTTTTTTGCTACAACTTGTACCATCTCACTTAATCAGTATGACAGTCAGTGCTCAAACATATCACTGTATGGATGCAAATATAATGTATTCACAGTTTTGCAAAGCTTGAAATCATTGATGTGCAAACAATGACACACATATATTTTCTTCACACTTTTCTTGCTTCCTAACGTCATCTAATTCTGTAAAATCTAGTCAAAGTTTTGCTGTAATGTAGTATATGATTGCTTATTTCATGTGAATAAGGCATTAATGACAAACAACCCTGAGGCCCTGTCTATTCATATTATGGTATGGCCACTAATAATCTAGGTCCTGAGGTATAAGAGATAAGCTATACACATGAAGACTTTTCAATCCTCACTTTGTTTTGTTTTGTTTTTTACTTGTATAAACAGAATTCATAAGATGTTTTCAAGTCTAGCTATCCTGAAAGTATCTTCTTCTATAGCACCAAAACAAACAAAAATGTAACATTACAAAACCAAGCTGCATCAAAATAAATGTTATTAGATGTTTTTTCTGGCAATCTTGCCGACAGCAAACTCTCTCAGAGGTACATGTACACTATCACCCATTAAATAGTCATATCACTGCATGGAACAATGATATAAATGGCAACTCAACAGATAACTACCCAATGAATACGTTGAATAAAGAAAGAAAGGAAGGAGAAACAAAGAAACAATCAAATGCAAATAGTCATGATATTACGGCCGATGTACATGAGAGATCAGAGAAAGGATGATGGGGCGGGGGACCTACCATTTCTAGCTTTCGCTTCTTGCTGATGAGTACTTCTAACATGAGGTTCACTTCTGCCAGGTCCCATTTCTCCTGATCCTGAATAAATTCTTGCACATCCGGGGTGGGGCCTGCTGTCTGGAAGATCAGCAAATCCAAGGACAAAGGAGGATAATCATTATCATTTTTTCTTTCACAGTCCATACAAATAACTATAAATATTTGATAGAGATAATCTCAAAATGCAATTTTTTTTTTGAAATACCTTTTACAAAGAATACAGAGAGTGGCAAGAATAGCAACATTTCATAGAATTAAAGTGATAATTAGACATGCATTTCTTAGCTGAGCGTCTTTCAACTGAGAATGTGGCTTTTCCCTTAAGTGTAACAAACATTTTATGAACAGAGTTTCAGGCTCAGTGGATCTGAAGAAAGTACCTGTAGACATTAGTTTTGTGGGAACTGTAAGACTTTATTATTCTTGAGAATGCTTTAATTTTGTGAGTATGAATAAAGACATTATGAAGCCCAACTGTTATCCCACTAAATCTTGTTAACTGTTTTCACATTATTATGTAATATTTTAAGGCATGATCCACCATTGCAATAATTATACAATCCTAGATCAAAACTCTAAAATTGATCAATTTTTAATTTTGTGATCTCTGTCTAGTTGATATACAATTGTATATGTCAGGAGCTTGGTGCAACATTTAACTGCCAATATTTTTTTTCATTTAAAAGCTGGCTTGTTTTGTTTGTCATGTTTTGCATTATGACTTTGCACAACTGTTTCCATAGAAACTAGACAACAAACACAAAGGCAGTGCCCTTCCAGTCATTCTGCTGATTTTGCACCTGGTTGTGTACAACATCTTCTGCAGTTCTGTGCTACTGTGTGCCAACTGAAATGCAATCGAACCTGATGAACAAGAGACAGAGGAAAAGTGGACATACCTGCAGACCAATCTTTAACCGCTTTTCATCTATCCTCTGTCTGTATTTGAGTATGAGTTCATTCACTGTAAAAATACAACAAAGTGTGTGATGAATGGCATTTAAAAAAAGGGATTTTTTTTTTTTTTTTAAAAGGGGGAACATCATTGTGAAATACAACATTACATGTATGTATGCCGTCTACAACAGATGAATGATTATGTCACAGTACTCACTTTCTTCTTTTTCCTGATATGATTTTTGTCTCTTACATAACAGAAACTTTTGCTTTAAGTCAGCACATATATTTTGGTAATCCACAAGCAAACAGATAACTCGGATACTTCACACATCGTGATCTGCCTGACAAGGAGAAAACAACAACAACTTCTTAACCAAAATAAATACAAGCGCCATTTACCTGGAAAAACCATAAATAATGGAAAGGATTCATGAGAAATTGTCTGCCATCTACCATGCACAGTAGTCTTTCCCAATGTAGTGATGACAGTATGACTTTGTCCGATTTCCCTCACAATTCACTATTGAAATACGTCGGACACTATTTAAACATTGCTGCACTCCCTGAATTTACATATGGGTTTCATTCTCCATACTCATCAACTACAGACAGTACTGTAATTTTAGTCAAAAGTATAAATGGAACATGTACATGGAGTAGTACAACATGCATGACCTGTTCCTTTATACTTTAATTAAAGTGTAACAAGCTCACTGAGTCTGATATGTCTGCACATACTACAGTTTTTCACTGACTTGTGATGCAATTTCTAAAAAAAGTATTATTACATTGAATACATTGTACATTTAATTTTCACAGCTTCCTTGTTTTCTGATAATTTTGTTATCAAATATGCACATGTTTCAACACTTATAGTTTAGAGGAAGTATCATCAGTGTATATTTCAGATACTTTTTTTTTGCTGTGTATTAAATTATGTACAATTTGGGCTTTCTTCGCAAAGCCATACAATAATTCAGTACATGATATTGAATAAAGCTATTATTTACTTCAACTTATTTAAATCTTACTTTCAACAGCAGTAATAGAAGAAAAAAAAATAGCTTCCCACAAGGTCCCACTGCATGCCAGGGATGATTGGAAGGTATGATGCAAAAACAACAACAACAACAAAGGCCTTGGCTGGAGATGTCAAAATGTCAGGTCACATGCTCAGCATTTTGGGCCTCCTATTCATGTTTTTCAATGAGCATGTGATGCCTCTCATGCATACCACATGAGAGCAATACCTGGTCCACCTCTTACCCACACCAGGCCTGCAACTACATTGTATGAGCTATAAACAAAGCCAAACTGTATTGGTGTGGCTCCTCAGCCCCTGCGTGATGGTTATTAAGGGATCATATACTGTAGTTTTGGTTGAGACATAACTTCAGGTTTCTTACATTTTTTGGTGAGATAATAAGAAACCTCGTATGTAATATGAACTGAGCATGTAATTCCATGGGAAATTCAACGTTTATTTGATGAAAATTGGTTTTGAAATGGCTGAGATATCCAAAACAGAGCGTTCCTAATAAAATGTGGGACCCACGTTTTATCACAATTGCTTTGTTTTACTTTGTTTTTGGATGTTTCAGCCATTCCAAACCCGATTTTCATCAAATAAAGTTTGAATTCCTCTTAAAATGGTATGCTCTGTACTATTTCATACACTTGTGTGTTTTCTTGGTACAGTGTATCTCGCAAAAAAGTTAAAAGCCCAATTCTCATCTCCACCAATACTGTACCATCCCTATGAATACACAGTAGGCCTACATGCACATAAATTACACTTTGTTAGCACTGAGAAAATGGGGGCATGGATGTCTGCGATTTACATACAGCGACGACAACAATGGCAACAACAACAACGACGACGACAACAAAAACAAAAACAACAACAACAACAACAACAACACACAACACAACCAAAGAACAAAAGGTCTGGCTAAATGGCACCTGATTGATTCATTGAAAGTCTCCCTCCCCCCTTCTTTCTTTCTTGTCAATATCAAGTTCCGGTGTCTACATGTAATAAACCTCATGACTAAAGGTACATTTATCTTGAGATAATAGTTTTCATACATATTGTTTGACCACAGTAGAGTAGAAATGGACACTATGTAGAAGGAGATATAGAGAAAAGGGTATGATATGATACCAGCAGATAGAGAAGACTTGATTGATGCAAAATAAGCACTATATAGTGAACCTACTGAGGGAATGACAGTAATCCACACATAAGCCTCTTTTCTTTTCCCCAGGGGCGCGAATGGACAAAAGAGAAGACAGCGACACAGAAAGAGAGAAGGGGTAGAGAAAGAGGAATAAAAGGTTTCCTTGGATTCTGTCTTACTTCAATGAGTTTGCTGTGGTAACTGTGTAGGTTCTGCTACCAGAAAACAATAGGTATGCTACTGAGTCTGAAGGTTCTTGTCACCCTATTCTCTCTTTTTGAGAGGTAGAGCTTGCCATGGACTCTTCTTAAATTGTAAAATCAAACATTAGACAGAGGAATCTAGACAAGAGAATGCTCCCGAAAGGGGAACACTTTTATGTATTGGTAATGCCATGAATTGAGTTGAAAAGAGTGAAAAATAACACTTAGAAATTTAGACATTCGTATGTATAAAGCCTATATACAAAGTTAAACCATTCCACAGTCTGCACACAATACAGACCATATATTACTGCATTTTATGAAAACTTTGTAGTCTTGGCAGTGTGGTTGTAATGATAATGTAATGCAATTTAGATTTCAGTACATTTCTCTTTTTTTCATTTCATCTTAAAAACAAAATAATTGCATAACATGTCACCAGATTTATCACTTTATTCCTTTTTTATAAGTCATTAGGTTTTATGACTTTGCTTAGAATATAATAAGCATATCAAATATCACAATGTTTTATTTACAAATATCACAAATTTTATCTTGGCTTTCTGTGTACACAAGAAATAAGGGATTCTAGTGAATTCACATAATCGCATTATATACCAAGATTACTTTTGGGTGTTCACAGCACAACTCCTATCAAAATTACTTACTACTAGTTACATGTATGTAGCATTGGAAAAATCCCTCATTCTAGTGTAATTTAGTGCAATCCAATAGCATTTAAGTAGACTTGAATAGTACAGTTGGCAGATATTGGTAGAGGTTACATCAAATTGGACCTAAAATAAGATAGTTGTGGAATGTTACAGTTTTACACTGTTGTCAACCACATAGTGATATGCTTGCGAACACTAAAAAATGTATAGCAAACTACATGAAGTGATGTCGTCCAGTCTGTTTGAAATCTATATGCATAGAACAAAGGAAAGTTGTATGTTGATCTACCTCAGCTACATTATTTCATATTTTATAGACATACAACTGTACGCGCTGTATATACAGCATACAACCATTCTATTTGGTAAATATACTGGAAACTTGAAAAGTTCTGTAACTGTTTCATGTTCAATGTTAATAAAGCTTTGTAGAATTTTAGGTCTGATTTTATTGTAATCACTACAGTAAACTGAAATCATGTTTAATTGCACAACAAATACCCGCTACAGTTTTGTACACATGTATAAATGTGCCATTGGAAATACATGTCGCAATCTGTTGAATGCTACATGTAATAAATGCACACACATGCAGAAATTGAATCTTGAGAGTAAAAACATTCTTTGCACTGTATTTCACAGCATGAATTCAAGCACACAATTTATTGTTAAATCACCAAACTACAATTCTAATGACTTATACACAAAGTGGACAAGAACTCCACGGGCTACAACTGTACTTACAGGTGACATTCGGGAATATTTGGTCTGTCTTCTCAATTACAAAATTGCACTTCGGACATCTATTACTCATCTCCAAGCTGCGTAGTATACATCTCCGGCTGAAAAATGAGAGGGGCATGAATAAACAGTCTTGAAGCAAAACACCAAAGGTAATAACAATCATGACAAAACAAAAATGAAGATAACTTCTTGAGTAGGTAAGACACTGACCTGACCATAAAACAAGAATTTATAATGAATGGACGTTTGTGGACAGTTTGCATAAATGGTATGAAGAAATAATGTCACACTGTGGCAGTCCATCATAAGATTCAGCCATGATGTGGTTAACGTAAAAGTTTGAATACAATGAAATAATAAAGATATATTAAGGACTGTTATTCATGTGTGTGTGTGTGCAAGGCCAAAGTACAGAACTTTGTATCACGTATGACTCAATTTCATTTCTTTAGATACCTTGTTATTAGATTACTGATTGCAATACTACATAGTACCCTGTACAGCTCTTCTAAAATGTACACTTGATTCATTTAATACCAATGCTCTTTTCCCATCCTTTTGCATCCTACATCAACAACTGCCTGTGAACATACAAAAAATAAATAAGTGGTAGGGGCCTATAACTTCCTTATGCTTGGTTAACTACAAAATACAGTGCATTTTTATTCAACTACAGTTTTCTCTGCTTTCTACTGCCAGGCTGGTCTTTTGCCATTGCATATTTTACACCTCAAAAACAACAAAAACACAAAAACAAGCAAACAGATTCTACCATGCTCATTCTTCCAGAGGCAAAGGTATTGGACTAGATATTCTATGAACGTGTACAAAGGCCATTAAATGGTTTGTGGTACTTCATCTTCTCTTCCAAGGCCATCCTTGGCCATTTGTGTAAGTCTGGTAGCCTAATAAGAGTAGCTAGATTGTGTCTGCTTCCCAGGCCACTGTTATCGCATGAAGCCTTCAGCCTAACCTCCATTTTCACACAAACTAATGCCTACCTTTTTCTCTACCCAGGCGGAGCATTGTGCGATTTGAGCAACTTCATTATACAAGTGTGATATCAGAGAACGTGCGTGGGTCACCCACCTGCGTGGGTTCTGTGCCAAGCAAGGACTGCAAATTGATAAGATGTTATCGAGTAGACAAGGAATGCAAAATAGGCAGAGAACAAGACACAACTCCCTGACGCAAATATAGTGAGCAGGTATTTTCTAGATATGAAATAGAGAAGCAATGGTTCACTTCAAGTTGCTTACAAAATAAAAAGCAAATACCACTTCACAATTTAAAGATGTTACAGAATTTTTTCCCCTTGGCAATAATAAAGAAAAAATTCTGGCTCACGACATTCATTCCACAAAGAAAAAGTAAGAAGAAGCCGAAAATCAATTAGTAGTATTACTAAACCAAAAATGACATTGACTGATATCTTACCAGAAGCTGTGTCCACACCGTGTCATATGTGCCTCCTCTATCACCTCAAAACAAATGGGGCTGCAAGAGAACAGACCGGGAGAAAGTAGTGATTTGTTAACATCTCTTTAGAAAAAGGAGTACTGTAGTCCTAAGCAGGGCTGTAATGATGCATTTACACAGTACATTATAGAGCTCTACTACAAGTACAATGCCATTTAATACCAAAGTACTTTGAACATACACTGTCTACCCGGTACCGGTACACTTAATTATTTACCCACATATAAATGGTTTGCACAGAACAGAAATTCAGCTCATGATGACTGCCATTTTTTATAACTTGCCAGATCTACCCTAAAAGTCCAATCAGGGATCCACTCAATCCACCAGATCACCAGCAGAGTATGAATGATAAAACCTTATTAAAACAAACCATGACAGCTCATGACATTTGTACTGAATATATAAAAAGTCCATACAGCTTTCCAATACTTACAGAAGCGATGTACTTCTTTATACACAATGTAGGCCTACCACTACATGTATAATACTGTATATGCCATACATTTAGCGAGTCTAAATTTTTGTGAATCGGGACTTCCCGACGATTTTGCGAGTGGTTAAATTCGCGATTGGCGAGTACTGGACTGAATGGAGAAATGTCTACAATAACATACACTTTGTATCATGTTCATATCGAGATCAGAGTGATTATTTTTGTGTGTCTCTAATTTTGCGAATAGCACCCGACTCGCAAAATTCACGAAAATAAAAACCTCACGAAATATTCAGTGTTTACAGTACTTTGATGGATGAAGCATACAAGTACAGTGCATTCTTGTCATACATTTCACTGACATGCATTGCAGTTTGTATTTCATTTCAAGAAAATTTCAGTCCATCTGTCAAACCTCAAGGTAAAAACTTGGCTCATCCATTCAACCTTTAGAGTGCAATATCATAAGACAGCATAGATAAGTTTTGTTTTGTTTTGTTTTGTTTTATTTCTATTTTTATTTTTAATTTTTGCTTTGATTGTTTTAATGTTATGTATGATTTGTTTTTGAAAATCAATAAAAAAAAAAAGATTATACTAGCTTAGGGATATTTTCCAAGGATAAAATAATCAACACTTAGCAGCAGATTGAATAAATCCATGTATCAAAGGAATCATTCGAAAGTCATTGCATGATCTGTCACTTTTCCTAATGTGAATGTGACTGTGACGTAACATATCTTTTTATACAATGCAGTGGAGAAACAGTATTATGATTTCTACATTTTTCATTCCTCTGGAATCAAACACATCTTTTATTGCTCAGAGAATAGTTCTTTTAGGCGCTTGCTTATTAATTCTTTCATCGGTAAACTATCAAGCATTTCGTAGCACATCCCCTGATTTTCCCCCCTAAAATGGGTGGGGACTTGGAGCTACTTCTTGACATAATTTGACAGAATGTGTCATTTCCTTGCAATACATGCGTCTGTACGCTGTAGTCAAAATCATAGGCAACAGCCTGTCATACTAATATAAAGTATTGGGGGGAAAAAGAGGGAAGAAAGAGAAGAGTCTCTAATTATGCCTTCCCTTTGCATATCAAATGACATGCATTATTCCGGGTATATCCACCCTTGAAATAACATCTATAATCTACGGCAACCGGGTTTTCCAATTCCGAAATTGGCTCCCCAATACACAGATTAATAGGACGTGAGGCGGCCCCAGCCGACCTTTAATGTCTTGTTCCTCCCCGATTCCTTGCGTAGAACGGGGAACACCGATCATGCCCACTGTGGGAATAGCAGAGTGGAAGTTGGCGTAATGAATATAATGAGGCACTATTTCACTGTGGTAAACACATGTAGCGTCTATAGGTAGCTTTTTGATCGAAAAGTCATCCCTTTTTCATTTTAATCTTTTGTGTGTCTTAAATTCCCTCTCCCTTTATCTTCTCACTGTCTAGTAATTTCCATTTACACAGCCCCTGGACGGAAACATTAACTTTGTAGGATTGGCACAGGCAATTCTCAATGGGGTAAAAATGATCTCCTGTAGACAATAAAGTAAATAAATAGTATACATAGGATAAATCCTTTTCATTCAAAGAGGAATTGCAAAAAGGAAAAAAAAGATTCATACATGAAAATAAAGAAGGTGAATATAAATTCCAGGTATACAAAATACCAAGGTATACAAAATATTGCAGTAAGTTCACTGTAAACACAACAGCTAATTGGGTAAAACTTTAATGCAAGACCGACTAATACAAACACATTCAAATTTCAAACATCTAACTTGCTTCCTGACAATCGAAAAACTTGCCTGTGTTTTGCAAAAAATCAATCTTCAAGAGTTCATGTACAAGTTAACTGAATTTCAAGTATTGAATTTGTGTTAAACAGGATCAAGTTATCGAAGTTTACAGTTTGTATATCATGAGATCTTAAGGGCATACCTGTAAATCAAAATAATCAAAGACTATTGATAGCAGCACAATGCATTACTTAGTGCAAAATTGAGCATAGATTTAATACTTAATAATTAAATTGAAAATAAAAAAAAAAACATTCAAATGACTGAACAGTAATGAAAAAAAAAAAACATAATATGAGGATTTAAGGCACTTCTTCTTGCCCTACATAAAATTACTCATAGTACTGTTCTTTTAGACTGGGCAATTCATCCCGACACTCAATCGCTACAAAGCATTTCTGATATATAAATGCATTCGTACTATGGCAAATATCCACTAGGAATTCTCCCTTGTGCACTATACAAGATAGGTATCCTATGACGTCAATGCTAATGATGTTTTCCTCTCATCATTGGGGCATACCCTAGTCCACAAGCTACACACACACACTCACACAAACAAACATACACACCCACCCTCACACAGACACACACATACTTGTATAGGCCTACACAAACAGAGAAAACAAAGTTTTAAAGCATGCTTGTAGATGGAACATACATGTTTTTCCTATGACATGAAGGCTTTTAAATACTGTTAACATCATGCACTATTGCGTTACTGTTTCAATTTGAATTTCAGAATGATGTTCAATATCAAGATCTACTTGTATTAAGTAACACATGTATATTTTGCTTCATATTGCATTGTCGACAGCATCGTCTGCATGTCTGAATATTCATCAATGTCACACAAAGTGTGATATAAAACTGGTGATAAAACATAACCACACAAAATTTCATGCTTTACAATCTCTATATCAGTTTCACACAGAAAGATATATCACTGACTTTTTTTTTAAATGACAACTTTTCTGTTATACACAATTTTATTCAGAATGTGTCTGATAACATTGGCTTTTGAAGGAAAATGAAATATAGACCAATTCATTTTGGTGACAACACAGAATCACTATACAGTTGAACCTCTATTATCCGGCCTCCCTTTATCCGGATCTCTCTATTATCCGGACGCAATCTCGCTGTGATTTTTTTATCTTTTTTAATAATTACGGGAGGAAAGGGGGATTCCCAACTCCTTGAGAACTCCTACACAAACGCACATGAATTACATATACTTGATACATTTCTTAATAATTATTTAGGTAAATCATCCCAAGAATTTATAAAAGAAAATGATTTCATTCTTGAAACACGAACCTCTATTTTGGGGTCTGTTACTGAGTGTAACAATGAAAAGGTTGCAGTATACACATTACTACATGTGGTACTACAATGGGCTACATCAGTACACTGTACATGTGTATGTATATGTACATGTATGTATAAAGCATTGAGTCTCCCGTATCCGGCCAAATCCCTTATCCGGACGAGCCCCGGTCCCGACTTGTCCGGATACGAGAGGTTCAACTGTATTATAAATTAAATGTATCTAGAGCTGTATACACTGTACATATATGTAGGCACCTAAACTGTACTACTATACATCTCTGAGTGCATGAAGTTGAAAAGTTAAAAATCCTTTGAAAATGGAGCAATGCCTCATCTTCCTTGCATGTCTACAACTGCTTTATTTTGTCAGAAGACATCTCCATGACAACCAGAAAATGAATAAAATACAAAACAAAACAAAAACAACAACCACACACCTGCACACAATGATCCAGTATTTTACATTATACTGCAGCAGGACAAAGTCTGCAGTCACTCACACTGTATGCATACATTCCACAGTGGGGCAAAAAATAGTGAATTACGTATGAAACATAACAGAGATCATTGGATTTCACTGTTTTAGTTCAAAGATCACATTCCTGGATTCAATTTGGAGCAAAGGATAGAGGTACAAAGAGGTCACTAAACAAAAGAGATGTACAAGCGTATGTGGAATGTAAGAGAAAGATGAGAGAGAGGGAGAGAGGAATCTAGGGAGAGGAAAGAGTGGAAAAAGAGAGGTTGCAGCATTTCACACCAAGAAGAGGGGCTGAAGGGGTCATGGTTAGAGTCAAACTGTGCCCTAGACCCTGGACAGACAGGTATGCAGGGCAGTGGTGTCTGTTCCCACCTTCCTGGTTTAAAAGAAAGGGGGGGGGGGGGGAAGGGAGAGGGAAGAGGTTTTGCTTGTGCTAGGTTGTGGGAAAACCTGGAATCTGAACAACAACAACAACAACAACAACAACAAATTGCTCTATGACCCAACATTCCTCATTACAGGCAAAGCTAAAGTATTCACAGACTTCTAAATTCTTCCCTTCCTATGCTACCTGATGAAAGGTAGCACCACAAAACACTGTCATGTGGGAAGGGGGGGGGGGGACCTGCCTTGACCCATTTATCCACACAGCTGGGCCCAGGAGAACTCCAGAAACTTGTGCTTTGACTTTAATGTGCCCCGTCTGTTCTGTTCATACAGAGAATCACCTCTCGCCATGAAATTGCTAAGTTTGAAAATCTGACAATCTGTTCTAATGCAGAGTAGAGTCAACTAGGGATGCCTCTGCCTAGATGTGACTACTATGATTTACACATCTAAAATTTTTTAGATGAAGTGAATGTCTCTTAACCTTTGACCTTTCACCTTGAGAAGCGCACCTTACCATCCTTCAAATATTCTTCCATGCATTCCCATCTTTCATACGGAACTATTTCCACTTGACTTTCCTGTAAAAAGTTATGACTTGAAAAGATATTTAGCTGAAGTTCAATGACCTCTGACCCCTATATTTTCATGATGAAAATCAAACCTGCATGTTTTTCATGGATTTTACCGTAGAGCTACAACTCAAGTGTGCCTTTTTGCTTACACGTGTACACATCTTGTTGTATAGCTTGGCCAAGTGTTTTAAACAGACATCATAATTTCTGAACTCACGTTAAAATTGTATTCTCTTCAGTATTTCATAAGTGGTTTCTAATTACATGTACATGTATCATACAAAAAGTTTAAATCTGAATCCCCATCTCAACCAAAACCAAACCACACCATTCATTCATAAGATCTGGAAGGACAGGAGGGCAAATGGACAAATCAACTGACATTTATTGTGTCTCAAGCCGATGGGTTATTTGCGCTGTGCTGGAGTTCATATTTGCATTATTTCATGCAACAGGACTCCTGATGGCAACATCACTTCAGCTACATGTATCACACTTGCATGTGTTTCTATTGCTGTCCAACTTCCCTTCTGAAAGCTTACACTGCAACTCAGTGTGGCAGAGACACGAAAGGCCACAGGTAGTGGGAAGTCTACAAATGTAGCTGGGTGAAACTTCAGATCATTATATGCGTACACACGCCCACTCTCGTGGTAAACACGTAACAGGCTGACTGTTCAGCATGTATCACGCACATCATAGTTTCATTCATCCTTGAAATGCTGACATCTGTACAGGGCTAAACACGAGCTATTTTGTCTGGTGGCCTGTTCGGACCACTAAAATCTTTCAATCTGAAATTTTGGTAGCCCAAAAGATGTCCGAAATAAAAGCAGAGACTGTAACAATCCATTTTGAATCTTACTTGCCTGGACGGGCCATTAAAAGATAAATTTGGTGGCCAACGCCAATGTAGCCCTAGCCTTTTGTCAAGGCCCTCTCGCTGTATGGTGAAGAGAGCCCAGCTGAGTGGGGTTGCGCGAGGGCCTTTTGAGATCTGCTTCGCATCCTTTTGTTAGCCCTTTGAATTACCGACTTTTGCTCCCCGATTTCGGGAGCAAAAGTCGGGGTCCAATCAGCGTGTCTGTCTGCTCGAACCCGATTTGAATAGAGCGAATGCACGCCGCTGCTGCAGACCTCACAGACCTCTACACACGCTCACAGAATTCTACACACACCTCGGGTGGTCAGTGATGCATGCGAACAGGCATGACCACCAAGGCTGAGGATGCGGGGAGCGCGCCATTCCATTGGTTGACTGGAAGCCATTAAAATGAGTATTCAGAAGGGTTCACGTGTCATGAATAATAATGTGTGAAGCAGATCTCAAAAGGCCCTCGCGCTGGCGCGCTCGGCTGGGCTCGCTTCGCTCGCCCATTACAGCGAGAGGGCCTTGACAAAAGGCTAATGTAGCCCCGGCCCATCAGGGCATCACTAAATTCAAGCCCTGCTGTATCAAATTTGAAATACTGTACACATTAAGGGCATTATTTACCATTTTCAGATGAAACAAAAACCCGGCTTAAGTGCATAAAATTGTTCTGAAATGTGAGTTAAGGATAGAAAGAACGAATGTAAAAATCTTTATGGGCAATTCCGCGGTTAGTAACGTTACATTTGAACAAATTTAGATATTTGTTTTTACCACTAAATTACCATTTATTCACTTCAAATCAAAATTATGTCAAAAACATGTTCATCCTTCCCAGGTTTATGATACAGAAAAGAATGAACACAATCCAAGAAATATTAGAATTGCTATAGCAACTTAAAGGGATGGTTAGTAACGTTACGAAACAAGGACATGACAAAAAAATCAATGTCTTGTAACAAAAAGTGTGCAAAAATTCAAGTTACTTCAAACAAAGTGTTGCATTAATTTCAATTATTGCATCATGACAAATGTTCATGCAAATTTTTTTAGCAGTTCGACCAATAATTTTTTAGCTAGACCCCCAAAAGCATGGTTAGTAACGTTACGGTTAGTAACGTTACATTTGTCCGGAGTAATTCCGCAGGTTATTTCACCCTGTTGTAATTGACAAAATGTCACATGACTTCTGGAGTATTTAAATGTATTCATCTTTTACCCTTTAGCAAAACTTTGAGGAAAAAATTTCAAAGGAACCCACTGTAATTTGCATTTAAGTGAATTTCAGCGTCCCCAGTCCCACATGTACATTTTAAATGATGGTTTTAGATCTCACAAAATCAATGAATACGAAAAATAAAATCTACTGAATTTGAAAGACCCTAATGATTGGTGAACATCCATGGCATTAGTTGATACCTAGATTAAAGGGTAAGATAAAGAGGCACATTTCTTTTATCCATGTCATGTCCACCTAACTGTGGAATTGCCCTTATCATGATAATCAATGTCACATACTGTTAAATATACAAAATGTTAACAATAGTTATGATAAAATTGTTTCTAGACTAAACTGTCTACAGTTACGGTTTATTGAGAAAAATAGTAATATCTCCTTATATTCTAGGCTTTACTGTGAAATGTTTATATGGTAGGATGTTTTGTGATACAACTGACCTACACATATGCATCAACTGTTATGATTTGAAAATTTGTTA
Source organism: Diadema setosum (assembly GCA_033980235.1). NCBI lineage: Eukaryota > Metazoa > Echinodermata > Echinoidea > Diadematoida > Diadematidae > Diadema > Diadema setosum. The sequence continues at coordinate 7,474,035 of CM067069.1, read as the reverse complement.
AAATCACTGCTCCCCACATAGTAAACTGTACCTTTAATTATATCTAGAACAATCTATTTATACAACACTGAGGCATTCAAGAAAACTGCATAGCACTGCAGGAACTGGAACCCTAACCTGAGAGAGAAATCTGACTAGATGCAACAATTCCTTTTCATTAAGTTGGTTTTGGTTGATGCGAGCAGGTCCAAGCTATAAACGTGTTGCAAAAGGACTTGTGTTTAATCAACTTCACAGAAATGCATCTCTGGCCCACAAGCATTTGCAACTGCACTCTTTTTGGTGTTTCAGAAACACATTTCTAACCCCATAATCAAACAGCTTTGTGTTTTAATATTAGCTGCCCAAAACTCCCTGAAAGCTGTTGGAAAACCTTAATTCTGCATGAAAAGTGAGTTGATAAACACACCCTACACTGTGCATATTGGAGAGAGCCACTAGATATTCATGGTCACTACAGGCATTTATATGACATACAGTATCAGATACACAGGCCACAAGAGGAAATGATCTAAAGCAATCTGCCTGCGATGAGACATCAGTGCTATCATGCAAACACATCCTCAGTGAACTTTGACATGTTATTATATCTCAGTTATGCAGGGACATTTTACCTACATTGTACAGTATAAATTGGCTTTGTGCATAATTTCATCAAAATACATGTAGGAGAGAGAAAGAGGTGGGCAAAAGGAACAATAGGTGAGCATCAAGACTAGACAATTGTGCATGATCCTATTGTACATTGTAGTATGCTAAAATACATACATTATGTACAAGTACAATGTGTACACACAGTACAGTAATGCATTTTCAGCAGTTTTGATAATACAAGTATCTAATTGAAACTAGGAAAAACTAGAAATCGTCTGTTGAGAATGAGAAGGGCTTTAAGTCTTCTCGAACACTATGGCCCGAATTCACGAAGGTGGTACAAACAAAACCATGGTTTAAACCATGGACAAAAACCATGGAGCGCCAAGTGTCGCACGGACTATTTCGTAACGAAATTGGTCATTTTGTCGATAAAATGACAGGTTTCGTTAACGAAATTATCATTCCGTGGACGAAATATTCATTTAGTTACAAAATATTGTCATTTTGTTACAAAATAATAATTTCATCGACGAACAAATGACTGATTTCGTGACGAAATATTCCATGCGACACTTGGCGCTCCATGGTTTTTGTCCATGGTTTAAACCATGGTTTCATTTGTACCACCTTCGTGAATTCGAGCCTATGGGTTTTGTGGTCACTTAACGCCCTTATCATTCTCAACCGACGCAATGTCGCTATGGCAACTGGTATGCCTCCACCATAATGCATGATTCTCTTGATATGTCCATAGTAGATGTGGACAATGTGTGATTACATTTTCACAAAATTGGCAAAATATCAAAAAGACATGTTTGTCACAAATGTGTTGAATGTTCACCTTCCTTGACCTAGGTTTAATTGGATGAATAGGAGAGTTTGGGGATTTAAGGACTTTTACTTGACTTTGACCCATCAATAGGTTTATGCATTGAGTAATTTTCAAGGTAAGGCAAAAAAGTGCAATTTCCGTATTGAATAATAAATTGTTACCATTTTCATCTGGCCTTTATCCCTAAAATTCATAAGAGAATCACTGTCAGGCAGAACATGCATATATATGTACTAAGTTTCAAGATAACATGAGCCACTTCCGAGATATGGAGGAAGAAGTAAGTTCAGCACTTTCACTTGGTCTTTGACCTATTGAGGTCTTTGACCTATTGACCTTATTGGCAAAAAAAAAAAACCCCAAAAACAAACAAACTTCCTAGAGAATCTCTACTGGGTTATATATGCATACACTATTAAAGTTGAAAAAAAAAAATCCTGCTGACATTGCATAAAAATGAGGGAAATAGTAAAATTTTGAAGTGTTGCCCTTGACTTTTGACCTCATGAACCTCAGATTCCCTAGATAATCACTGCCAGTCAGTACATGCATATACTATGTTCCATGAAGATACCTTGAACAATTTCCAAGATATGGAGAAAAAAGTGAAATTTTAACATTTTTACTTGACCTTTTGCCCTTTGACCTCATCACCCCAAACTTTCACCAGAGAATCTTACTGTACGAGCTGAAATCTTTGCGTACAGATATTAACATAAAACCACCGCGAAAATTTCAGCTCGTACAGTAATTGGGTAATACATGTATAATATACCCTAAGTTTCAAGAAAATATCTTCAGGCATTGCATAGATATGGGGAAAATGGTGAAATTTTAAGCATTTGACCTTGACCTCTGACCATGAGCATGCGCACCCAAAAATTGATAGGCACAACTTCACCCCCTGATACACATATTGTGTACGTGTACATGCCAAGTTTCATTAGGATACCTCAAAAGCTTTTTTAGTTACTCTGTCCACAAAATTCATTATGGACGTACGGAAGGACGGATGGACAACCCGAAGACATTATGCCTCGGGCACCACTTCGTGGCGGAGGCATAAAAACAAACCAAAAACAAGAGACCTGGTGGTCTCGCGCTCACCTGAATACCGCAAGTTCCTTCAATGCATTCTTGCAGACTCTTACCTGAGATCATTTGTGACCCTGCACCTCAAAACAAACAATAAGTCGCCAGATAAATTTTTTTAGTTAAGACCATATTCTGAAAGAACAGACTCTAAGCATTAAAATGATGTATAACTCAAATCAAATGGACTCTCTTAACCTATCTAAATATTGGAAAGAAAGCACAAACTCAGGAAAAGTGTGAACTGAGAAAAGAGGCTTTGAAGTACAGTGTCTATTCAAGCGCTTAATCTTTACCAAACCGTGCTGGCTGTGCGATGAATGGGACAAAAAACAGGAAGTAAACTACCAGATTAACAACAATGAAGGGATTATCAGAGTAAACTGAAATTAAGCATGCCTCATAAACACATTCTGTCCATAATTAATGCCAACTTTCAAAGCAGTAGCACTATTCTTTCAAAAGTTATTAGATTTGTAAGTGAAGAGTGTGGACAAGGTTTTTCAGAAATGAAAAAGGGATTCTAAAGACACACCTAATCACACTATTTTACCAAAAATGTTCGAGATAAACTGCTAAAAAACACACTTTCCTGCCCGTTTTATGATACCAAATTTTAGCATAGTGTAAAAGAAGACTCGCTCTTTCAGAAAATATGAAAAAGTCAAGTTCGGCTAGGTTGACCCATTTCATTTATTTTCAGTCCTCACGCAAAATCAGTGTGTGCGACTTTATGTTCGTTTTGAGGTGCACGGTCACATTTGGAACTTGGGGGGCAGCTTTGAGAGCTGGGGGCATGGTGTCCCCGACTCCAAGGTCGGGGGGGGGGGGGGGGGGGGCACCCCTGGATACCCCTATGGTGCCCAGTAGAACAAATTGATATCCTAACCCCCTAGGTATGCTACCTACCAAGTTTGGTGAAAATTCACTGAGGGGTTTTCAAGAAGAATATAAACATGTACAATTTACACAGTAGGTACCCATTTGGAACTCTCCAACCCCATCCCCTAGGTCCCGAGCGGGCATCCCTGATTCTGCAATGTACAAACTTGAAACAACAGTCATCAGTGAACAAACTCATAGTATTAACTTAGCTCAAGATCACTTCTGGTTCTAGAGAAGAAGTTTTTTTTTTTTTTTTTTTTTAAAGATTCCTTAATTTGGGGAGGGATTTTAAAAAATTAAGATACAGTACTCTCCGCGTAATCGGGTATCGCTTAAACGGGTACTCCGTTTAATTGGGTAGTATATGTCAAAATCAGTTCCAATGCACATCAAAATTACCTGATAATCGGGTTGCCTCTCCGCATAAATGGGTAAATAATTTTCTTCTTATCTAATTTCTACCCACATTTTATCGCAGATATAACACTTTAAGAAATCATGAATGCCAAATTTTCCACAGCTAATCGCATTCTCTGTGTAATTCGCAAAGAATACCGATTATTTGGAAAGTGATTAAACATGAAAACATAATGTTCCAGTACCGACTTGCCACACGTAAACGAACATTACACATGTAGCTGGCATATGGCACTCACAACTACATAGACAGAAAGGAGTCGAACACACTTGCGCTCCACCCTTGCTCCGCAACAACATTCACAATACGAGAATTTTGCAGCGAAAATTAGGTCATGCACCAGCTCCATAATTTTGCTTTTTCCCAGTCACTTCTCGAAAAGTAACCCGATGTTCTACGTTACTAGTGCACGCAAAGAGACGTATTCATTTCAGAAAACGCCTGCGTGTTAGCGAGTAGTCTATAGTCAAACGACAAAGTTTTCTGAAGACATAGGCCCTATTTGTCCATAAAAAGAGTGTAAATTATTGCTCGTGACTGAGCAATTGTAAGGTATGTATAATGAGCCGGGCAAGCACGCTTGTTAAGCATACAGTGTAGGTGTTTGGTGCCGTGTACAATGCATGTACATACACATTGTGTGTGTCAATTGTGAATGAGACGTGTTCTTCTGTTAATCGGGTACTCCGCTTAATCGGGTAAGAAACGCTCTGCCCGAGCCTACCCGATTATGCGGAGAGTACTGTACTATCCCCCTTGGGATGCTACCTGCCAAGTTTGGTGAAAATCATTAATGGGGTTTTCAAGAAGATTAAAGTTTACGTATGACGGACGACCGACAACGGACGCAGAGCGATCGCAATAGCTCACTTGACCCTTTGGCTCAGGTGAGATGTTACACCCAGCAATATAAAAGCAGCGAGTTTTGTCAACACAAGATACAATATCATCATGTGCCAGTTCGGGGTTTCGGCTTGCACATGAACAGAATAAGGTCATTTGTACCAACAAGGCACATTGGTTTTTAAATTCACTGATATGCATGGTATAACTAAGCACTATGATTTAATGATAAGTGGTGTTTGGCAATATCAATTAAAAACTATTGTTAATATATTCAATGCAAAATAATGAAATGATGTTTTCCAAAGTAGACCTTTCTGGTTTCAAGATATCTGTCAGCCCTGACAAGTTCTCAGTAAAATCCTTGATTTGATTGGCTGAGAAGCTCAAGTCACTGACTGTTAGGGTGATTGTCAGGGCTGACAATTTTCATGAAATGGTGCCCTGGTCTACAGTGTATGCACGCTCATCCTTTGCTTGAACATGATTCATGATTTCATAAATTTTACATCAGACAGGCTTACAAGTGTAGGCATTATGTTGCTTTGAAAACAAACGAAGCACCTAACCAGCTGAGAAAAAAGGAAGGTCATTTGTACCCATGATGTACACATGGGTGCAACTAAAAGAAAGAAATCATTCAATGCATCCCTACCATAATGGCTGCTTAAAAGTGGGTGAGGTATTCAAATTGTTAAAAGCATGCAAATCAGCAAGGCCGAAGTGAGAGAACCATATCATGGATATGACCCTCATTGCATTTAGATTTACACAGACACAACAGTCAATATGGTACTGATATACAATGTATACATATGTATCACAAATTCAACAAATTTTATACACTATTATCTAGTATGGTTCACCCCAGTAAACAGTGTTATTACATTGTTAACTCCTACAATATACAAAGTTGGTACATACAATGTACATGCTTGAAATTTGTTTTATTGCAATCAGCTGATCTGCACTGCACATTATTTTCAAAGCACATTCTATGGAAGCTATAAAAATGAAAAAGAAAACCCCAATGAAATCAAGAAGCGAGTTCAACATAAAAAGAGATGAGTTTTAATAGTACAACCTTGTGTGTACACACTGTTATGTATGGCCTACATATTGTATACAATGTAAAATTCAAATGTAAATGATCTCTCATCCAAGGACACAATTCTGTAGCCAGTATGGGTGATTTCAAGTTTAGTGCTAGTGCTATCTTAACACTAACATCCGCGATTAAACTACCCGGTAAACTTGAGATCAGTTAAATAGCAAGCTGACCTAAAAATTATGAATATTCCCAGTACTGTAAAAGTGGAAATTTTCGCGGTGTTCAAATTTTCGCGCATTTCGCGCAACCAGAAACTAGCGCGAAAATAAAAGCACGCGAATATTTTTGCTTGCCATATGTGCCTGTGCGTGATGTCTTGATTCCGCGGAATTAAAAACACGCGAAACTCTTCCGACCCGGCCAAGCGCGAAAAATTAGTCACGCGAAAATATCCACTTTTACAGTAGCTGGTGTTAGGCCCGGTGCTGAAGGTCCCCTGCTGAACAAAGCTCCACCGTTTGTGTTGGTGATCTACATTGTGTCCCCCTATTTTAACAGTAGGCAAACGGTTGGCGTCCATTCTGATGTAAACGCACAAAAATTGAAATGCCGTACCAAAAGCGAGGCCAGCAAGAGACTTCCTCTCGGAGGTAGTCTTGGGCAAGCCCGAGGCCCGCCTTTTGTTGATTAACACAAATGGACCCAAATGTGTGGCCAAACAGCTGTACTATAGAGATCGCTGGAAGAAGAAAAAAAAAAATGCTTACATACAATGTACATATGAAGAGCGCCACTATGAAAGAAAAAAATTAATTAACATGCGAAAGAAAACTTTATTCGCCAAGTGTGACACAACAAGGCTGTGCAAACGCCTGAAAATGTGGGGCCGAATACCACAAAGTTAGGCTGGCCTCAGGCCAGCCCGCCACTGTAACAGGGGGTCTATAAAGTGTTTTTCCTCATTGGCTATTAAATACAATGTCCCAAAGCCTACTAGTCTCCCTTGAAGGGTAATCATACTGTATTTGTCATTACAACTTTGGTGTTGGTGTTAGTGTTGCTACACATGCCAGACCCACAGTCATGTCTATGGATGCACAATGTACATATATATGTACGTGCATAATCTACACTGATGCAATGGTGGCCTGAGGAATGTACACGAACACTACAATGTAGTAAGACTTGGCTACACAAATCTGAGCCTGGGAGCTGGATTATGTGAAGACTGTTGCATTTTGGAGAAGTAATTAAACGTTTGCTATTTTAATCCACCTTCCCCATTATGTGTCTGAAACTATTATGCAGTTTAAACTATTAGTATGACTACATCTTTCAAAACGTGACTTGAGCCAAGCACCACAATTTTTTTCAGTCATGCAATGCCAGCGCAATCCATGGACTTTGCAGTAGTGTGAAGATAACACCAGGTGTTGGGGTTGATAATTGCGACCGTTATCGCTTGCATCAATCTGACCGTCGGTGTTGGAGCTTGATTTAAGGCAGTTGATTGAAAGATAGCACTAACACCAGCACTACATTTTAGCACCAACCTTGAAATCACCCACTGTATTTGTACATTTGCAAATACTTGACTCATCGGCAAATTTCCTTTTGTTTTCAGCATGTCATCAAGTTTTGGCATGGCGCATGGAATAATTGCACATTTTCTGAAATGATGTTGGGCAAAAACCTTCCAACATTTTGTTTTGATACTAAAATCCCTGTAGGACAACCTTGCTGGACATACATGTACATGTACAATGTACCTGTGCATTATTTCATTTGCAGAATTGCAAACACTGAAACTCACAACATCTGAACGCAGTCTGACTACCATTTTTAGGTCGAGAAAAACAGGATTTTATTCAAAATGAAACACAGGTGACATACATGTACACTGTAATCTATTTAATATGACAGGTATGGACTACATTTGCACAAGGCCAGACGAATATGCGCCATACAGGTGTATCTGATAAGAAACTTCCATAAGACACAATGGAAACACGCAGTGAATTGTTTTTGACATGCTGTTATGCGTCGGACATCGCCTTAACCCCTTGAGGACGGACTGATTTTGCTACAGCATGCATTATCCACAGACACGTGCCTGAGTATACTAGGGACTCGTCCTGAACAGGTCGCATGCATTTTTCAGTTGATGTGACAATCAAATTCTATAATATTAATAAATTTGATATAATACGAAAGAAGAAGTCAGTCTCAATATCTTATTGGAACACTAGTACATGACTCTGACAATAAATTTATGTCAACATCAATAGAACTAGAAAATCACTCTGAGAGCGCAGACCCCCACCCAGCAGCTAATTTCCACCCATGATCTTGCTCTTCCCAAAGAGATTTTTCTCCTCTCAACCACTGGGGAAAAGCTCTTTGGGCGAGAGCAGTGATTTCCACCCATAGGTATACATGCTGTAAAATCGCCTGATTTCCAAATATAGAAGCCTTTGTTACGTCATAAACCCTCAGCTGCGTGGCGCGCCTCACCCTAGCAGAAACTAAAGCACGCACTTTAGTGTGCGTTTGAAAACCTCAAAAATGCGCAGCTTGAACTTGCGAGTTCATTGACCCTACATGTACCTGTCAAAATATAAAAAATCCTTCATAAATTCCCCCAAAATTCTCAGATTACGACCAAAATTTAATCATTTGTTACTTGTGTCATTCTCAACCTTTCCTGTAAGTTTCATCCAAATCCGTTAACTACTTTTTGAGTTATATTGCACACGGACAAACAAACAAACAAAGCAATGGTAACAAAAACATAACCTCCTCCCTTGGCGGAGGTAATAACACCTACGTACATACATTGTATAACCCCATACAATGTATGTTGGCATCTGCTTTAATACACAAAACCAGCAGGTGCCATGCATGTATATAGTTTCAGATTACAGTGTATGCTGAATCTAATGGTGTGGTTAGCTTTTTGCTAACTCCATGCCTTGGAGAGTTGATAATACCTTGAAAACACAATCACACTCACAATCCCCATGCCCCTGACAATGACTCTTGGTTCATTCATTAAGCTATTGGAGAACAAATACTCATTTGTATTTGTAATGGTCATGAGTGAGTTAACCATGCAAACAAGACAGAGGAATTATACATGTGGAGTGGCAGCTGTTTACTGATCAAATGCAAAAGTGCATCCACAACGCACGAGTCAGTTTCTTGCAAACAGTTTCTTGCAAACAGTATGTGCACAACACCACTTACACGTAACAATCTCATTTAATGATGAGTTGGAGTATTACAAATGCCAATTTAAGTGACTCATGAATTCATAATTCATTAAGCTCTTAGTAGGTTAATCACTTGTCCAAAACTACTAATCGACAAACAGGAGCACGTTAGCTTCATAAGACTCTTTGGTGATGAATGCAGATAAATGTTGGTAATGCAGCATCAGTTCCAAGGCTGTAAAACTTCACACAAGCTATCGTTTGACAGTCCACTGCACTAGACTTGCTGCATGCTCACTGGCTGATGATGCATATTAGCACCCGTACCAAGGTTCAACCTCCTGTGCCAAAGTTTGACCATGCGCAAAAGCGTGTAGGTTTCTACATGTAGCAGGCGGTCAAATTTTGGACGCCGTTGTGGTCGAATCGTGGGCAGCTTGCGTTACTCTCCCCACACTCACTACCGGGTACTGACTGGCGCTTCCTAGCTATGCTGGGGTTATGGTGGTGGTGGTGAAACTTGCCATCCAGCGAAGCAAGACAGGGCGCGTACCAGACTGCAATCATGCGTAAACATTAAAGTTACAAACGTATGCACCCAAATAGCACACACAGTATGATGACACAATGGGCCCAAGGGGAGTTGCTTCTGCGCTGGTGAAGATACTTGTTCAAAAAATGCACATTTTCTCAACACTGTGCGCTCATTAACCGCTTGCTGGAGCCCTCAGGTTAAGCAGCTTATCAGCTTTTTTTGCAAATGCAACTTGGTCATCGTTTCATTCTTACTTGAGGGGAAAAAATTTATATCTTACCCATTCAAAACCAATCTTTCATTTGTGTAAGATGCTGCAATTTTATGATATTTATCTTTAACAGTTGGGTATTTTTATGCACTAATGTTACATAAAGTTACTCCCAGAATCCCTTTTAGATTATTTTTCGCTGAACAGCACTATCCATAATTACAAAACTATCATCTATATCACATGCTCACCTCATTTTTTTTTAAATTCAGTCATAATGGTATTCTATCCCACAGAAATTAAAGCATCAAAATCTTAAAATGATTTCAAAATTAAATATATGGCCTTTTTTACGATCAGTGGTGTAACTTTTGTACTCAGAGGGTCAAAATTTCAAACAAAATATTTTTTCATTATTCTGTTTGATTCCTGTTGAAAAGTATTCAAATTTTTGAAAAAATAACATTTCAGACCTTAAAGCTGAAGAGTTATTGGTGTAATTTATGGAAAACCCTGGCACCTGAAGTAAATTTAAGCAAAATTTTGTTTTCATGAATTGCACCATAATGACAAAACTCTGTAGTCAAACTTCACCATGCAAAGTTTATATGGTCAACAACAATATATGGTTTGTGAATCAAAACTATTTTGGGGTTGAATATAAAGTGAATTAAAAAAAAAATACATGAGATTTATAAATTTTTGGTAAAAATTCCAATTGACATGCAATTTTTAAGATTTTAACTATTTATTGGGGAGCAAGACAGGTCAAACTCTATACTATAACAAGTCTTTAAGAAGGGCTACCTTCCTATGTAGGTTAAATGAAATTCCAATCATTTCTTTATATCTTGGATTTTTCACACATGGATGTTTCGGAGGTGACAGTTAACATAATGGAATGTTTCGGAGGTGACATTAATATTAACACTCAGTTTTTTTGAGAATAAGTGACAATAACACAAAACTTCTTCTTTTTATCAATGTTTTTAATAATTGTAACTCGAGAACAAGAAATTAACTCCTGTTTCAAGCAGATAAACCACACAGAACAAGTGTTTTTTTACACTTCATTAATTAGCATGGGCACCGGTAGTTTGCCTTCCATTTGGACGAAGGTTGTAAGCTAAATATTGTAATCTGAAGAAACATGGCATTCCATTTTCTACCTTAAATTGAGATGAGGGTGTGAGATCACTTTAGTAATGTTTCTTTGCTCTCAGAACATTTTATTCCACAACACCAGGGAAGAATCACCTCGTTTCGGAGGTGACATTCAATGTTAACATTGTGTTGAAATATTCATTTACAGTAAGAATATGACGGACATAAGCTAGATATTGTAACCTGAAGAAACATGGCATTAAATGAGGGTGTAAGATCATTTTAGTAATGTTTCTTTGCTCTCAGAACATTTTATTCCACAACACCAGGGAAGAATAACTTTGTTTCGGAGGTGACATTCAATGTTAACATTGTGTTCAAGTATTCATATAGTATGTCCCCCCCCCCCCCCAAAAAAAAAAAAAAGAAAAAAAAACAATTACAATTAGACTTTTGCATTGATAGCACCCAATACAATGATTAAATCAGCTAAAATCTACTTTGGGGTTTTAAATTATAACATCTTAGCTCTATTTTGCAGAAAGCCCAATTCAATTTGGTTAAGTGGTCTCAAAGAAATGTGGATTGTTATAAAGGCTGTTAGGAGTCTGATTCTTCCAAGTTTAGCACTTGGATGCTCTTGGAACTGCATATTAATGTGTAAACACAATATACAGAACTTGGAGGGAAGGGATTCCTGACATGCTCTACAAAAATCCTCATTTCTCTTTGACCTCTGAAGCAAATTGAATGGGGTTTTCTGTAAGGTGTGGGCAATGAGTTATAGTTTGAATCCCTGAAATTGTATTTTAGATTGATTCATTATCTTTAAAGTTATCGTTGCAGAGGGTACCATTGTAATTTTTTTGGTGGGGACATAGGTTATGAATGCCAAAAGCAAACATTCTTATTTGACTTGTATTATGTTTTTGTTTGCACATAGTATTATAAATAGATTAATTCAACAATGTTCATGAATTCTTCATCATTCTTGATAGCCACCATACAAATGTTATAATACTGGTGAAAGGTGTTTGGTTCATCTGGGATAAATTTTCTATATATACCAGATTCATTTAAACTGTTGACATTACTAAAATATATTTTATGTATCTTTCTGAATTGCTTGAAAATTACCAGCAAATCATATATATTAGTCACTTTTGAGAGTAAAAAGTATAAGATAAGAAAAAATCATTTTATTGTTTTGGAGGTGACACAACACAGAGACAACCCAACTTCTCAGGTGTTAACTAATATATTGTGAACATTCATGTCTTTCCTCATGGCTTTAATTTTCAAATATAAGCTCTTTCTTTCAATTCTTACTTGTTATTTTGTTTTGTTATTCTCTTTCATGATAGTGGATACCAGCTCATATTTTGTTTTAGATTGTAATTCATACTAATCTTTAGCAAGTTTTTACAGTTTGGTTAAGACAACAGTTTGTGTTTCCCAGCTGAAGAGAGCAGCATAATGCTTTTGTGTGAACTAATGGGAAATTTTTTTTTTGTTCAGTAATTTTACCCATCAACTTCACAGAAGGTCCCGGACACAAACTGGTCTCAAATAACCCTATAAGGGACCGAAAAAGGACAAGTTCACCTCAATAGACACGAGGGTTGAGTAAATACAGCAATATTAGTTAAACACATCAGTGAGAGTTTGAGGAAAATAAGGCAATCCGTTCCAGAGTTATGAATTTTTGAAGTTTCTGCTCAGTCAAAGCTGAATGAGAAGACTTCTATAGCTTGTGATGTCACACGTGTACAAGGATATAGAGAAAGTATCAAGAAAATTCAACATATTTTCACTTTTCTTGCATAACAAAAGAACACTTGACTTCTCTCTTTTGGAAGGCAGGGTGAATAATACTGCCCTAAAATACATCAGAAGCGAGTTGAAGAAATGTGCACTTTTTTTCAAAAAGTAAAGTTTTGTGAAATTCACTTATATTTTCTTTATATCGTTGTATGCATGTGACATCATACACTGTCGTAGTCATCTCATCCAGCAGTGATTGCATAGATACTTAAAAAAAACCCATAACTTTTGAATGGATTGTCCAATTTTCCAAACTTTCAATGATGTGTTCTACTAATGTTGTTGCATTCACTCAATCCACATGTTTATGAAGGTGGACTTGTCCTTTAAGAAACCATTTTCTTTTCCTTGAAATTCCAGTACTTAAGTCAAATTCTAAGATAAAACATAACAAAACAAGGTAAACACGTCATCAAAATTATATTGAGATAGAACTACAAATTTTGTTTTTGGATCTTTCCCTTTCCAGTCCTGGGCACTTGTTCCTCTGTTCACTTTAGTTGTCAGATAACTTCAATAATCTTAAAAAATACAATGTCATAAACAGTTGGTTCAACTCGGAAAATGTAATAATTATTGTCACATTTAAAAGAAAAAAATCACATAATTTTGTTTATGATTACCACGTTGTACATGGAAAAACAACAACTAAGAATTCAAGAACAAGTTGTGCACCAGCTACATAGGCATGTGGCCTTTTTGTGGAGTTTGATTATTTTATGATTTTTTTTAAGATTGTGGACTAGGGCATGCATGAACTGCCACATGTATCACTTTGGTATCAAGGGAATTCTGGTGAGCTAGGTATACAAAAGTCACTTCTATTGTGATGATTTTGTAGATATTAAATGTATTTGAAAATGTTAATAGATAGTGAAAAGGAACTGAAGTCTTGCCTTTCACTATCACATAACAATATGGTGTTAACAAACAATGTCACCTCCGAAACACAAGAAAAAGCAACCTACATGGAAAGCTTTGATTGGTAAATCTTCACAACTAAATTGCTTAAATTGGAAATCAAGCTTCTAAGATGAAAGCATCTATATGTTTACTTAACTAAAGCAGGAGAATTGATCTTGATTACAATATTATATATACAACAGATGGGTGTATTTTGTGCATTCTCTTTGTTAAAAAAGTGAAAAAATGTAAATTTGCCCTAAAACATACAGTATAGTAATAAAAATAAGAGTGAGAGTGTGTTAGTTGATTTTTCCACTTTGAGACTTATGTTACTAAAATAAATGAAACCATTGGTGTACATGATATGGTTTCTCTTCAATAGAAATGAGCAAAAACTCTTGTTAACAGTGTTTTGTCACCTCCGAAACAGTAATTCTTAGTTTTTATTAGATCTTTTATTAATCTCTAGAAAATTCTCACTTCCTGTTGCCATATTGCTATTTTCATCCAAAAGAGATTCCTGTCAATTGGACAGAATCAAACAAAATTGCTTTGTCTTTGAGAAATTATCAAATATAATACGCTTGTTGTTTCGGAGGTGACGATTGTTTCGGAGGTGACAAGTGTTAACGGAAAATTGTAAATTGCTCCAAAATGAAAACAACAGGGTATATTTCTACTACCTTCCTTCAGAGATAATGTGAGGGGATATGTTACATTTTTGTAAATGTAATGTATAACTGATGTCAAGAATAAAAAAATCAAATACATAAATCTGTTGTCTCGGAGGTGACAGAAAAGTTAACGGAAAAGTTGCATAAATTTATAAACACTCACCAAAAAATGATAAGCTATTTGAATCAAATAATCTTTGGATCAAAGTTAAGTCAGATTGATTACTATTCTGTTTTGATGGAAATTAGCAAAGTTGAATTTTATAATTGTGAGCAAGAGCTAACTCAAAAGAGGGGTTAATTGTTAACGGAAAATGTCACCTCCGAAACATAAAGTTTGGACAATTTCAGTCTTTAAAGAAGACAAAGCAGAACCTGGTAAACATAATAATTCTTAATGTTGGATACCTGTCTATCACCACAACAACAAAAATAATGAAAAGGAATAAACAATTTAATATGCTAGGTCTGACAAAAAAACCACGTCAGAGTGCATACACCAAAAGTGTTGGATTTCAAGCATGTAAGTGCATGCCACATCTGAAAGAAAAAGAGAGGAAAGTTCATTAAGGTACCCAAGGTAGACACTGTGGGTGGTAAGTTTATGAGAAAAAATAATGCATATCTGTCAGTGTATAAGAAAGTTATACACCAATTAGTGCCAGAACCGTGTTTTACACCACTGATTGTAAAAATGGCCATATACAATCTTTATTGGAAGATTACACACATACATGTAGCAAATTCAAGGCGTACAATGTATTTTGTTGTTGCTGTTTTTTGTTTTCGTCCATACCTCTGTAGTTGTTTTGTAATGACTGCACTGTTTTGACTTGTTCTGTTTTGTCAACTTAACCGACATTTTTTTCTTTTTTAAATCTGTCAAAGGTATGCATGTTACAGTATACATGGGTAAGCTACAAAGTGTACTCACAAGGGCTTTTTCCTTTCTTGTTGCTTCCCAAACCAATGGCATTGTCTTTGTATGTAGTCATACCGCCACATTATTTTTAATTGTATGTTGTATGTCCTATGAATTTTTCTCTATTTGTATCTCATCTTGTACTTTCATGTTTTATTGTACACATGCTCTGTATATCTTTAATGTTTGGTGCAAGATAAACTAAACTGAAAGTGAAAATTGGTAATATGACTGTGGTTTGAAAGAAAAGCAATTTTCTAGAGATACAGTGTAGAAATGTCACTCCACCATGAAATTTGAAACATTGCAGAGAAGTTGGTAAAACATGAGAGAATACAATCTGTATTATTCTGTAATCACAACGATCCTAGACTACAGTAGTATCAATATTCAATGTTAAAACAATGCATGGGCGGTGGTTTCTAAACCTCTGGGTTGACAGTCAATGTCAGATTATCGCTCAAAGGGACTCTATGCTTCGCTGTTTTTACGTGATAGTTGGGGAAACATTTTTGTTTGCCTAAAATGAACATAACACTTACAGCTCATGTAGGTTCTTGAATGTACAATATGATGTATGTGCATACATGTAGAGGTTGCGGTGTTGAGATTTTCCTGCTTTTCGCACACCCAGAAACTAGCGCGAAAATAAAAGCACGCAAATATTTTTGCTTGCCACATGTTCCAGTAGTTGGTGTCTTGCTTCTGCGGAACTAAAAACATTTAAGACTCGTCTCACCCGACCAAGTGCGAAATATAAGTCACGCAAAACAATTCCACTTTTACACTAATTAAGCCTATGAATGGGCTATGTAGTAATCAGTACAGTATGCCACACATAATAATAACTGTGATTAGTGTTAGGTAACATCCCCAGTATTCGGTCACTTACAAGCTTTTTTACAATATTTTTCAAACTAAAATAATACATACATACATCATCTACAGCAATGTATGTGAAATATATCAAATTTCTTTAATCTCAACTTTCATTTTGTTAAATATCTCACAGAATTGCACAAAATCCTGAAATATTTCACCTTGAAAATTCCCCAGTATACGGTCACCGGCACCAGTATTCGGTCACGCGATGTGCACGTTCAAAGTCAATGCATGTTCAAGGCAGCTGAAAAATGCACGCGCACGCTACCTTGTTGGCGCAAAATTGCATCGGGGGAGTTTCCTGTTGTGAATGAGTGTGCAAGTATGTGAATTAATGTGATTTGGGTGTGTTGTGACAGTTGAACTTACTGGCTGGTGACTAGTGATAAGTGACCGAATACCGGGGGCTGACCGAATACTGGTGCCCTTACGAGACCAAATTCTAAAGTTCTAGGATCGTGTCATTGTCGTAAATGATCTCCGTCATCTAGAGTAAAATATCCCGTTTGCGGCAGTTTAAGCATTGTTAAGAGTTTTTCCAACTTGTAAACAAATCAGGCAAATTATTTTCAACCATTTCATATATCATAGACAAGATTATTAATTAACGCAATTGTTTTCATGAAAGAAATTTATCATTGACCAACGCAGTTTTCATGATTTACCAGGGCAAAACCCGGCACAATTTTCGCCGATAAGGGCGATATGCGACGTAGTATTTCTGCTTGCGGCACGATGTACAATCCCTATGCAATACGCGCGTGCTCCGCGATCTTTAGCTGAACGCCTTCACATGTCTCGCGAACGTTGCGTAAGCGCCAATTCCCATTGCGAAAGCACGTGAAAATAGCGTGCGCACATGCATTGGCCGCAAAACAAGATCGCAATTCTGGCGGTGTTGTTGATGTCTTTCTCGTGTTTTTCTCATTTTTTTCGACGGTAACATCCACTTTCCAAAAAAAATGGCGGCCCACATCGGCTCGCGAAAATACTATTTTACGTGAGGATATGTTTTCAAAATCCATGAACATCGAGAAAACAACAAAAAATCCAGTTTCTTGGACCATTGTTTCTTAACTGTTATGTTAAGAAGTACCGAAAATTTCATTTTAGATGCGGTATGTTGTCATTTAGGTGAGAAAATTTCACTTTCGTCAGAGATCGTGCCCATTTTATCGGTTGGTTTTGTTGATTGCTAGTGTGTTAGTATATGTGTAATGTGCATGTAACAGTGCAATGCTGTGTTTAGCTGTATATTACCGTGTATGTTGTACCTGCCGTGAACGGCTGTACGGCCGCTTACTGACGCAGTTACTCTAATGAAATGTTAGATGCCGCTGCCGTAAAGCGGACGTAATCCAGATCTATGGACTGTAATATTAATAATATTATGGTGTTATACTCTTGAGAAACCCATCCAATGGCAATAATACTCCAGGAACCCGTATAACCCTGCTGCAGGGTCATTGTTCTGCCACTTCTGGATTGTGGTGCGTACTGCGTAGGTGCCCAGGCCCAACTCACTGTTGTAGGGAGGTCAGCCCATAGCCGTAGTCGGCTGACCTTGTCAATCAGTACAGCCCACATGCCACACTTGCACACCATAGCACAGGCAAATAGGTATCTAGATCTATATCTACTTTTAGTACTAATGTAATAGCCTACTACACTAGTTAGTGTAGGCCTACTGCTGGTACTAAACTACACACTGCACTAGTCTACTACGATCCTCACTTGGGTATGTAATTTACGCCAATGACGGTCTATGCAACTGATGTGACTGGACAGTATTGCTATAATGCTCCTTTACGCACGCGTCGTGTATTGACGTGCCGGTGACTAGACTGGCATAAAAAGAGGGACGACAATTAGCGTAAGAGCTTCGTCAAATTCCTGAAATGCTTTATTTGTTACACTACGGGCTGATGAATATTAAAATTAAGTTATTATCAGTCGCAAAAATCAAAGCAGACGCTAAGTTTCTCTCTTGTCTCACCATAGAAAATCGTTGTCTTTATCTTCATACGAATTGTGAACTCCATTGTAATTGTACACGGGAGGTGCATGTGTCCGCTTTCTTCCCCGAACGGCGACCCGTGTTGTCTGCCTGCTGCCAGCGTTGTTGTTTGCCATTTCCCCTACTTTCGCGAAACCGCAGGGGCTGAAATTTCTCCAGCAAATGCTCCAAGCTCTCAACAAATTCGCAGGGATTTCTGCAGTGCAATCGACTCTCCAGCAAACGCTCTACGCTTTTTGACCTCGACACTGTGTGATTTTTCTTCCAAAAGTCATGTTTTCGGAAAATATGTCAATTTTCGCGTTGTGAGTAATGACAACACCATTCCGGATGTGTGCGAAAGAAGACTTATTCCGCATGCGCATAGCCAGCTCGCTATGAGCCCGCCGTGCAGGCTGATGGGAAATTCCAAGGGTATCGCTAGAGCTCGTTGCTGCTGTGCTACGCAATTCCAAAATGAATGCGGCGTGTTCAGATTTTTTTTTTTTCCCGCTAGATCTACTTTTTAGTAAATACCTCTCCAAATTGTATCAACGCATTTTAGTTCATCTCGTTATCGCAATTTCCGTATTTTGTTTGAAATATTCTAAATAGTAAGTGAATAAAGTAGTTCTCTCGACTCGTATGAGATAAGACTATGTTATAGGGTTACCGAAAAAATTCGACCATCAAAACCAAGTTTTCGTACCCAAAATTGTTCTCTCCTGCAGGTGCTACTTTCAGTAAAAGGTCATTCTTGTGCAACTTTTTGTGTTGTATCGGATTTGACTCAAGGCGAAAGCTCACATTATACGATGTAGGCCTACTAGTCTTGAAGGCTTTCTAGGTAATCATTTACATTAACTATTACAGGCCTATGAACGCGTATAGTTATCACTTTTGTGGGGCCTACAGATTCCAATTCCAAACCGAAGTAATAATCTTTTTATACCAAGTTACATGTATCTACTGTCCATTTTTTTTATTAAACTTAATTTATTCCATTAATATATTTATATTTATATGTATAATATAATCATTATGTATGCCTATACACTTTTATACTTTATAGTAGTAGTAGTATACATAGTAGTAGTAGTAGTAGTAGTAGTAGTAGTAGTAGTATAATTTTTTGCTGTGTCGTGGTATCCAGGGCCTAAAAATTTTTTGATATTTATATCAAGGGACGCAGATAGAAGGGAAGCAAAAAGAATCAGTGAAATTATACAACTTTTATATTTTGTGGAATGACAAGGAGGTGGAAGGTCCCTACATATTCGGATATATAATCTTTATACAAATATAATATATATATATATATATATATATATATATATATATAATGGTATTATTATCCGCGTGTTGGAATAAGAGCATGAAGACGATGAAGACAAACAAGTTGACATAATGCATTAGAATCCAACTTCATTTATTTGTAAACCTGAGTGCACGGATCTTCCTCAGGGTAACAGTGATATTTGTATTTGAAGCTCAGCACAGAAATATTATTACAGATATTTTCTGTGCTGAGCTTCAAATACAAATATCACTGTTACCCTGAGGAAGATCCGTGCAAGGGTCGAAAATTTGGTTTACAAATAAATGAAGTTGGATTCTAATGCATTATGTCAACTTGTTTGTCTTCATCGTCTATCATCAGTAAATCATATATTTATATATACCTATATATATATATATATATATATATATATATATATATTTATATATATATATAAAATATGATATTTTTGTCATGTGATCATGAGTAAAACGATCAAAAATTATTATGCGTATAATCATTTCAGTCTCTCGCGATGATTAACCATATTAATGGCTGTATTCATGGCATGCATGCAAGTCTTATTATGAAGAAAAATATAAAGAAAAAAAAATCACGCCGACAGTTCCGAATGCCATTATGAGAGACAATTAAACAAGGCTGTTGTTCAGGTCTTTTTCTCCTCTCTCCCATGTAATAGGCCTAATGTTGCATGTTCTTCCTATTTTGCTCATCATTGTTTCATGAGTAGAGTTTGGTTGTTCTTTGTCAGTTGGTTTGTTTTCTGTACTTCTGTTCGATGATCAGTATAGGCCTATATTATGCAACAGAGATAAGGCAACATAATAAGGACGATGTATTGCCATCAGGAGAGTAAAAACAAAACGGAACAAAAACAAACAAATATGCATGAACTCATCCTCTGTTTGATACCTATTACTAGTATATATACACTGCAAAAAGTCCGGTGTTAAATATGAAACACCGAGCTGGTGTTAAATTTCCGGTGCTCATTCATGGTGTTAGATTAACACCTCCGCTTTGCGGGTGTCATTTCAAAATATATATATATTTTTTTTAATACTATAAGTAGTTTCTTAGGGATTGAATTTCTTGTTAATTCTGAACAAGACGATGAAGAATTTTCCGATAAAGTACTTGATTTTTGAAAAAAAAAAAGTGCAAACACATTTACAGCACAGTAACACCAGTTGGTGTGGTCTCCTATTGAAGCTGGACGGGTGTTATACCATTGAAATTAACACCATCCATATCAAATCAACACCATGCGGTGTCATTAATGAATTAACTCTATAGCGCAGTGTCAAAAATATCACCAGCCACAGTGTCAAATTAACACCACGAAGTGCCAGGTGAACACTTTTTAACACCGTCACAATACATTTTCTACACCTGTGGGTGTGGTCCTTTATTGAAGCTTGATCGGTGTTTTTAACACCCATGGTGTTAAATCTAACACCGATGTTTTTACAGTGTAGGCCTACAGACGAATCATAGACATCACCTTTTGGGAAATGGCAAAGAATGCATGCACATGCCATCGATATTCGGCCAAATGTTTAAATTCAACCAAAGACTGAATTGAAATTGGAAGATTGAAATCCTCGAATTCACCCCTTTTCTATGAAAGCTGAATGTGATTAATTTTATACAGTAATTATATTCCGGTCGCCTTTGTATCATCATTGTGACACATTGTTTGAGCATGGACCTAAAAGGTCCATGGTTTGAGTAAAGGCCCTTGGCGTGTTTGACTGTGTGCAGATACTGGACAGGAACGATACTTAGTCGATTTCTGTTTCTGAGGTATATAAACGGATATTTAAAATTATCGTGTAAACCTGCGTGGCGTATACATCCGTATGTTACTAATATCGACAAGTTATACTTTATTCAATAATAGTCGACACGCACGGGAACATGAAGAGACAATTTTGTCGACTTAATGATACGCGATTGTCAACTCACGCGATTGTTCTGTATAATTTTGAAATTTTGACATATTCATTGAGTCGGGCTACCCGATTTATCGACTTTAGAACATACAAAGTCGACTTTATACGCGAGGGTATGACATTCTGTACACCGACACGTCAGTGCAACCATGCAGCTGTGTGAATTGTCTTGGTTCACCGCTAATTCCCGATCTTTAGCGTCATATAATAGCACGCTAATCCCATTATAGGTCCCTGACGTGGTCTCTGGGTTCCCTTTTCAAGTTTAGTAGTGAAAGAAAAAGGATAATCCTAAAGATGAAAGGTCACTGAACAGCTTTAAAATAATGAATCAACCTCTATAGAGCCCATCTACAATAGACTTTTTGTATATAAAACTATAGATTATGCCCCGGGCGAAAAGAAGTTGTAGAGTATGCTAAGCCTATGAACGTCATGTATAGACTAATTGGCCAAAAAGTGTTGTGTCTGTCTTCACCAAAGTTTGACCATGATCAACTCAAAAGCCTCTCTCGGCTTTTTATATCCTGATACAACTTCGATGGATCGATTAATGATTCAAACTCGCAATCATGTCAAAAACACTCGAGTAATATAAACGCGGTCTTTATATAATAAACATGCACTGTTCGATAGCCAGTAGACCTCTAGATATAATGTACACATACGTGTACAGTATACCGGTCTTGTAAAGTGTCGGAGCAAAAATAATAGTCATGCACAGGGTGTGTACAGTAAGGGTGAGGATTTAGCTGTTAACGTTTTGCGAGATATTCAGAAACCACTCTATGAGATGTCAAAGAGCATGCAATTCTAAAGGGTATCAAAAGTTTATTTGATGAAAATCGGTTTTGAAATGGCTGAGATAGGACTATCCAAAAACAAGGTGAAACAAACAGATCCTAATAAAAGGTGTGGCCTGTCGCCTTTTATTATTATCACTTTTTTTTTGGAATATCTAAGCCATTTGCAAACCAATTTTCATCAAATAAACGTTGAATCCTTCTTAAAATTACATGCTCTTTCATATTTCATAAGAGGTTTCTCATTTTTTTCACTTAGGAATGTTCAAAATATGAATCCCCACCTCAACCAGTACTGTACGGTCCCTTTAAAGGGCCCGGAGTAGAAAAGCAATGAGATGAAATAGAGTTCTAATTCCCTGCTAATCAAGTGCATATTCATGGAGGGACAGTACGCGTGGAAAATGATCGTGATAGGCATGTGCGGAAAATGTATTATCCATCCCTTTGTCCTGGCAAAAAGTAAAAAAAAAAAAGGGGGGGGGGAGGGGAAGACCAATTTTATGCCTTCTAGCGAACTAACTAGGCTCTTACGGAGCAATCTGAATAGAGTAAATCGGTCTACAAATTATACCTCATTATTGGAGGCTGGACACCATTTCTCTCTGATTTAGGGACGAGCATTACGTTCCGGCATAGCCTCTATACAACTTAATTCAGGAAACGCGTGAAAATTATTGAGTGGTGAAACCGCACATGTAGTTTTCTTTTTTAAGGACCTTAAGTGGTTTTGAGCCGAAAAAGTCCTTGCAACTTTCACAACTGAAATGGATAAAAAAAAAAGAAAGAAAAAAAAAAGGGAGGCGAATTTACTTATGGTATAGGCCGAGAAACACGGTTTAGGGCCTAAGGGGTCAGCGATAGGGCAGTTATATACCCCCTGGACAATTACCCCGGACCCTTTCCCTGACCCTATAACCCTAACCAAAACTCTAACCCTAAAACCCAACCCTAACCCTAACCAAAACTCTAACCCTAAAACCCAACCCTAACCCTAATCTTTTACTCTAACCTTATCACTAACCACTGTTTAGCCGGGGAAGGGGGGTACGAATTTGAGACATCATTATCTTTCCGTGGATGTACAAACCTTGCATTGCCTTGGGAGGCTGACGGCGTCGCAGCAGTGTATGGCAGGCCAAAAGAGTCTTCCGCAAAACATCCACTTACAGGTTGACCGCATCTGTTGTTGTATTCGCCTGAATATTGTGTTCATTATAATTTAGCTGTTCTGTTCCTAAGTTTAAGCCCCATGATACCGACTTGAAACCGACTTATGATACAGATAATATTATGTCTCTGGCTGAAGCTTAGATTCTATTCTTGGTGTGTCGTCTGGCTAAGGCTCCAGGCAAATGCCTGTATGTGCTTTCAAGTTGTAGGACCTACATGTACAATGATACTCAAATTTCTAGATGGTTTCAGTTTACAGTGAATTTGCAAAATACTAAAATCTATTTGGCTATTTTACTTTTCCAATGCATGCACACTGCTCTTTATGTATTCTAGCTATCTAAAGGAAACCAAAGCCCAAATGATACATTTTATGGACCGAGTGAAAGCAATTTATAAAACCTGTAAAAGTTTGAGGAAAAAATCAGACAATATAATTTAGATTCAAAATTATTAATTGTAAAAGTTTTTTTGCCGTAATTGCTGGATATGGAAATTATTACGAGTTCATGACATCACTTTGGACAATATCAGAAATATATGTATAAGGGGAAATCAACAAAATTTCATTTTTTATAGGGTAGACAAGCAAGCAGCCAAGATGTGCGTATGTTGAATGATGGCATAATCTGTGTTAAGGGCCATAATTTCCCCTATTTTCTGAAAGAGGTAAGTTGAGTGCTTTGTTATTTTGCTAGAAAAGTGGAAATATGTTGAATTTTCTTTATATTTTTTTTATACTGTCGTCCACAATGACATCATGAAATGTAGTCTCCTCATGCAGCAATAATGGCAACGGAACTTAAAGTAAGAATTCAAAACTTCTGAATCAATGTTCAAATTTCCTCAAACTCTCACTATGTTCCACTAATACATTGCTGCTTTTACTAAATCCACTCTTATATTGGAGCTTTGGTTTATTTCAAATATGAATTTAATATTTGCAACTTTTTATGTCATTGTCATGCATGTAGGCACACTGTGTCTACATCAAAGTTACATGTACAAACATAACAATTCGACTAAGAATGTTTTTGTAGCTTACATGGTCACCCTCATGCAAACATAAGACTTTGATCCTTGTGATATGTTCATCCACATAATGTTACATGTATTCATGTTGTAAAGTGTTAACTTGATGATCATATGTGGTCCTCAGAGTGGGAAATCCTGTTCATTTGATTATGCATTTGATCATACAATGTTCAATACAATGTACATCAATAACCAAAATCAATAGAGAATATAAGAAAAAAGAAAAAGAAACCAAGCAATTTGTTCCACTGACCAAGCAAAGGAAAGTTACTTTATAAAAACAATTTTATTATTATATTTTTTAAAACCATAACAGATCTCTTAGTAAAGAGTTTCCAGGTAGCAATACACAACAGGGCTTCTCACAAGGAGAACGGCCACAGTAAGTTCTGCAAAACACATACACTTTTCAAAGTAGGTGACATTGTAGATAAACATATATTATGGTATCGGCTCTGTCATACAGTACATAACACAAAATTTCACCACATCAGAAACATAAACACAATTCTTGGGATTTTCTTTGGTTTAAACTTCATTCCATTTAATACTCATGATACCACTTAACGGATTAAAACAACATCGAAGTGAAGGTTCATTGTGGAGGTCATTCCATCAGTTTCAGCTATCTTAACTTGCATTTAACTTACTTCTGTTTCATGAATATCTACATACATGTATGTATGTGCACCAATTCAAAACATGTGCATGACACATTAACTGATAACCAACTATACATGTCATGAAGACTTAGGAGCTCCCCAGCAGTTCAAAGTGATCATAAATAAACCTTAAGGGTACTGTTTACCATAGGGAGCAGTGATCTAAAAATTATTCGAGATATCACACTTGAATCTTATGTGTATGTCAGTTGTATCACATAACATTCTACCATGTAAAAAATTTGCAATAAAGCCTATACGAGAAGATACAAGGTAATTTTCTCAGTAAACCATGACTGCAGACGGTTTACTTGAGAAATAGTTTTATCATGACTGTTGTTCACATTTTGTATAATACTTAACATTAATTATACTGATTCAAATTTTTACATAGGTTGTTTTGATCCTGAACTCACATCTTAGAACTATTTTGAAGCACCAAAGCTGGGTTTTTGTTTCATCTGAAAAATGGTAAATGACTTTAAGCATAAAAAAAAAAGGGGGGGGGAGGTAAAGAAATATCCCCTTCTTACATCTTCACAGGGTAAAAACAAAAACAATAAACAAAACAACAAAACTCAAGCTCATACAAACATAAAATTCAGAGATGTACCAACATCCATACTTTCTGATGGGGTATTATGTTCAACATGCATGGGATTTATGGTAAAATTTTGTTATGCTAAACTGGTGGAATGAGCATTATGATACAGTACAATGAATGTAACTTGCATCCTTGTTGCAATTTAACAATCCTTTAGTACGTGATGTACAGTACATTGTGATATTAGTCTGTCTTTTATTTGTATCAAAAGGGACGAAAGAAAGTTCTAACTTTTATTCGTTTGACTGTACGATCCCACTCTATTAGGTTCACCGGTGTAAGTGAATGGAATTCAACAAGTACTGTCTTGAAAAGCAGCACAACTCTTTCTAGATTTAAGTGCTTACTGAAGCGTTCTTTTTTTAAACAGTTAGCCATGACCAAGTAGACAATGTTCTTTTTATGCTGTCTTCTATGCTTATGCATAATGCATGTGTGTGTGTGAGTGTATACATGTATAATATGTACATATTAATGTGATGGTGTTTTGTTTATCTTCTTGATTTCACACAGAATCATTTGTATATACATGTTGTTATTGTAAAGTATATTGTAGTATTTTCATGTGTACGTAACCTAATGCAAGCACAAGATGCTTTCAAGGCTGCCTCTCATTGTAAACACCACTATTATATGTTTTTGTGTTTTATTTTGCTGAATAAATGGCCTAAATTGGCCTCAATCAATACAAAGATACACAATAACAAATCTCCTTTCACACTTACAATCTCTACTTGGAGTATATCCGGTCCATAATGGAAAAGAACTCTAAAAGTACATCAGATGCTTGACTGTGCAGCTAGTACAAGTTGTACGTTGTAATGTCTCAAACTGTCACACTTTGGTTTTTTTCCCCCCTTTACAACAACGAAAAAGGTAACTTAAAAGACCAGTATATCTGTAGATTGTAAGGTCCCTTCAACTCAACTCCACTTGCAGCAGTGGTACTTACATTAGGCACCACAGGCACTCTAGATGCTTTACCTCTCCCATAGGAAGGGACCCAACAGTTGCTTATTAAATGATAGTGAACATGAATGCTTTCATAAAAGTAAAATCTTATATTCAATATCCAAAGTGCATCTTACATGGTGGAGCTTGTATCCTGTGTGACCCCAGCAAAACCCAAAGTAACTGCAGAATGCAGAAATACATACTGTATGTGTACTGTAGTGTAACTGATTGAAGCATACTACTGTACTACATGTATAAGAGATAGCCTACATTGTAACACTTCGTACTCAGCCAACTGCCTGTAAGAACCTTGTGGTACAAAGTTCATGAGGATTTCAGAATCATAGTAGGGAAAGGGAAATGCAGTCTTTCACATTCCAGCTCTTTTAAAGGATCTCATTAGAAACATAATATACACACAAAGATTTAGTTCCTACTGATGAAAAAATACACTTCACATTGACTCTGTAAATCAAACATTAATACACTGATGTGTTTCCTATCTAATTTCTACTTTACACATGATATGGTTAGATACACGTGTACAGCATTATGCTGCAAGTACAATGTACATTATAGCACATAGTAACCCAAATCTCTAAATGATGAGGGAGTTTATAATTTGCACTGCCTTGAGAAATTAATTGATAAGTCTGCCATTATAGGTTCAGTTCAATCCTTTTACAACAAATACGATTATAGTGAAATTCTTCTTACAACGAAGTAAACACGTGTATTCAGGTCCCCAAATTATCAAGTGCATTATTTATATAATGTACTTTACTATTCAGCTGTAACAGAATTTCAATTTAACGAAAGAAAACTGCTGGTGTGGAATACTTCATTGTGCTAGGAGTTGCTTGCATCGTAAAAATGTAAGAATACACCCTGAGCTAATTTCTGGGGATTAGTGCTTGTTGTCACACTACATATCACTGCAGCATTATAATTCTGCGCAACTGGGAATGAAAAATGATCGGTGGAACTAGTCAAAGCAGTACAAAGGACAGTTATTTCTTTGATGTCACTGAAACTATGCCTGCCAACGTATACCCTCATATCAAAATCAGGAACATTCCACAAAGCAGTTACGGAGATACTTCAGTGTACATGTAACATCCATCTCGATAGACAAAGATACAGAATCAGGGAGATATTCGTAATAACTGTATTCGGTTTCACCTATCGGGACATGAAGAAACACACGTATTGCTTTCAAGAAGCCTCCTGTGTAATCAGGGAGACTTATAAGCTCTGCTGGATTTCCTTTGATACCAATTGTCCCTTGCAATCACCAGGATTGGAATCAAAGTTTGCATGGTGGTGGTGGTGGGTGGGGGGGGGGGGGGGGTACAACGACAGGACTTGAAGACATCTTGCACTAGGTGCACACAGCAATGTATTTTATGTGACCAAACCTTTGAAATTCTAATTCACAGTGCCTGTATTCGAAAAAAAAAAAAATCTTTCATTAATATTTGTCTAAATTTCATTGAAACAATTTTTTGTGTACAGCATACACAAATTGCAATCAGAGATTCATATCATGAATCAGTTGTACTGTATCATCAAAGCACTACAAATTGTATTATTTTACAGAGAACATGATCAAGTGACAACCTTTGTCATCAATTTCTATTAACCCGTTGGGGATGAGTCCCGAGTATACTCGGACAGGTATCTATGGGAAATGCGTGTTGTAGCGAAATCAGTCCGTCCTCAACGGGTAGAAGTCCTAGTTGGAGACCAGCTCTGTGCAATTTACAGCTTTGTTCTTACAATATCTGTAATTGGTACACAATGAACCTACACTTTAGAAGCGTTACATAACTCTAAGGCTTTGGTGACACCACTTTCCTTTCTTTGCAAGTTACACAGCCAACATTTTCATGAGGTCACCATGCCAATGATCTCATTTGATGACCTACGATTCAAGTCTTTCATATGAGGCACATGCCATGCCAGGCTGCTGAAATCCATCCACCTTATTGTAGCTCCTGTCGAGTCCTAAATGAGTGCAAATGTCATCGATTGCACTGCTTTATTATGCTGCAAGGCATTAATATTCAACTTCGGCATTTGGTACTTTGGCACCATCTCCCCTGTGAGTATACAATCAGCTATACCGATTACATGCACATGTATACAATGGGTCAGATGTACTGCATTGTACATACTGTATACGCCATATATTTCGCGAGTCTAAAGAATCGAAAATTCCAAACGATTTCGCGAGTGGTTAAATTCGCGATTGTGGAGTCCTGTACAGAAGGGAGAAGTGTACACACGTATGTCACATTCACATCGGGATCAGAGTCAATATTTTCGCATGTTTTTAATTTCGTGAATAGCACCCGACTCGTGAAATTCGCGAAAAATAAAAAGCTTGCGAAATATTCGGCGTATACAGTATTACATGTATACATTTTCCTGAACAGTTTAACAGCATGGTTCATGACCCTCCCTTGGCTCCTGTGACATATTGACCATGACAGAAACCTATTCCTTTATATGAAGAACTTGTTCATTTATCACATGTGACCATGTAATATACAACTTATCTAACTTTCCAGCCCCTTTACTAACAATACACAGCCCTGTCGCTGTACACAAATGTGTAGTGCTTCGCACACCGTCTGGTCAGGCTACCCTTTACTACTAGCTAGTACTACAGGGCTGCCAACTCTCACGCATTGAGTGTGAGACTCGCACGTTTTGGTCCTTTCTCACTCTAAAACTTTATTTCATTTGCATGCCTTTCTATTGATCTCACTCATTTTGACTCCTAAATTATAGCATTGGCCTATGGGAGTCTCTCTCTCAACTAGTTTCCAGTGTTGGCAGCCCAGTAGTATGGTAACCCTACTACATATTGACTGCCCTTATTTAAACCGACTGCATAGTATTGGCGCACAGAACGCCAAGTACGCACTTCACTGCGCGCAGAGCACATACTGTAGAAATGGATTGGCTTTGACTGTCGTTGAGGATGTGTGGGAAAACGTGAAAATTCACTATTCATTAAGGACAGAATTTCGAATGAATACTTTCACTGAATCGTAATGTAAGGAAATGCTGGGAGCTGAAACGAGGCCACGCAAATTCGACGGTGATATTTTTGCACTGAAACTTCAAATCAAAAAGGGAACAACAGCATTTGATAGTGCTGGATTTTCTAAATCACGTAGGTCAAGTTTTTATGTGAATTTCAGTGTTAAATATTCTTATCAAGCAAATAAAGATTAAGCAGTCGATGTGTAGTACACAAAGTAGGCCCAACCATACTGTATTACTAGCTA
This sequence comes from Diadema setosum, assembly GCA_033980235.1. Classification (NCBI taxonomy): domain Eukaryota; kingdom Metazoa; phylum Echinodermata; class Echinoidea; order Diadematoida; family Diadematidae; genus Diadema; species Diadema setosum. The sequence continues at coordinate 7,444,266 of CM067069.1, read as the reverse complement.
CCTAAGAACGTTACATTGGCCAGCCAATTGCACTTCGTTTCTGAACAGAGCATAGCCATAGGACATCTTCTTTCCACTCCTTGCAGTTGGGTCACGACACAACTTTTGTATTTATAATCTCTGACTAGAACTCTACTCTAGGTCTACTACCAAAATGAGTCCTCATTTACACTACACTACAGTTCAGCCAGAGTCTACGATCCAGAGTGCTGCCCATGCTCACAACTGCACCAGCGTAGATCGAGCACAAAACAACAACAGACTTTTAATTCTGTATCGAGTGATGGACCGGACTACGACTAGAGTCTAGTATTTGACCATTGTTGCCATGTTGGACCACATCACAGATTACATGTATTATATCGAGGTCCATCATATTGTTGACTCATGTTTGTCATGAAACCTGGCAGGCTCGTATGAAGAGGACGTGAATCATGACAAACAGCGGTGACATAACCAGGCTCGCCGACACTTCAGTCTCATTTTCTAACCGCTTGCACAGCAACAATTCGAAGACGAATATCAAAGCCAAAATCAGTCCACTCCACAGGATTCGCATGATCCCAAGGCGGTAGAGATCGTCCACATACAGTCTGATGAACACGATGATGGAAAAGTAAGCGTTCAGGCCCGTTGCAGCGAAGAGGGGAAGGAACACGACCCACCACGAAGCCGTGATGATGGCTTCAACCTTCAGCGGCAGCAGGACGGAGAAGATCAGGAGACTCACGGCATGCACCCACATCTCGAACACGGTCATTCCAAGCCAGAGTCTGGCTTCGTTCAGGGTGAAGAGCATGGTCGTTGTATCCTGCTGTATCACCTCCAGTGTGCAGAGAAGATTCGTAACGAAGAAACCAGATTCCTCCAAGTACAGGCGATACTTTTTGGATTTGTCACGCACTCATTCCATCTGTGTAATATACTATTGTCACAAACAGTTTACAAAAATGATGTGACGATGACTTCCGTATCCTACGTGCGAGCAGGCATAGGCAGGATCCTTGTTGATACTGTACGTGAACTGTGCAGTGCCGTACGGCACTGGAACTGTGATGATGTACGGGGCGCCATCTTATGGATGGTATTTTCGCAATAATAATGCACAGCAACAGAACTTACGCAGGCTCTGAACATGAGTGCCGTCGAACTTCATGTGCCGTGTGCCGTAATAAAAAAGCGCCCTCATGTGACCTGGATATACCCAGATCAAAATTTACCAGCTGGGCATCCATGTAAGCACTGTTCGGGAAGAGTTCTGTGGTTCGGGCACCCGTCCCGCGTGCCCGCTTCATCATGAATATCAAGCAGTATGATTGAGTGTACGATCTTTGGATAAGTGCCCAGAACGCTGGATAGGTGTCATAATATTAGAGCATTGATGAATGCAAAAACGTATCGCCAGGAAATTTAAACATCTCGAAAAATTTCATCAACGGGGAATGTGAAATGTCTCGCCGGGAGATGGAAAATGTTCAGTTTTGCCGGGAAATGTAAAAACGCTGATGGGAAATGTAAAAACCATATATTTCAACGGTATTTACGTTTATACATGTATAGATGATGAATATTCATGTTGAAGCGGGACGGGTGCCCCAACAGTGCTTAACCTACCAATGAGTACCGCGTACTTGAGTATGCGATTTGCAAAAAGTGCAAATTCAGCCGCACTAAAGCTACTCTTTGTTTAAATCTTGATTGCAGCTTGTTTCAATGAGTTGTATTTTTTAAACCCGGAAGGTGCCAATAGCTTTGGACAAAAATTCATGGTTCCCCCAAATTCATATTCCCTTATTGTGAGTGCATTCTTACAGTATGCAGTCGTCAAAGAATTCCTCGACTACTGTAAACGCTGTTAATATCGCGTACAGATATTTTCGCGAATGACGATGTCATAGACATTTTCGAGAGATGTTGTTTTCGGGAATCGACGCCGACATTTACGTTAATGTTCTGGGAACAAAGCGCATGAGAGCATTTTCGCGTGTTCTTAAATTCGCGAATCCAACTGTGATTCGCGAAATTCGCGAAAATTAAACCCTTGCGAAAATAACAACTTAGGGGAGAGTGGGGTGAACTGGGACGCGGGAGAAGTGGCACACCCAGGCTCTGCCTGCAACAACTCTGCTGGGAAGTTTAATTTTGATTTTGATTTTGATTTTTTTTTTTTTTTGGGGGGGGGGGGGACACTTCTTTGTATTTTTTTGTATATATATATATATATATATATATATATATATATTTTTTTTTTTTTTTTTTTTTTTTGCATTAATGCGAAGTGCTCTCTGAATCCGCAACCCGTTGAGGACGAGTCAGGTGTCTGCGGGAAATGCGTGCATAATTGTAGCAAAATCAGTCCGTCCTAGATTCAACGGGTTAGATTGCTTTAGGCACGTAGCACACTGTTATAGGCCTTATGAATGAGTTCTGAGACAGTAAATTGCATTAAAAGATTTTGCAAAAAAGGTGCACAATTGTGATGTCAGCCGCCATTTTGAATTTCTGTCGCTGCTTGGGTAAACTGGGACATCACTGTTCCACTTTTCCATTTATTCGTTGTTATGATAGAAACATGGATTTTCCTATCATTTTCTTTAAATTTCAGGTGCTTTAATAATTGTTACTTTGATGGACCATAATGGATATACACGTTTTGCGATGAAAGTCTTCATGCGTAAAGTTAATATTCACACACACAAACACACACACACACATACACTGTTACACACACAAAGCATCACATCATAACCTAAACTAATTTAGGCCTATGATAGTAACACAGATCATTAAATCATGGTTGACTTGGACGTACTGCCATTCTAATGCACCAGTGTGACCAGCGAAACAAATTTGTGCTTGAAGCGGCCTAAAATTATGTTAAATTGCCATGAAATTATGTCACATTATGTCAACCAGATGTGGCACCTCATCAGCTGACAAAACAAAAACAAAAGCAAAAACAAACAAAAACAAAACAAAACTAAAAACAAAAAACACTAAAAAACAAATCAAATTGAATTGTGCCCAATCGCACTGTGGTGCCCAATCATCCTCCCATCATGTACATTGTGCCGGTGCCCGATAAGCTGACAAGCAATAACAACAACAACAACAACAACAACAACAACAACAACAACAACAACAACAACAACAAAAATCCTCAAATTCTATGCTCCCAACTAAATCGTGGCGCTCAATCGACAAAACAAAACAAAAAGCACTGTCTTCACGACTTTTTATTGTCAATTTCGTCCAGAAATCAGCTCACAAACTAAAAAAAAAAACGCCTGGTGATTTCCTTTTTGTAGCGATTATGCTAGAATTATACTAAAAAAAAAACACAAAAAAACAAACCAAATTATGCCTAGCATAATAATGCTAGATGCTGAAACGTCCATGCCAGAAGCGAGCGGAGCGAGCGAGGGGGGAGGGGGTGTCCCCCTCCCACGGTAAGAACTTTTTGCATTTTGATGTTGAAAAATGGTGCAATTTCATGAATGTTTTTGCGCGTTTTATCAACGTGAAACAGTCCCACTTTTTTAAGGTAGCAGTACGTGTATATTTTGATGTAGATTATTATTGAACAATTTGCCTATCGTAAAATGGTATAGTTTAAATACACTTCTTGTATTAATTCTTTTCACTGAATATCATGAACGCGACTGAACCCGAGCGAGCGGAGTGAGCGAGGGGGAGGGGAGGGTGTGGGAGGGGGGTGTCCTCCCTCCCATGGTGAGAACTTTTTGCATTTTGCTGTTGCAAATGGTGCAATTTTATGCATTTTTTGCGTGTTTTAACGAGTTGAAACAGTCCCACTTGTTTAAGGTTACAGTATATTTTGATGTAGATTATCATTGAACAATAATTGCCTACAATATGGTATAATTTAAATACACTTCTTGTATTAATTCTTTTCATTAAATATCATGAACGAGACTGAACCCGAGCGAGCGGAGCGAGCGAGGGGGGAGGGGAGGGTGTGAGAGGGGGGTGTCCCCCGCTCCCACGGTAAGAACTTTTTGCATTTTGATGTTGCAAATGGTGCAGTTTGGTGCATGTTTTGCGCGTTTTATCGACGTGAAACAGTCCCACTGTTTAAGGCAGCAGTATATTTTGATGTAGATTATTATTGAACAATTTGCCTATAAAATGGTATAATTTAAATACACTTCTTGTATTAATTCTTTTCATTGAATATCATGAACGCGACTGAACCCGAGCGAGCGGAGCGAGCGAGGTGAGAACTTTTTGCATTTTGATGTTGAAAAATGGTGCAATTTCATGCATGTTTTTGCGCGTTTTATCGACATGAAACAGTTGCACTTGTTTAAGGTAGCAGTATATTTTGATGTAGATTATTATTGAACAATTTGTCTATAAAATGGTATCATTTAAATAATCTTCTTGTATTAATTCTTACACTGAATATCATGAACGCTGTCTGGTCAGCAATCAAACAGAAAAAGCATGCACACGAGGGTGTAGCAGGGCGAGCAGGGAGAAAGCGAGGGCGAGTGTTATCTACATCTTTCCCTTACTATGGAGCTTTTGCCTTTTTAAGGTTGAAATTGAGATTTACTCTCGTATTCGCATATTTGATGGAATATTTGGGAAATCACCAAAAAGAAAAAAAAAACTGATGGGGGGGGGGGGGGGAGACTGAGGGAGGAAAGGGTCTATTAAAAGGTGAAATTCCCCTTGTACATGAGGGAACTTTGAGTTTTCGGAATATAAGTGATAAGTCTTGTGCACTCAGAATTATTCATTTTTTTTTTGGTAAATCTAACGAGCACGAGAGATTTTGCATGTTTTGAATTGAAATTCAACGATCTGGTGCACACTTTGAGTGAAAGTTTCAAAAAACAAATATGATCTTATTTGATGAAAGGTTGCAAAGGAGACCCGCTTCATGTGCATGCATACAGTATACACGCAATCTTTTTTCCGCCTCCCAAATCCCCGGTCCAAATCTTAGAGGGGGGGGGGGGGGGGGGGGCGACCGCCCCCATCGCCCCCCACTGGCTACGCCAGTGCGGTAGGCCTATTGATATGGATAGTGCTTCCTGAGTTTTCACGGTCGGATGCAGTATATGCCAGGCCTCTTTCCCCACCCCTTCTCAAAAGTCAGGGATGTATGGCCCCCAACATCCCTGGTTTTCCAGGGGCCTGACGGTTCAAAAATGATAATGATTATACATCATCATTTGAAATGCTCATCATCTATAGATGATGAGCATTTCAAAGCCAAAGGGAAAAAAGACAATGACGGAAGAAGAAGAAAGGAAGCCTCTACTCTACTTGCATTGAATATACCACACAATGTAACTTTCTCGAGGACTGTTTAGTGACCCAATGGGGGGGGGGGGGGGGGGGGGGGTTACAGTACTCCTCATGGAAAATTGAGTCGGCCTACACAGTCATCTAGAAGAATGAGTATAGAAGCTAGCTTCTATACTCTTTAAAACTTATCGCTGATCAATATTGAGAGGAATAGAATCGATCGATATCGGGAGGCCTCGAAGCGCGGCAAGCAGCGAAAAAGCAGAATACCCGCTTTGTTGTGTTGTAGTGCACCGGCGCGACCTTGAAGACATCTAACGTTACTAGTACTTTGACCGTTCTACCGATGGCGATGCGTTGTGGTCAAATACGACCAGGAACTTTTAGGAATAACTTTTAACGAAAGGCTGCGCGTCGTATGAGGTATACACAATGCCAAGCCCCTGTGACCAACCGATTATCGCTCAAGGGGACGAAATGTTTTCAGAGGTAAGTGCTGTTAGGCAGTAGTAGAAGGTCTACACGTGTTGTACCGTAAAAGCCTGAATGGTGAACAGTAATGCCCTACAATATCCATTGTAAAAATCGAATTTCGCAGACACAAATTTCACCAAAATCGCAGGATATTTCTACTCAAAAGCTTATTTCCAATCTTTCACGCAAATCTAAACCAAATCGGTCGACTGTCGTCATCGCTCAAGACAAAATAACTCACTTCAAGCTTCGCGCGAGCGATCGCGGCACACACTCTGCAAGTTAGCCGTTTAGAAATCTAACCATGTTAGGTTCTAACCCCCGTGGTTCAAACTGAATGTTAAAAGTAACCAAGGCCCTGTTGCATAAAAATTAAGATCAAACGTAAGTCATAAAATCAAATACAAATAGATAACGTTAGGCCCAGCTCTCTGGGTTCTCAAGAAGAGTCAGTTGTGATTGGCTGAGGCTACGCTAGCGACTGGGCCGGCTGTGAGCTGATGCCCGAGGTACCGTGGCGTTATTTGAGTTTTTACTTAGTAGAGTCTATGTTTAATTTCATTTTTTTTTTTCAACGGAGCCCAAGAGCTAAGAATCAGCCGTACAAATGATTTAGAACATACATTGATTGTAGATATATGCCTCTGGAAGTCTGAATGAAGTCAGAGAACTACACGAGAATAACCACAGTGGTATATAGTGAGTATTAAAAATGGCCCATTCTCAGTAAAAGTGTTCAAATACGGAATTTTGGTGTCCCCGACATTCCATGACAGTTTGCGGTTCCCTGAAACCTATTAGATACTATTTAAATGTTTATAATATATCACGACGACTTTATTTGTTAAAAATAAACACGATCAAATGCGGTTGTCTGCCTTTTTGTATAAAATTTTGCTGTTAAACTTCGTTAAGACCCCCAAAACGCAGTGTCGCCGGCTATTTTAGAATTATGTTTTATTGCTCCTCTCCGTCCACAAACACACTTTCCAAATATCATTTGCATGGACGATGAGCATGTGCTAATCACAATACTCGAAAAGTTCCAAAATTTTTATTGACTTCTTTTTTATAGCCTTTTGAAACCTGTCGCCACGTTACGTTACCAGTTTCTTTAGTGTTACAGCATTGCGAAAATAACACGACTATGCAATGACCCTGTGTATATGAAACCCTGAGGATATACTTCATACATTGCAAGTACTTAGATTTTTTGTGCAACAGCTTTTTATTGAGAATACGGTACAATGTTTGAAATATTGGTTTTCTACATTTTGATTTGGACAGATACGTTACATACATTTCACGCCACCCACTGCGACAGATATTGCAATGTCAGACAAATTGTATATTATACAATTCTCCTCGGAATGACTCATCGATTCAACATTAAAGTTTAGTATACAAGTGAGAAATATTCGGTAACATGATCGACCATATACGTTACCACAGATACGTTACCACAGATACGTGACCGAATTTTGCTCATTGGTCTTGTGCTTTCAGGGGATCAAATCTGGTCAAAATTAATCCCTACACATTACATGCTTCGTTTTGTTGGACCTCAGGATTATATTCTTACACCAAAAGGACAGGGAGGTGAAAAAGAGCAACACTTCCACATGATTTTTCTTTCTGCGTCAGTGTCTCACAACTTAATGCCACGTTTTCCGACAGATACGTTACCACATAATCAAAATGCTGAAAAAAAATTGTAAATGTTTCGACAAACAAATCGTTGTGTGCTCACAAACTCCAAAGTTCTATTTTATAAAACCCAGTCACTTTCATATTCTATGCAACAACTTTTAACGTTTATTTTACAAGACGAAGCTATGATTCAGCATATCAGTTTTTTGCTTTTCAGATTTAGCAGATACGTTACGTATAATTCAGGGCACCCACAGTGACAAATAATGTTATGTAAAACAAAGTGTTCATAAAACAATTCTGCATAGAATGACGTTTCCATAAAAAAAATTAAGTTATTTTCAAATGAAGAATATTCAGTAGAAATTGCTCTGTAACTTCACCGACAGATTCATTTACGGTACGCCAGATACGTTACCTAACTTTGAAAGAGTAAAAAGTAGTTTATGAAAAGCTTCCGAGAAAAGTTTCAGTGTTCTGTTGCATATTTATTCTAGTGTTTTTCAACATTATGAAGAACTACTCAAGATTCATTGATAAGTTGAACAATTATTTATTCATTTTCATTAAAAGTGGTGAGCCAAATACGTTACCATAGATCAAACAACTTTTTAGTATATCGAGTTCATAGAGACTGTACCTATTCCTTCTAAGCGCCTGCAAAAATATATTTTTAAACCTTGTTTGCATTATCCATCAAAACTTAATATTTATAGTCAGATGGATAAATACATTCAGACGTAAGATGAGAATATTCTGTGAATGAAGAACTCAGCTTTCACATTTAGGGCTCTTTTCCACTACATTTCATAGTTTAAATATTACGTACAATGTTTTAAATGGTTAATTTGGGCTTACATCATTCATTTTTACATCAGTTCATAAGGTATGTAATCAAACAGGTGATATTTATTAATTCATACACAACTAAAATTATTAATTATATTTTACCAGATACGTTACCAAAGGTGATTCGATGTTTTCAATAGTTATTTCCCCAGGAAAGCAATTCATATTTGTTTGCTGTGCAAATTCCAGATTGGATTGTTCCCTTTGCATGATTTGTGGGATTCGAAACTTTATTTGCATGCGAAATTTGTTAGAAATAGAAAGTGAATATTAAGGTTATATTTCATTTCAGCAAAAAACATATTTCAACGTACGACACAGAAATAATTTCTACCAATTAGCAAGGGATTACAACATCTTTACCTCTTGAAAAACCCCAATATCTTTAGGGGGACAGATGTCTTTTCCTGAACAGAAATTGGATCAAAACAATAAGTTTAATTCAAAGTTAGGAGTCCATTACAACATGTAAATTTGCGGTAATGTATCTGATTGGTGATCAAAAATCATATATGATGCTCTATTTCAATTCATTTTTACTCAATGAATGGCCATCATTTAGAATGTTCCACTTTTTGTTTCGTATTTGACCGGTTTTGAAGTTACCGAATACACATCAATTTGAATGTATTACTTTGTGGTTGATTTTTCGGTTTTACTCACATGGAATTGAACACTTAATCTGAGAATGACCCATATATCAGACCGACCAGGCAGGCAGGCAGACATAACAGACAGACAAAAAGAAAGACGGACACAATCCCCCCCATCCCACGCACGCGTTCGACGTACGTGCCACAATCGCTGCAAGTGTAATTTCTAATTGATTTTTAGCTCCCGCGTTGGTTTGGTTTGGTTTGGTTTTATTTCCCGTCAAAGAAAGGCATACAATTGAAATAACTTTACAAAATGCAGGCCTACAGAGTTTACAGAAATGCAATGTTATTCAAATATATACAAATAAGAGAAAATCAATATCATTGAACAGTAAGAGTATGAGTTTACAGACAGAGAACCTAAACAATAATAACAAAGACAGAGTATCAAATAGATGAGATAAAGGAAAACGGCTGGAAAACCCACTCAGCGACACTATTGTAGAGTCACTGGTCTTCCATGGGGACCAGAAGATGAAGAAAAAGAAGAAGAAGAAGAAGAAGAAGATTAAAAAAAAAAAAAACGATAGAAAAGAGGGGGAGGAAGGGGGGTCGTATCGTCTTGTAATAACAACAATAATTTTCAACATTATCTTCTAGTACTAAAGGTCCATATACAAATCAAAACAATCATTAATTATAAAAACATAATTAATCTAACTTAATGTATGTTCAGGGGGTTGTTTCATCAATTTAGTCCGCCCTGATAAAAAAAAAAGTTGTCAGTCTCTGACAATTCAGCAAAATCCTTGGTTTTGATTGGTTAAAACGCTCTTATCACTGACTGTTACCATGGTAATTGTCAGTGACTGACAACTTGTCAGCGCTGACTAAATTGATGAAACACCCCCAGATTATTACGCGTGAAAGATTATATCGCCGTATTACTACAGTATTAGATGGCCAAATTCACGCGTAGGCCGCTCGCGAAGAACAAGTTGTTTCTTTTGTTTTGTTTTGTTTTGAGCGAAAACTAAAGCCCGGCGCTTCAATTTGAACGAAAATATGTTTGGGGGAGGGGGCAAACATAATTATCATTTTGTTCCCCACCCTAGTAATTCCCAAAATGTGGAAAACTGTTTTGTTTTATTTCATAGATATCTGTCCAAATATTTCACCCCCAAAAGAGTGCACACCAGCTGGATTGTTGAAATTCAATTCTTAAAATTTCCCCCGCTCGGTCCTTTTCCAAAGAAAGTATATTTATTAAAATATAGTTTGACAAATTTCCGAATATATAATGTGCACCATATCTGATTTACAGAAATACAAGAAGTTCCCCTGTGTGGTAGAGCCAAGTCAAAGTAGAGGATATCCATCTCTTTTCAGTTTTGGAACCCTTTTCCCATGTGCAGGCACAAGGCCGCAGTACACTTTCGGGACTGTTGCAAAATTCCATCAGAAATGTGTGAACGAGATATTTTCATCTGAATTCTGAAATGTGGCAGTCTCCCTCCCAGCCCCCCCCCCCCCAAAAAAAAAAGTAATTCTGCCCCAAAATACCCGAGATGCCGAAAATGTTATTGCTTTTTTTTTAAATAAAAAAAGTTTAAATTATTTCACCCAAAATGAGCACCAAATCGTTGAATTTCAACTCTTGAAATGTAAAATCTCCCGTGTGGGAGGGGAGATACCCCTTCCTACACCACTGTACACCTAGTCCAAATGGACTTATCATAGGCCCCACGTGGGAGACTGACAATTTCCCAATTGCTTCAAGAAAAAGTGTGCATCAGATCTGTCACATCAATTCCAACAAATAAAAGAAAAAAGTTCCCTCACGAGAGAGTTTGACTTGTGGTTTCCTTGTAAACTATAAGTATAAATGACAACACCTTAGTACTTTCTAATTTGTCGTAAAAAATGTCATCAATAATTTTTATGTAAACATTTTCAAACTTCTTACGATAACGTTTGGTATTAGCATAAATTTACACTTTTAAACATTCGAAATGATTTTACTCTGAAGTGGCTATAACCATTCATGCATGTAGCATTAATAAAACATCATTAACAACTTTTTCAAATTCAAGAGTATTACTGGATGCATACAAGTATCATTTGCATAAAACGACAGTTTTTTTTTTAACTACCCGAGGTAGACTAGCCAACGTAGCAAGAGATTATTCAGCGCATTTCCAACATTCTTGTGCCCTCTGTATACTCCACTCCTTCTGTGGAGGGTTTAGAGCTTGGTACAGCCAAGGAGGTTCTTTTGAACCTCCTTGGTACAACTCTCTTACAACTTTCCCCAAGAGGGTTACATTTCCCATATTTTCCGAAATATCATCAACAACATTTCCTTTCAGCCATTGAGTCTCACAGACGATGTTATGAAATTACGCAGACTTCTGTATTCTGTCACTCATGATCTCCTATTATACGTTTTTGCTGGCTGTGTTTCCTTGCTCTTTCTCGTATTAAAGCCTTAACATCATGCACTGTCATCCAAAATGATTTCTTTTGTCGAAGTCTCTTCTTTGTAAAGAAAACCAAAACCCAAAGAGAACATGTGGATTGAGTGAAGGCAGCAACATTAGTGGAACACATTAGTGGAAGTTTTAGGAAAATCAGACAATCGATGCAAATGTTATAAATTTGTAAAGTTTTGGTGTTGGAACCGCTGGATGAGGAGACTATTTAGAGGTTATGACGTCATGTGTGGGCAACAATATAAACAAAATATAAAGGGAATTCCACACACACACACACACACACACACACACACAAATCATTTTTCATGAAAATTACACATTCCACCAACTTGTTACTGACATAATGTTAAGGGTAGCAATTATTATTCCTATTGCTTTCTGAAAGCGGTTAGTCAAGTGCTCTTTTATTATGCTAGAAAAGTGATTTGTGTGTGTGTGTGTGTGTGTGTGTGTGTGCGCGCGTGGAATTCCTTTATATTTTCTTGTTGTCCACACATGACATCACGCCATACAGGAAAGTAGGTTCTAGTTCTAAGAAATTTCTAAAATTTCAGTGTATGTATAACACAGTTATTGACAGTGTCAACAAAATGAAATGTAGACGTCCAGACAGTACACAAAAAAGTAGGGCTACATAATAATACCAGTTGACCAAAAGCTTCTTTTCATTTTTTTTTTCTGGACAGGGTAAGACTGCTTGAATAGAATAATCGTCAAGATCATGCTATCATCGACTAATTTACGATATTTTTCCAGTAGATTTTAAGCTTTTTTGTCGACAATTGTTGATTAATCCTCACCTCTAGTAACATACCTTGAAGGGTTTTTTTTTCTGTAGTGATTCCTGTAGGTACAGTAATTTTATGCTCGCATCAACGATCCGTAAAGTCATATTATGTTATATTTATTCATATCTGCCTTTTCTACAAGTATATTTCTGTCACTTATGAATGTTATCATTACATTGTATAATCATCACTGAGACGGTAATGATTGTCATCATCGTCACTATATTTATTGTCAGTTTATGATATCTATAAAATCATTTCGGATTAATGATCGTAGTCTGATAATGATACCATTACCACTGGTACCTGTATATACTTCTACTGCTGTTGCTACTGCAGTATACTTAGAGTCATGCTGATTGAAATGATGATTTATGAAATAACATCAATGATTTAATGACAACAATGATGACTTCATATTTATCTTTATTTCAGGACCTGGATCGGAATTATACATGCAGCATATGGAGCAAGCGGTTTGACACTTCGAACGAAGTGATCAAGGATTATATGGAGGCTTGTAGCGAAAGTAAGGACGAATATGACTATTTAAAGCAAAGCTGTTCAGGCGATGTCTATTGTTTTTTCTTCGAACATCTGTTTTGCTACTGTCCTACATGTAAATTTATCTCTATTACTCGTACACTCTTATAAAGGACAAGTTCACATTCATAGACATGTGGGTTGAGTGAATGCAGCAACAATATTAACACATCAGTGAGAGCTTGAGGAAAATTGGATAATACGTTCAAAAGTTATGAATTGTAAAGTTTCTCAGTCACGGCTGGATGAGAAGATTATACCTTGATTTAATGTGATGTCACATGTGTACAACGATATAAAGAAAGACTAAAGAAAATTCAACATATTTTCGCTTTTCTCGCATAGCAAAAGAATACTCGACTTTTCTCTTTCAGAAGGCAGGGGGAATTAGTAATATACGTGAGTAACAAGTCGAAGAAATGTGCACTTTATTCAAAAAGTAAAGTTTTGGTGAAATTTCCTTTTTATTTTCCTTACGCATGTGACATCACACACTGCAGTAGTCTTATCATCCTGCAGTGACTGCACGGATATTTTAAAAGTTCATATAACTTTTGAATGGATTGTCCGATTTTCCCCAAACTTTCACTGACGTGTCCTACTAATATTGTTGCATTCACTCAATCCACATGTATATGAAGATGGACTTGTCCTTTAAATAATCATCAGGCATTAACATAATTATCGTTGAAAGCCTGTTTATCAACGTTTTCCATTCTGTTCTAATCAAGGTTCATGATCTTGACCATGTTGAAGTTTCTTTCCAGGCACCCTTTGGATTACATTCCTTGATTTGGTCCCCCAAGTTATTGTTTTCTGGGGCGACCGATTCATTTCCCAAGATGATCATCTTCATTCAGTTCTTGGTAAAGCATGGAAAACATTCTGCAGTTAGGTATTAATACAAAACTGCATATTGAATGAACTGACGTGAGACCGTGCAATCGTGAAAGTATTCTTCTGACTGCCCAGTGTAAATAGCAAATATACTGTAATAACTTCTACTGTGTGTAATAACTTCTACATCCACACATGTCATCTTAATTTTTATTTTGTTTTATTCTATTTCATTTTTTCCCCATATAGTCTATTCTAGTATTGGATCACACTTGAAAAAGTTGTGTTTTAGTTTTTGGTATAGCTTCTGCGTCTACATTAACTATATTCTAACCAGCCCTAATGTTTCGTCTGGAAGTGCCTTTACTATAGCCTCAGTGTTTCCAATGTCTTTCTTTCCATTTCTTCTCGTTTGGTATAAAAGTGTCGAAAAACGTCAAGTCAAGGATTGGTGTTCGAGCGCAACTAGATGTACGGTATGGGCCAAGGGATCGGCAAAAAATGGACATATTTTTGCCAAAGGATGTTAAAAAAGGTACACATTGTATGTATTTTGATTATTGAGCTGGGTTCTAGTATTTTGTTTCTATTGTTCTATGTTGATTGTTGTACAAAATATGATCTAAAATGCCTTTAGTATATCTTTTGTTTTATAAAATCTCACAACTAACGTAGAATTACACACCCGGTGTACGGTAATTTTTGTAAATACTATACCAATGATGTGATTCTAATCGTATAAAAGTTACCTTCCCATTATACAGAAAAATAAAGTTGAAATGTATGTGTATGAGTGTCTGTCTCTGTGTGTTAGCAATGGAGCAATTAATGTACAATTAAATATTGGAGACTTTTATTTGAAAATAACCAAGTGACTCCTGTTGGATACCTTAAGCGCGTCATGACTGAAATATATGCCGTTTGTGCTGATACGGTATATATATTTGTATAAAAGAAAATTTTTCAACATTTATCGGCAACTCTTCGTAAGAAAGAAGTAATCGCATTTTTTTTTTCCAGTTAGCAGCACATTCAGCAAAGTGTAATTCAAATTTCTAACGTATGCTACTACTACTACCAAGGGGGAAAAAGTTTGATGTACAGTTAAAAAGCTCAATGAACAGACATGAAAAAGATATTTCTGTTCCCTTGCACCTTTCCATCTTTATATTGATTTCAAAAGAACAAAATGTTACAATATGACTAATACCGACAAGGGGAATGCTGTGCGTTGAAATGAAAAGACATAGTTATACGCCGGGACTGACAGTTTGTCCCTGTGAAAGATTATTAAACAGTGTGTCATGCTCCTATTAATACAGGTGGACAAAGTTGAGCACTCTTGTTGAATGAAAGCTTGACTTGTGTGTGATTGCAACGTGGATCAAACTCAAGTTTACTTTTTTAATCTTTTTTTAATAGAATTTTCATCTTAAGTTTTATTTCGAGAGTTGCCATCAATTGTACATTTTTTTTAATGTAACAGACCCAAGCAAAATGTTTATTCCGTCACATTTTATTTGTTTTTATGCTGACGATCAAACTTTTGTGTGGGTATTAAACGCCAAAAGTATGCTTTCATCCCTTAATTGTAATAGTTTTTTTTTTCCTCTCACCTTGGGAGATGAATGATAAAGTTTAAATTGTCTTTATCATGATTTTGAATAAATCACTTTCTCTTGACCAAAGTTACATGAATATCTGACCACCAGTCACTTTCCGCATTGTTTACTGTTCTGTAAAAAAAGAAGAAGTGTGTATTATCGTAGGGCCTACACACCGATTAGTGTGTGTGTGTGTGTGTGTGTGTGTGTGCCCTCAGTGATAGTTAGGCAAATTCATTGCTTGATTTCTTGTTTGCTATCCCATTATGATGTCACAGACGCTCCGGTATTGCTCTTCATGCATGGTGGCTATTGGCAAGAGGAGTCTGTGACGTAAGATTTTGTTACCCTATTCAAGCAAATAAACAGCAAACAGACAGGACAACACGATGTGTATTATATCTGTCCCTCATGCAAACAGTATTTTAGGGGAGAATTGGATTTCGTCTTGCTGCTGCTAATTGTGAAACTATATGACTCCATGACCATTTTCAGACACTTATCAATGCAAAAATATTTCTCTATCTATCTTCTCCGTCTCGCTTTCTCTATCTTTCATAAATCACCGCGGTCTACCAATCAATGCCGGAAATGTTTGGAAAATGGAACCATGACTGAAAGTTAATCTTTTGTTCTTATTCTAACTTAGCGTTTATCATCCTACTACAGGGTGTGTAGAAATATGCTGCAGAGTGTCGTATATTGAGGGAACACAGCAAACAGCATATGATGAGAATTCATCTTTAAAGGAGCTATTTCCTGATCACTTCACTAAAATGTCAATGGCCATTCATGTCCATAAATCTACTTCTGTGTACACGTTAAGTGATAACCGTTTGGACTGATTACTTCTAACTCGTATGTAGCCTCCTCCAGAGCATTTGATTTTTTTTCTATTATGTTCTATGGAAGAAGAAAATGAAATAAATTGATTTGAATTGATTTGAATTTAAAAGGTCATTAATGGCTCCAAGTAATCTTTGCGTTCCTATATAAAGTCCCCAGGGTAAGGGTAAGGCACCCTCCGATGTATATTTTCCCATTGCTTTGACATTCGGAAGGGTTTATACAATGTATAGGGACTGAAATCGTATGTCTAGTGTAAAGTGAAGTTGTAACTGCTGCGACTATCGCATGTTTCAAATTTGTTGATATTTTCCCCTCTAGTAATCTAGAAACAAGCTACTCCACCCATACAGAAAAATTACAATTTTGGTAATGCTGTTTGCACGCTGTGTCGCTATATCAGGCAAGCTGTGGAAAATCTGAAAAGTTGGTAAGAAAATCTGGAAAGTTTCTAGTTGGTCAAGACAATGTTTTTGTACAATAATGTTTATGAACTTCGAGTAAAATTATGTTAGTGTTATACGGTCTATTTTTGTTCTTCGCCTTGACAGCAAAGATATCCACGCCCATATTGCTGCCCCTCTTAACGAACACGGAGCGATAACTGTCACCGTGGGATACACGATGTCGCCCACATGTGAGTTAATCCTTTCCGCAAATTTGAGAATACGTGGTATAGATGTTCTTGACTGCAATACTGGAATAACAAGATCAGGTGAATACAATATGAAGAGTTTAAAGAATACAGGAATTGCAATAACAGTACAATCTGTGTGTGTGTGTGGGGGGGGGGGGGGGGGTGGTGGTGGGAGGGAGGAGTGTAACCGGAATCTCGCGAAGTTATATCCCATAGGTGTTTGAATGCACTCAAGATGGGGCGTGTTATTACTTTTTTTTTTCATTCACTAATGTTTCTATGTGCAAGATAAGATATAGTATAAGTTATTTGATAATCATACAGTATGCTTTGAGCAACCCTCAAAAAAAATGAAGAGTTTGTTTGCAAAAACCGATAAGTCCATATTTGTCAAATGGAGATATTTGCGATTAAAGGTCAAGAAAAATAAAGAGTATAATGGGAAAATTTTTGCTTCTTTTGACCATAACTTCAAAAATATACCTTATTATGTAGTGACCAATATATCATTTAAAAGGTATTGTTTTGTACTTTATGACAGAGACCGTACTTCAAAATCTTCAAAAATGGACTTATCGGTTTTTGCAAACAAACTCTTCAAATAATATTGCATGACCCATTTCCCTTACGAAAAACGCAATGGGGATCAAGTCATCAGATTGTTTAATCGGATATAACCTATGAATGCTTACTTCGATTTTTGGCAGGTTTTATACTAGGCGTCATGAAAATATCTCCCCACCCCCCCCCCCCCCCCAAAAAAAAACCCCACAAAAACAAACACACAAAAAAACCCACAAAAAACAAACAGACCCAAAAACAAACAAACAAACAAAAAACAAAACTGCATGCCAGTCATAATATACACTCGTCATTGTTGAAAACAACAACGGCAACAGCAAACAAACAACAAAAACAAAATATGCCGTCGATTACACATAATCTTAAAACAAGCAAACGAGATTTGTTTTATTGTTATTGTTAGGTCTATATAGTTTATCTCGTTCTAACCAATGTGATCTTTAATGAACTGACGAGGAAGAAAAAATGAAGCGAGTAAAAATGTTCTTCGCTGTTTAAAATTTGTACCGGTATAAATACCACAATGACGTCCTCATGATATCGCCAATGGCAGTTTATTTGTTCGTTGATTCCGGATCTCTCGCTTTTCCTCATGAGGTACCCTTATTTCTGTTTTACTTGTGAAAGTTTTACGTTATTTTCACCAAAATCTCTGATATTTTCTGATAGAGAACATCATAAGAAACTAGAAATGTCGCTATGGCGACTGGTATGCTTCCGCCATAATGTATGATTCTCCTAATAGGTCTATAGTACATGTGGACAATGTGTGATTACATTTTCACAAAATTGGCAAAATAATTAAAATGACAAGGTTGTCACAATGTGTTGACTGTTCACCTTCCTTGACCTAGGTCTAATTGGATGAATAGGAGAGCATGTATTTGGGAATTTTAGGACTTTAACTTGACCTTGACCCATTCATAAGTTTATGCACTGAGCAATTTTCAAGGTATGGAGAAAAAGTACAATTTCTGTATTGAATAGTAAATTGTTACCATTTTCATTTGGCCTTTGACCCTAAAATTCATAAGATAATCACTGTCAGGCAGAACATGCATAAATATGTAGTAAGTTTCAAGATAATTTGAGCCACTTCCGAGATATGGAGGAAAAAGTTAGCTCAGCATTTTTACTTGATCTTTGACCTTTTGACCTTTGAGGCAAAAAAAAAGAAGAAAAAAAAGAAGAAACTTCCCAGATCTCTATTGGGTTATACATTCATACACCAAGTGTAAAAAAAAAACCCCAAACAATCCTGCTGGCATTGAATGAATATGAGGAAAATAGTACAATTTTGAAGTGTTACCCTTGACCTTTGACCCCTGACCTTTGACCCCATGAACCCTAAATTCTCTAAATAATCACTGCCAGTCAGTACATGTATATACACTATGTTCCATGAAGATATCTTGAACAATTTCCAAGGTACAGAAAAAAAGTGAAATTTTCATATTTTTACTTGACCTTTGACGTCATGACCCCAAACTTTCACCAGAGAATTTCAATTGCGTAATACATGTATACACTAAGTTTCAAAAAAATATCTTTAGGCATTGCATAGATATGGTGGAAATAGTGAAATTTTACGTATTTGACCTTGACCTTTCGACCTTTGACATTGCGCATGTGCACCCAAAAGTTGATAGGCACAACTTCACCCCCTAATACACATACATGCCAAGTTTCATTAGGATACCTCAAAAGATTTTTAGTTACGCTGTCCACAAAATTCATTACGAACGGACGGAAGGACGGAAGGACGGAAGGACGGACGGACGGACGGACGGACGGATGGACGGACAACCCGAAAACATAATGCCTCCGGCACCACTTCGTGGTGAAGGCATTAAAAAAAAAAGAACCCGAATGGGACAGAAATGCAACACACCTTTAATTCTTCGTCTATTTTTTTCCAGGTTCACTTTTTGACATAGTGAAGGAAATCAGGCAGGCTATTGTGTTTGTTTCGGACAGATTTCCTGACAGCAGGTAAGCTCGTTCTTTCATGTTATCCTTCTCTTTTTCTCTCAAGTTAGAATATTCGATCGTTACGCGAATAGAAGATGAAATCTAAAATGTGCTTGTAAACTGATCTGTTGTTCGTTATATAAACGATATAGCCAAGAAAAGGAGCAGAACATGATTATGTAGGAGTTTGATTCTCGTTTTCAAGACAACGGTATAGATGCACACTGACATTTTTTTTTTTTTGCATGTTAGTCTATCAAAGGTCGATGGTGAAAAGAATTGCAAAGTAAATTTACAGTGCTTTATTCCTAAAAATGAAAGTGTGATGGAAAACTTAATTGAAAGTGTGATTTATGGAAATGATACAAATTGAGTCTAACGCACTCATCACCATTTTTAAAGTAGCTGTCACGTGGTTTACATTCATAATCTCAGGGGAATATACGTATCTGGCCACTGTGCCGGAGGTCATCTTTCGGTTATGATGCTTTCCACTGATTGGTCAAGTATCCTGCCAGAGAAGCCTGACGTCATTAAAGGTGAATCAATGTGTGATGTAAAATCTCACTTAATTCGATTTGTATTTTGCATGTTTTTTTTTTTGTGTGTGTGTAGTGTGTGTGTGACTTATATCCTTGCTTCAAAAGCAAAATAGAACTCGATTTGTATTGATGTATGGCAGGAATCATCTTGAAAAAAAAAAGAGAAGTGATCAGAAAGGTGTCATACTTAAAATATAATGACCGCAAAAACGACAACAACACAGTGTCACACGTGCATTTCGCACAGAAAGCTTGCAATTGGATGTGATAGTGTTTTAGATCACCAGCCAAACTTTCGGGTGGTACACAGACTGATAAACCGTCCTTACGCCCTCCCCATCCCCCTCTCCCTCCCCCTCCCCCCTCCCCCTCCCCCGGGCCTATATTTGATGACAATTTCAAACTGACGCGTATGTTACTATGCATGACAATTCCAAGATTTAATTCCTTCTTTATTTCACATTGAATTCAAATGCTTTTCTTAGTCACGTCCAGCAATCTATATTCATTTTTACTTTTTTTTTTCGATAAGATTGGAATATAGTTACTGTTTTCAAAATGTTTTCAGCATTTTCAGCTACATTGTAACGGTTGGGAACGATTCTCTGTTCAGGTGTATGTGCAATATCCGGCATATTTGACCTTCAACCTTTGGTGCGGACACACATCAACGACAAACTTTTGTTCACAACGTGAGTATGACAACACTTTGTGTGTCCAACTGTTCAATATAAGGCTGAACATGTGTAATGCCGTGTATTTGTCGTGGTACATATGGCAAGTGAGATTTAAATACAATCGAGTCGTTCAAGAGACTACGTTGCAAATTCATCTTAGTGAGTTGAATCGTAGATCAGATCATTTGAACTGATACATTTATAATGTTCTGTTGCACACGTTAGAGACTACAGACTATCCTCTTTTAAAATGCCATTCATGCTGCAAACTCACTCGTCACAAGAACGGATAGCGTAAATCGTGCAACTTTAATGAATTTTTCATATTGGTCAATAACCATGGAACTTGGCTTGTTCAAAAAGATACTTGTAACTTTGACCACATAGATGGATGTCCGAACTTATGCAGGATTGCAAACAAACATCATTTCCTATTATTATTATTATTATTATTATTATTATTATTATTATTATAATTATTATAATTATTATTATTCTCAGTATTATCATCACTGATATAATTGTTTTAATCATTATGACATATTATTGTTCATGCAATCATCATTAACATAATCATTACTATTCATATTCATATGCAGAGCGCCATGTGCCATAAAACCAAATGAAGACAGTTTGCTCAGTTTTCCTTCAAAGAAAAGTTCATCGGCATCGATTGCACTGCATTGGGTTGAGAAAGAAAAAAAAATAAATAATGCGCACTTTCCTTCGGAACAAACACACGATCATTTTTATAATGTTCTCCTCGAACATGAGACAAAATCAAAATACGTATCCAATCATGTAATGTACACTTAGTGATATATTTTGTGTGTGTGTATATATATATATATATATATATATATATATATATATCAAATTCCACAATATGTATGCATATAAGTATCAAACACAGCTATTGATATTTCGCATTTGTGTGTGTATCTTTCATTATGCGCAATGAACACTCACGTTACAGCAATTCTTATTTTCTGCATAATGCTTCTCTATACTCGAAAGATCGTCTGCTTTCGCGTTAAGCCCGATGTTCATGGTGGATGCCATACCTGAAGCCAACCTCCGCATCAAAGTTCATCTCACAGTGGCCGAGTTTGATCCACCGGCATTCAACAAGCAGACAGAGGATTATTGCAAGGTGTTTATCACTATCCTGTCAGGCTGATAGGTCAGGGCTTCAACACTATGGCCCTAATTCACGGAGGTGATATCTTTGTCCATGGTTTAAACCATGGACAAAGACCGTGGTTTTGTATGTGGTGCCAAGTGTCACATGGCCTATTTCGTTACGAAATCAGTCATTTCGTCGACGAAATGACCACGAAATGTTAACACTTCGTAACGAAATGAACATTTCGACACTTGGCGCCCCATAAAAAACTATACGGTCTTTGTCCATGCTTTAAACCATGGACAAAGATTGTATACCTCCGCGAATTCGGGCCTATGAGATGAATAAAACGGTCAAGTTGGACATGAAAATTGAAAAGGAGCAGTGTCTTAGATATCAATTTGGTTAACGTGATCAAAAGAAAAAACAAAACAATTATTATTGCATCTGATTGAAAAATTGTCCTACTTGGACGTAAATGTATGTTGATGAGGGGCAATATGTACGTTGATGTAGAACAATTTTGTCAATCAGTTACAATTAAAAAAAAAACAGCTGGACGGAAGAATTTCATGAATTAAAAAAAAAATATTAGAAATATCGATCGTGTGAGTGAAGAGTGAGAAGTGAAAATTCTTTACTAGAAAAGAGAAATAATATGAAATAGAAGATGAAGATAGGACATACACACTTAAAAAGATTATAGCAATTAAAAAAAGTGTTGAGAGGTTTTGTCACAGAAAAGATGTAATTATTATGAAAACGACCTGCTGAATTGGAACATCAGGAACCGAACTCATACAGGTTTTGGCTTTTATGCGTCAGTCCAACGTGCTTTTTGTCTTGTTTTCTTTTATTTACCAGGGGCCTGTTTCACTAATCTCTTCTAAAATTAAATCCCACGTTCAGTTCAATCAATATTGGGGACAATTTTGTGATCAATCAGTCAACAGAAGTTAGGAACTGTTTCGCTAAGCCATTTGGGAACAATACCTTGCCCCACCTTGCAACAGTCTAGAATATATCTTGATGTCAATGTATCCTTCGCAACTAGATCTGACCTGGATGTGTCCCAACTTTGGATTCATTGTTTGGCTCGATATAGTTCGTTTGTTAGTGAAACAGGGCCCTGGTACTAGTTTAATTCTTTTTTATTCTATTGTAACACATTACGTTACTTTAATATTTTCTTGTTTTGATTTTCAATGTGAGTTTTGACTAAGATTTTGCATGTACATTGTATCAAATTTGTATCCATTGTAAAGTGCAGAAGCAATTTATTGCTTAAATGTAATCACGTAAAATCGAACGTATAGGCCTATTTCGACAACATTACAGCCGTGGCTTCGTATGGGGTCCCTGTGGACATTAACACAGGGAATTTTGACCGGATGCATGAGAAACTCCAACATGGCCGCTGTGAAAGAGAACTGTGAAGAACGCCGCGCAAGTCCACATTTGCTTTTGTTTTGTTTTCTAATGAAAAAATGATATATCTACAAATCATTTAATATTATATATATTGGCCTCAAAGGACTTGATATACACGATAAGTTCTTGACGTGTACTCTGGCAACAAATTTATCTGTGCTAAAGGCAGACACGGCAGACCAGTATAACTCTTAAAGGGATGGTATAGTTTTGGTTGAGGCCTAATTTCAGGTTTCTAACATTTTTTGGTGAGATAATGAGAAACCTCTTGTGAAATATTAAAGAGCATGTAATTCCATGTGGAATTCATCGTTTATTTGATGAAAATTGGTTTTAAAATGGCTGAGATATCCAAAACAGAGCGATTCTAATAAAGTGTGGGACCCACATTTTGTTACGATCACTTTGTTTTACTTTGTTTTTGGAGGTTTCAGTCATTCAAAACCCAATTATCATAAAATAAAGTTTGAATTTCTCTTAAAAGGGTATGCTCTGTACTATTTCATAAGTGTTTTCTTGGTAGCTTGCAAAAAGCTATATAAAAGCCCAATTCTTATCTCCACCAATACTGTACTATCCCTTTAAACTTATAAACTAAAGAAATACTGGAGAAACGTGCTCCAGAAATGTCAGACCTATAAAGATAAGTGGTATAGTATCTTGTCACATTCCATTATGTGCGGAAGCTTATACACAGTATATAAGAGTGCTACCGAGAAGACGAGATTATCCCTCGATTCTCGACGTCTTTAGGTTCGAGAAAGCGGGAAGCGGGATCTGAGACTTGTCTTTTAGACTTCTCGGGTCCAAAGGGGCAAAAAGGCGAGATATGAGACCTCGTGTCCGAGAAGCGAGATCATTTCGACCTCTCAGAAGCAAGGCACGACTATGAGATCCCGCCTCTTCGTTCCAACAATAAATCTTTAAAAAAGAGTGAAAGTATGACAAATGTGAATGCGTTATATTCGTTGAAATGTGGAATAATTCAAAACTGGAAGTATTTGGTACGTAGTACACGTCGTTTATTATGGATGTTTAGTGCTCTATCGACTTTGAAATCTACCTTTCTCACCAGTTGCTGACTGCTAGGGGGATAGATGCGGTGGCAACCTTTCTACCCAACAGAGATCATTTCGACAAGATCAAGGAGATGCACGAGGCAGATTGTCCAGTCCAACAGGTGAGTTGTATTTATACCGTGCTCTTCACTTGTTTTTTTTTTTTTTTTTTTGTTATTCTGCGGTATCTACCAATTCATTTGAACTGAATTGAATCTTATTCTTTGACGGCATACCTTTAACTTCCAGGGAGTTAGATTATGGATATACACTCCGTCCTTCACTTTGCTTGTGGATGTGTCATTTGGGGCTGGGTTGTCATCTCAGATGTGCATGAAATTTTGATCTTTTATTGAACGCTGGAGGTATCTCTGTTTCCTTTTTAAATTGACTGCTTTGAAAAAAATAAGTGTCAAAAGTGCTTTTACGATAATCAAACCAACAAATGTCCCTGATAGCTTTCCCTACAGTAGTCTACTTCATGCTTGTGCTAATTGAGTTCAACACTTGGTCTTTAAACCAGACCAAGGAAGTATCCAGATCATTTTGATTTAAAAAAAAAAAATTGTGGCTAAAACCTTATCCGTTCTCTTGTTGTTGTTTTGTGTCTTAGGTTTTGCTGGGACTGATGAACCTTCGCTAAGCCGCTTCATTTATGTCGACAGCGGGAGAATAAAGACATCCATGCTGGAAGTCTTTTTTTAAAATACTTTAAATAGGTGATTTTTCTCACCTTTCGGATCAAAACAAAGTGTATAGTATTTATTTACCGTTATGATACTGTACGACTCTGATAATAGAAGACAACAATACATTGCATTCAGTTTATGCAGTCCACTAGAATAAAGGTTGTGGTGGATGATTTTAGCGTATATAGGTATAAATACGTTGCCTATTGTTGTATACAATGCACTTCCTAACCTAACAAAGAATCGATGATCATGCGTGGAAGTGAAATTTGCCATGTCAAATGATCAGATTGATCGGCCACACTAGTCTGTAATGAGGCCTATTCGACACGTTTTATTCGAGTTGGAAAATTTCGTCGTGCGATTCGCATAAACTCGGCGACGGTGGCATTTTTTCCCCTCGCATAATAATTATGTTGATCCCCAAGAACGTTTTCTTCGATAGTCCGTAATGTGTGGCTGCAACAATGTATGACGAGTTGATCGATTTAATTGGCCTAAGTCAAATGTCGTGTTGTGCATTATCGTCTTGTTGATCATGTTCATCTTTGTAGATTAACAATCATACCTGAAGGCACATGCCTTACTCTTCTTTCTATAGATAACAATATTAATCCTCATTATCATTTCGACTCCTCAAATGCTGCTTGCTTGAAGTACATGTATAATAGAGCAACTCCTCAGGGAGAATAAATCAATTATGCTATCGACAATGACAGTGGTGGATCCAGGTGGGGGCACATCGGGCGCGCCCCCTTTATTTTTTGTTAAACAAAAGAAATAAGAAGAAAAATGGAGGGGGGGGGGGTGTGCGCCCCTACTAATTCTATAAAGGTGCCCCCTTTTACCGAATTCCTGGATCCGCCCCTTCAATGATATGAACGCCTTGCAATTTCATATATTCTTACGTTTTTGTTTTTGTTTTTTTAACAATATGACCGCAACAAGAAAACTAAATTGGCTTTAATAAAATTTGATTTTAAACTAGAAAACTATACAATTTTGTCGTCTGGTTATATAACTTGATCTAACGAAGAAAATTTTAACATGGTTCAATTATATCTTAAAATCCTCGACGAATAAAAAGAAAACTGTGTTGAAATTTGCAAGATCTGCTTGAAAGTGTGCTTGTTCGGTCCTGCTATATCTCTGTCTCTTTGTACTTCCCTCATGCTGTAGCACGTCAATATCATTTGCTATACACTTTGAGTATTTTTATTAGTGGAATTGTCGCATATAAGTTCTCATGATTAATCGCTTTGTTTACGATTTGAATGATAGGTTTAGTTAGAAAAACGTATATCAATGTTTCCGAAAAGTTTTGTCAGAGTGAGTTGAAAGCTGTCATAACAGTACAGTGCACTCCCATCATATCGAACACGGCTATAACAACATTTCGGATACAACGAAGTAAAATTCAGGACCCCATCACGTCACCATCTAGATGTCTTTATGCACTTTATGATTATGTTCGGATAATATACACTTAACAAAAGAAAACTCCAAGTCCCAAAGACGTAGTTATAACGGGAGTCGCCTGTAAGTCATAAATACAGTGGGGGAGAGTCAGCACCAGGTGTGAGTCTAATTACAGTGCTTTAATATGCACACCAATCTGAGAAAGGATTTGCATGCATTTCTAAGGCAGTGGTAATCGTGACACACACACAAACATACACGTGATTTTATATCTTCATTAGATCTGGGATTGTATCTCTTTTTATCCCAGAGACTTACAATATCGCACATATTATTGAAATACAGAAAACCGATAAATACTCAGTTCATACCTTTGTGTGCACTTGCAATTTCTGTTGAGGACTTTATAATTTTTCCCCATAACAGACGAATTTGTATAGCATTCATTCCGTAACGGAATGCCAGTGCAATGTGATGTCATCTTGTTTCCCATCCCCGCATGAACAAATTGGTAATAGATTATCATGTATCCATTACACAAACAACAACAACAACAACAACAACAACAACAACAACAACAACAACAACAACAACAACAACAAACAGGGAAACAAAGCAAAACAAAGCACACACAAACGATTTCCCTTTTCTTTAGAGATTTGTGTTACTGAAATTGATTCAGGTCATATCTCACATAGCATTGTGATGAATAACTATATAAATGGGCATATGAATATCATGTAGTTATAGTTATTCACACGATATCTGAAAACGTTTCCTTTATTTTAAGACGTATACATTGTACGTTGTTGAACCATCACCCCATTACATTTTATTGTTCATTATAACTGCACCAGGAGATTCAGCTGCTTTACCCTCATAATCATGACCACTGTCTGTTATTGTGGTCATTGAAAAGTATATTCATGAGTATAGTCTGCCTTTTTACTCTATGATTGCATGGTTGTGTGTATATGTAGGACCTACATTAATGACTTTTTTTTCCTAGTAAACAAATATACCATGAACTAAGAGGCTGTAGTTAAAATTTTAGGAATTCCAAAGTGGCCGAAATGACACACTTTTGCTACCAAGCATCCATACTTCTATACTGGCTCGAAACAGACCCGATATACTTTTTTTATATCCCTACAACGAACCTTTCAAAAAAAAAAAAATCAAAATCAAAATTCCGAGACAAATCCTGATCATGTACTACATAATGTATAGACTATAGATCGGGTTTCGTCCACATTCAGATCGATCGATCGCACTTAACAGACGCTATGAAAAAACAAAAAACAAAAAACAAAACAAAACACACACACACAAAAACAAAACAAACAAAAAACACCCAAAACAAAACAAAACTCAAAACGACAACAGCAGCAACAACAAAAACAAGAACAAGAACAGCAACGAAACATATAGATCACATTCCTATGATGACATTTATACTATGCCATGATAACTTCCATCGACATTTTGTTTTCGACATATCAACACCATAATCAACGTTAGCTTTGGTCACGTACATTAGCTTTGGTCACGTTAGCTTTGGTCAACGTTAGATTTGGTCACGTTAGCTTTGGTCTCTTATATAAGAGATATTTAGATAACTGAAGAGAGTAGCTTGTCAGTAAGAGACCGATGTGCATATGTGACACCAGAGACTAAAAAATTAAAAAAGCGAGTAATTAAATAGAGCTGTGTAATATAATATGTGTGTGTAAGTCAGAGAGAGAGAGAGAGAGAGAGAGAGAGGGAAGAGGGAGAATGAAAGAAGGATGTATATGCACGGTGCTTGCATTAGTCTCGATTTTGGACGTGTTTATGTATATGGGTTAGTTATTAGTAGATCATATGACAGTAATTGGTTTCTGTATACCATACAGTATTGCACTTCTTCATGGCATTTCAGAGCCACGTTATTTTGTTCCTTTCATTCTTATTTGTACTTAAATGCCTACTTGTGATAGACCTAAAGACGTTTAATGTGGTGACATCTGTCGGAAACATCATAAATTCTCGTGATAAAGTTGATTCATTATTGATTTTGAACACATTGACTGCCATTATAATGCATCAATACATCCCACCCTGGTTGAAACAGTAAATAGATATAACATGCAAATTGGAAGTTTCCTTTTGTGCGTGTGTATTTGTTTTTCAGCAAAGTCAATTAAACACAAAGCAGAATAGGAACGAAAAGACAAAGAAAAGACGAATACCGTATATCGAACATATAATGTTCCTCAGATGCTGTTCACTCTACGATTATGCAACGCCCGAAGCACGAATGTACGTCCGGAGTGTACATCACGGAAGCAACGCAGAAGATCGCGATGATTTGATTGGAGAGTGTCTTGTATACAACGAACACAGAGAGACATTTTACTATCCAAACTTCCAGCATCAGTACGATTCACCCTACACAGCAAGGCACTGCAGGGCAATTGGACACACCACCAAAATAGTTCAGTCCCCGCGACACACCACCAAAATAGTTCAGTCCCCGATTCTCATACTGACACTCTCAGTACTGCCTGGTCAGAGTTTCTAGTCGACATGATACATCACAAGCGACTTCTATCAATTCATTACAATCTTATAGTCACTGTCTTAGTTGTCTTGCTCAAGCCTCATAAATTGTGTGCATGCATCCTATCCTATCTCTATTACTTTTAATCAGTTACTGTTTGTATTTTTAAACTAACTGTGGCAATCCTACAAAACCTGTAACAGGAACTACCCGACTATTGTACAGCTAGTTCTCTACCCGGAGGAAGTCAACAAGATTGCGCGATGATCGGGTAGAGGCGCTCGTATGGCAAGCCGTTTTTACATTTAAAGTTAATTTCTGATATCACAAATTCCATTTTGTGATATCAAAAAATCAAATTTTTGATATCAAGAATTCAATTTGTGATATCAAGAATTAAATTTGTGATATCACAAATTCCCGTAAGTGTAGCACATGGACTTAATTTGTGATATCAAGATATCGAATTTGTGATATCACAAAATCCATTTTTGATATCACAAATTCAATTTGTGATATCAGAAATTCGAATTTGTGATATCTAAAATTCAATTTGAGATATCACTAAATGAATTTGTGATATCAGAAATTCGAATTTTTGATATCAAAAATAGGTTTCACGTGAAAAACCAGTGGTAATTCGTGATATCACAAAATGATTTTTTGATATCACAAATTCGAATTTGTGATATCACGAAATAAATTTGTGATATCACTAATTTCAATTTGTGATATCAAGAATTCTTATTTGTGATATCACAAATGCGAATTTCTGATATCACAAATTCCATTTTGTGATATCACGAATTGAATTATTGATATCACAAAATTGAATTTGTGATATCAGTAATTCACAGGGAATTCGAGCGTTAGTTTTGCGCTGAAATTCAACTGTGAATTCGAGCGTTAGTTGAGCGCAGAAATACACGGGGAATTCGAGCGTTAGTTCAGTGCAGTAAATCCCTGTGAATTCGAGCGTTAGTTGAGCGCAGAAATAGAAAGTGAATTCGAGCGTTAGTTTTGCGCTGAAATTCAACTGTGAATTCGAGCGTTAGTTGAGCGCAGAAATACACAGGGAATTCGAGCGTTAGTTCAGTGCAGTAAATCCCTGTGAATTCGAGCGTTAGTTGAGCGCAGAAATACGAAGTGAATTCGAGCGTTAGTTTTGCGCTGAAATTCAACTGTGAATTCGAGCGTTAGTTGAGCGCAGAAATACACAGGGATTTCGAGCGTTAGTTCAGTGCAGTAAATCCCTGTGAATTCGAGCGTTAGTTGAGCGCAGAAATACAAAGTGAATTCGAACATTAGTTTCGCGCTGAAATTCAACTGTGAATTCGAGCGTTAGTTTAGCGCAGAAATACAAAGTGAATTCGAGCGTTAGTTGAGCGCTGAAATACACAGGGAGTTCGAGCGTCAGTTTAGTGCAGAAAATCGCTGTGAATTCGAGCATTAGTTTAGCGCAGAAATACAAAGGGAATTCGAGCGTTAGTTTTGCCCTGGAATTCAACTGTGAATTCGAGCGGTTATGTTTGTTGTTGTTTTTAGCGCAGAAATACAAAGGGAATTGGAACATTACTTTTGAGCTGATATTCAGATGGAAGGTATACTACTGCTAACTTTTTTTTTAGAACAATGTTCAAAATGCCAATAACTATATATGAGAGATTTACACATCCATCATTCCCTAAATGATCGTCAAGGTATATTCGATGAATTATTGATACAAATCAATTGTTTTGCAACATGTTATCATGAATTCAATGATACTATGTTCACTTAGGGCTTACATTTAATTCATCGTTTTGGTCCTCAAATTGTCATCTATTACTACATTATTGTTAATTATGATACATTTTTCATGTGGTAATCCCCTTTACAGTAGACTCTTCCACCAAATCGATGATAATTATGTGTGGTTGTATGTGTATGTGTGTTATAAAAGCATATACCATGTGTTTGTATTGCGGAGGACCGACCGAGGGCAATCAACCCTCTGGTCTGTGTATGTCAGCAGCGGAGAATAAGAGAGAGAGAGAGACTGTGATTCATGCGGGGTGCGAGAGGGAGTCGTAAACTTGCCAATTTAATGTCCACCACTGGTGTCGGCTGGCGGTCACATAAAGCAACGTGTTTCTCCTAAAGACATTTTCTCACTCCTCAAAATCAGTCCTCCAGAACAAAGGGGTGTATCCATTAAGACCAATTGTGTTGGGTGTACAGTTTGCCTGCCCCATGTTTACGATTTTGTAAAATAATTTAAAGTGTAATCATATAGGCAAGTTTATTCAAGAACCAAAACCAGGGAGAACAAAACTGGAACGCACAAGCCCAAAAGTCTTCAGACCAGATCAAGAAGAGTGAAGATATCCAGATTTTCTGACGAGTTTATGCAGCAGTATGCATGGCAAACAAACAGTTAGAATTTGTAGTAAGAAAAAAGCAGTGGTACGAAGGACTTCAATTTTGTTAATCTGCGCAATGAGAAATCTCTCTTATTAACTCGCAGGAGTAACAGGGGGAGGTCGGGAGAGAGTATCTTTCACATGACAGAGTAAAGAGAAACGCAAACAAAAGTTGTAAGTCAACCAGTCTCTGCCAAATCAGTGGCGAGAAATGGAGGAAAAAGAATATAATAATGACTTTGAAGTAATTGACAACATATAAATAATGGCATTTTCGATATGTTGCTAAACGATTTATTTTCATCGATTCTTTTAAAACCAATTCCTAATCACTTTAAATGAAGACGAGTTGCCAAAACTCTTCATTTAGGTTTTTTAGTAACTATCGTTATATACTATGTAAAGATAACACCTGAAATTCCATAGGAATATCTGCGCTAAACTAATGCTCGAATTCGCAGTGTATTTCTGCGCTCAACTAACGCTCGAATTCATTGTTGAATTTCAGCGCAAAACTAAAGCTCGAATTCCCTGTGTATTTCTGCGCTCAACTAACGCTCGAATTCACAGTTGGATTTCAGCGCAAAACTAATGCTCGAATTCCCTGTGTATTTCTGCGCTCAACTAACGCTCGAATTCACAGTTGAATTTCAGCGCAAAACTAATGCTCGAATTCCCTGTGTATTTCTGCGCTCAACTAACGCTCGAATTCACAACTGAATTTCAGCGCAAAACTAATGCTCGAATTCCCTGTGTATTTCTGCGCTCAACTAACGCTCGAATTCACAGCTGAATTTCTGCGCAAAACGAATGCTCGAATTCCGTATGTATTTCTGCGCTCAACTAACGCTCAAATTCCCTTTGGTTTTCTGCACTGAACTAAAGCTCGAATTCTCTGTGTATTTTTGCGCTCAACAAACGCTAGAATTTACGGTTGAATTTCAGCGCAAAACTAATGCTCGAAATCAAATTATTTCTTTGCGAAAGAAATGTGCTGAAATTCCATGTAAATTAATGATATCACAAATTGGAATTAGTGATATCACAAAATGTATTTCTTGATATCAAGAATGTCAATTCGTGATATCTCGAATTGAATTCGTGATATCACGAATTGAATTTGTGATATCACTAATTCGATTTCGTGATATCAAAAATTGGTTTTACGTGATAAACCAATGGGTATTTGTGATATCAAAAATTGAATTTGTGATATCAGAAATTCGAATTTTTGATATCACGAAAGGGAATTCGTGATATCAGAAAATCTTGTTAAAAGGTAATATGGCTTGCCATACGCTCGCTGCCCGAGAAGATCGAAACGGATTTGGTACCCATTCAACCGTTCAAGGTATCGTAATCAGAACTCAACTCTCAAATCACATATACGAAGATTTGTTCGGAATTTTTCAGTGATTGCCTTTATTTGCCCAAATCGTGACGTTTGAGACTGATAATGTCCTTTTTTATCGTCCTGGCTGGGTGCGTTTTGTTTTTACGTGTGTAGGTCCTACTTGTCACTTGTGTTGGCTGTAGAATGTAGGATAGTTGCTGCTGCATGCTGTCACTACGTAGCTGTGCATGGTTTAGTGCAATGCCCACATAATGGGTTTCATGTGGGGCGATTTGCTCTGGCAAATTCCAGCAACCTTTCCACTCAAACGGGAGGAAAACTTGTCTCCAATACCCTCTCATAGGTGCGATGACCACTGCCTTATGAATACAGTCGTACTTTCAGACTGTATTTAATTCTTCTTTCGTACCTACCATTCGATCGATCTGAAAAGTGGGCTGGCTGGGTTGGGGACGTCTAACCATGCTAACGTTAGATCTAGCACAGTAGCAGTAGCACTACTGCAGCTAGCTAGCTGGCGACACGACAACAATGCGAGCGCGTCGGATCGAAGATGTAAACAATGAATAGACCCTAACGTTTATAGACTCTACTTATAGAATGTAAACATGAGTAGAATCTCCTACGCACCTACGCACCTAGAGAAGTTGGGACAGATAGACCTTGAAGACATAAGGTGTGGGCATGATTCCAGTGAAATAAAAACGTCTTTGGTTTATATGCGTCTAGTAGAGAGTCTAGATCAGTAGATGAGATGAGGTAAGATCCTACTACAGGTCTGCACTACTCTCTGCTGTCGTGAGATTGTCACCTGGTCACTGACTTAATTATTCTCTAATTTTACTATATTTACATTATGGACTGGGCTATTATGAGTGTGATCTTGGTTGAAGTAGAGAGGTATAACTTAGAAGTTCCACTCTGTTAAATATAAAGATCTAAATTTACTAGTCTATAATTTTAATAGACTTTATAACGTTAGAGTTTCTCTAAGAACGACTAAAGATCTAGTTGACCGCACCAGTGACCCCATCACAAAGTTATGGTTGGACCTACTACTTATCGACCGCCTAATGTTTATTTGCTTGATAAGAATATTTAACACTGAAATTCACGTAGAAATCTTGACCTATGTGATTGAGAAAATCCAGCACTATCAAATGCTATTGTTCCCTTTTTGATTCGAAGTTTCAGTGCAAAAATATTGCCGTCGAACTTGCGTGGCCTCATTTCAGCTCCCCGCGGAAAAGCTCCTTATTGAGATCGACCGCTGTTTTTGCATTGGCAATGCACGCAAACCGAGTTGTATTGAACACCGTGTTGTACGAAGCTTTTTAGAAACTTCCATAGACATTACATTACGATTCGGTGAAAATATTCATTCGAAATTTTGTCCTTGATTAAAACCATTAATGAACAGTGAATTTTCGCGTTTTCCCACACCATCCTCAATGGTCAAAGCCAATCCATTTTATGTGCTCTGCGCGCAGTGAAGTGCGTACTAAGCGCTCTGTGCGCCAATGTATATGTGGTCGGTTTCAAGAAGGGTGGTCAATATGTACTGTAGTAGGGCTACCATACTAGTGCCCTGCGCCGGGGTTACTACTAAGTAGGCTCCACTTTAACAAGGTGCATCTTGTACTGGTAAAGCGATACTCGTATTGCTGGGCATAGACATCCAGGGATGCTACTCGGTAAAAGTGTGAAGTGGTAATTGTATAAAAATGGAAATCTAGGCGCCCTGTGTGATGGAAGTGGTTGTTCAATGTACCGTAAGGTCCGTAGTAAAGCAGGATAAATTCACTTTGCAGAGATTGTAATGTAAACTCTTAAAAGGGTATTCCAGTGTAGTTGAAAGTTAGTCTGAAAACAAAGAGTAAAATCTCAGAGCTCACAGCAATGATGACAATTTGATCAAAATCGGATGAAAAGTAAGTTGTCACATTCTTAAGTTTCACTAAATTTTCAGGGAACAGTTAGAGTACAGTATGATTATGCAAATAGTGAAATGATAATGTCACCCTTTCACAAAATTATTTCCATAGTTTCTACATAAAATTATGTAATTCCCGGTTTTCATTCAAATATGCAATAATACCCCAGTATCAAATCTTAATATATGTAGACCTCTATGGTATTGTTTCTAACCAGGATCTAAGTTATTCAACCAGGAATAACATGTTAAATTACATTTTAGTAGTGGAAACATGATATTGATTATTGGTTTATTTTGTTTTCGTTGGTTAGATGATCAATTGGAAATTATGATGTGATGACATCATCACCTCACTCATTTGCATAATATTCATTTCAGGGGTACGAGAACTGTCCTGCAAAAATAAGCAATTTAACTTCACAATTTCTTAAGTGTTCTTCCCTAATTTTTATTCTATTTGGATCAAATTTTTTACTGTTGTACCAGTTAGATTTCACATTCTTATCTGAATTGGAATTTCTCTTTAAAGTAAAGACTTTACTATTCCCCCTCCCCCCCTCGAATTTGCCATGGCACTTTTTTGCACCTTTTTACTATGAGCAATCTTGCATTTGCCAATATTATGTCTTTTAAACAAAGGGGTACGCAACTACAAATTGTACATCAAGGTTACAGTTTCTCGAGTGTGTCAGATCAGGACTGTACAATCTGTAAATATCTAGTCCGGTGTGGCAGGGCAAGTTATTTGATTTTAATGTTATTTACATAGTTAACATATTGTCTGTTGCATACTAAATTTCAATCCAAAGACTTTACATCTACATCTTGGTTGTAATCTTTCCCCGGCCTTGTGGAAATGGTCAAATCTGCCACTGACACTGCCGTTCTTCAAGTGCTGCTGTCACACACTGAATTTCTCTGGTCAAGATGCCTTTTGGTGGTCCGATTGCTGGGCAGCAGCTAGCCACGCCTGGACCCAATGCGGCAGACTGCGTGAAGGAGGTAGATAATGAACTAATTTTGACTCCATGGTTCTTTGTTATGCCCCACACTTGTGAACTTACCGGTAGCTTCATTTATGGTAACCAGCACAATTATGATGTGTCTACAAACCTGACTTTTTTTTTGGTAAAGTTCAGGTGCACCCAGCATGTGCAAAGCACAAAGTATGATAATATGCCAGTGGTGGACTGTACCAGACCGGCAGAGGAGGAGGAGGACGAGGAGGAGGAAGAGGAAGAAGAGGAAGAGGAAGAAGAGGAAGAGGAAGAAGAAGAAGAAGAAGAAGAAGAAGAAGAAGAAGAAGAAGAAGAAGAAGAAGAGGAGGAGGAGGAGGAGGAGGAGGAGGAGGAGGAGGAGGAGGAGGAGGAAGAAGAGGAGGAGGAGGAGGAGGAGGAGGAGGAGGAGCCTTCTTCTCCCATAATATGCATTATGTTCAAAATGCAGAAAAAGGCCCTTAGATGAGACAAGTGTGTACATGTTTGTGTATTTTACAATGTAGTGGCAATGGTAGGCCCTATATCCTGCTTTGTGTGGGTCTCATTTCCAGGTGAAGTCATGACTACAATAATATGTTGTGATGGACTCAAATTATTTTTCATTGATTCCATACTCCAAGAGGGAAAGTTAATGAATATTTAATGTGTATTAAGTCTACATAGTCCATGGGCCAGGCCAGATATTGGTACCATCTGAGGTGGCAATACCTTTTTGGTGTCATTTTGTTTGTCGGGCATAGATATGCTTATCAAGCTATGATAGCATTTCCAAATGAGTAGCTTAGTCATAGTAAATGAATTTTAAACCAATTTGGTCTCGTTGTTATATCCCTATACTTCTGAATCGAGACCAACCGCTATACAAAGAAGAGCACTGTCTTCTGTATGTTCACAGGTGTTCTGTTGTAAACGCGGTGCGCTTAGTCTTTATTCAAGGCAGCGAAGGGAATACCCAAGGGTTATGATGTCCACAGCGCTTAGTCTAATATTCAAGACGGCGAAGGGAATATCCAGAGCTTATAATACAGTGTATATCCTTTTATCTAAAAACAACAACAACAACAAAGCAATTTCTCGTGAATTTTAGCGTATTTTTCAATTATTTATCATTTTCCGGTGAAAACGCTACGGTGAAAACGCTAATACCACGCCAATGTCGCTTTATTTCCATCCAACAATGAAAGATTATACAAAAACAATGTACCGGTACACTACAATACATTATAATTAATAATGTTGGAAATGAACAGAGTGATTTTTGTTTAAAACTGATGTATTTGTTGAGAGGGTGGTATAAAAACAGTATAGATAATCCCTTTTATTAGGAACTTTAGATATGATAACGATACATTGGTCTAGATAAAGACTAAGCGCACCGCGTGACAGCTGTGGACATCATAACCCTTTGGATATTCCCTTCGCTGCCTTGAATAAAGACTAAGCGCACCGCGTTTACAACAGAACACCTGTGGACATACCATGGAGCTCTGTTAGTAGCTCCATGGACATACAGAAGGCAGTGCTCGTCTTTGTATAGCGGTTAGTTTCGATTCAGAAGTATAGGGATATAAAAACGAGACCAAATTGGTTATAAATTCATTTATTATGACTAAGCTACTCATTTGGAAATGCTATCATAGCTTGATAAGCGTATCTATGTCCGACAAACAAAATGACACCAAAAAGGCTTTGCCACCTCGGATGGTACCAACAACCCATTTTTCGGCTCTTGGCCCATGGACTAACAGCGGGAAACTTGTGAGATGATGCCATTACATGTATATTGTATCTCTTTGAATAATAGTTTTCTATGTTGTTGCTACTGATTGTATTGATCACTGTTTTGTGAGAACATTGTGAAACTCTAAACTCCTATGCATTCAATTTTGATGAAACATATACCGGTACCTTTCTATTTGGATAATTTTCTCTCTATATGAAATGCAAGTAGAGACTGTTGTTGAATTTACACACAAACTCAGTTGAATCGTGCTCCCAATCAAAGTGGTAATGAAACCAGGTCCAGGCATAAATAAGCATTTCATTTTATATCACAACACTGTATGGCCCATGACGTGTTTGTTCAGTCCATGCTTATAATATTGTCATCCTTGATACATCATAACCTGTATAAAATCTTGATGTTCCCAGGACCTTGATGTACAGTATTCCCCCAGCCAATGGTGCAGGCGTTTAGATCCACATGCAGCGCTTGTTGACTTCATTGAGTCGTCAGACAGAGGTAAGCAGTGTGCTATTGCATTGTCTGTTGAGACATTGGGGTCTTGTAATATACTCACCTGTGTAGGGCTTGCAAAGACTAATTTTATGTGATTGCTCCAAATGCTGACTTGAATTGTATGGTGAATCCATTAGGTTTCATCAAGAAAATGATTATACAATATGTCTCATGACCAGGACAGTGACAAATGTAATATGCAGTGAGGTAGAGTGAGGACTTTCAAATTTTAATCAAAGCAAAATACTTGTACCCAAGAGATTGATTCTTTTCTATCACTTTCCATTCTTTCATTGACAGCTTCTAAGGGAGGGTTGACATTCAGGCAGGGTCATTGCACAACTGGACACCCACGAGTCGTACGGCCCGTGAGTTCGACATTGAAAAAAAGATCCACGAGTCATACAGCCCATGAGTCTGACTCTGGGCAAAAAAAGTCATGAAGGGACACTGTGTCAGACTCATGGGCCTTGTTTGCCTAGTTTTGGACTTATGGGCCTTATTTGCCTAGTGTCAAACTCGTGGGCTGAATGTCTCATTGGCTGTATGACTCATGGGTGACACACTTGTGATGTGCACCCGTTCAGACTTTCCCTTTGTGTAGAAATAACTTGTATTTTCCTTGTTCTCTTCTATTTGTCCAGAGTCGGAGAAATGTAGGTCGAGGGCAGAATTGCGCGCTGATCTGAACGTGAAATATGGAACAAACGACGGACAGAAATGTGATCTGTATTATCCAGACAACCATGAAAAAGGTAATGTTTTGTATTGTTGCTTCATGCATCTTTACTGTGTTTGCTGATTATTTTATTATTTTTTGTGTGTATGTGATAGTGTACAGTGCCTCATTTGTCATGACTGCCAATGGATTGTATTGCCCTGTAGGCCACTTGCTATATATACATGTGTATTTAGAAAAAAAAAGAGAATATTTAACTCTTTAAAGGGGAAGGCTAGTAACTGATCAGTGGGAATCAGTGGAAATGCTGGGAGATGATTGTTCCAATCCTTATGGGATTCATTCAAGAGTTCATTGTATATCTATTGTTATGTGAAAATGATTTGCTTCAGAACGGTCTCATATTCAAGTAATGTGCAGATTAATGCTCCGTCACTGACCAGGGACGCTAACCTGGAAGCATTAAACTGCACATTACTTGAATTTGAGACCATTCTGAAGCAAATCATTTTCACACAACAATAGATATACAATGAACTCTTGAACGAATCCCATAAGGATTGAAACAATCATCTCCCAGCATTTCCACTGATTCCCACTTATCAGTTACTAGCCTTCCCCTTTAAAGCTCTCTGATCGGGCAGGGAATCTTAACACAGATTTTCCAAAGCTAGCTATTCTTAACATTATGAGTTGCTTTGAGACAAACATTTTGTGTAAATTGTACAGCCAAGAGCAGTCTTAAACACTTTCCATTTTAATACAAGCTGTTTTCACATTACCTTTGAAGTCCCAAATTTATGAAATACTACAGTGTATATTTCCATGCTTGTTGAACTGTTACAGATGATCCAGTATTGCTATTTCTCCACGGTGGCTATTGGCAAGAGGAATCAGTGAGGTGTGACATGTTTTGTTCTTCTTGTACTCTGTTCTTTTCTTAATCCACCAGAGGGTACAATTGTTTCTACAAACAATTTATTCATGTAATGAGGTATTGTATTCTATCTTTTGTCCAACCTACTTTGTCACTCTTTCCTAAACTTTATATATGTCATCTTCTTCTGTGAAACCAAATTTCACCAAATGTGGTAGAACTTGTACTGTAGGAAAGGCTTTGCAGAGACATTACAAAAGTACATGTAGTCCCCAAAGAGGCCTATTTGGCAGAGTTGTCGCTTAGTAAGCAAATAATCAATGTTGGTGAAGGTGATGGGACAAACCATCACTTCCGAGGCGATCTGGATGTAGCTATCTTTCCGAAGCGCAGCTGAGCAAAGATAGCGTACTCATTCAGATCGCCGAAGAAGTGATAGTTTGTCTCATTGCCTAAAACTAAAAGTTGATTATTTGCTTTATATTCCACATCTAGGGTCCTAGAAATTCCCATTTTATTCCACATCTGAAACTGTTTTAGCTGTCTTTAGGTATCCTTAGGGCTTAGGCTACGTGTGCGCGTAGATGACAAAACAATGAATTTGCTGCGCGCAGCGCGCGGCACCGAAGTGAAAGTGCGTTGCACTATGTATTATAAAATGGGTTCAAGAATGTAGCCAATTGGAAGCGCTGAAATGAGTCACGTGTGCTTGTATTAATTTCTCACTAACAAGCATGCGACCTGACGTCACAGTGCTTACACTAGCAGTGCGCACTCAATCAGTTGTTACAAGTGCGTCGCGCGGTACTATACGCGCTGTCAATCCTGTAAACAACTTCTAGTTCGGGCTGCCGGCCGGCCTTTCTTGTGTGCATACCAGTAACATGTGTGGTGTACGTATACTCTTATACGTACAGTACTTATGTGCGGGATTTCTGAGTGCGACGTGTTTGGGACGAACATCTTCGGACATCTTGATCCACAAAGGTACGTGAAAAATGTTGTTAGTTTTCGACCCATTTTATAAAACAGATGATGCACAGGATTATTTCGTGGCGTTAGTGGAGACGCAGCTCACTCTCTGGTATTTACAATGTAGTGCAACATGCACTCGGCTTCGCCTCGTGCATGTTTCACAATTGTAAATACCCTCTAGTGCGCTACACCTCTACTAACACACTCTATCCTGTGCATCATTTGTATACTATCAAGTGACCTAGTTAAATGATAGTCCACAGTGCAACGCACTTTTATTTCACGCGTTTTGTATATTATATATATATATATATATATAATGTATTTGTATTTGATTGCCAGCCATGGTGTACCAGGTAATACAGAAGAGCAGTATGTCAAGAAGTGGTATCCCTTCAATTAATTATTCACCATCAAGGGGCACCAGAGAGATTTCCACTTAGCCCGATTCACCTTTACTTCATACATAAGCTGAGTTGGGTGTTCAAGCCTGTGGGGTAGATATTCATGTGTTTTTTTTCCAGTGAATAGCACCTACCTTATTTGTCCTATTGGTGTGTCTTTGGTGTGTCTTTTTCAACTTCATGGAAATATTGATAGGGCGAGGTATGACACATGTTTGATTGAAATATAAATTTGTCAGATGGGTATCAATAAAGTAGTATTTCAGCCTTGTCATTTACAGCAACTCCTTTCCCTCTTGAAACATAGTGCTGATGTTATTTTCAGTCCAGTTAGTATCAAAACAACAAGAGTTAAACTTTAACCATGAATATTGTCTCCCTTTTTTCTTTACCTTTGCCATGCAGTGCTTTGTAGAGTCATTATGATCCTTTCACCTTGGGACATACGCCATCAATATACTGAAAAAAAAAACAAAAACAAGGAATGAAAGATTCATGAAACTAAATTTTGTTAAAGCTTGGAGGGCGTGCTCAAGATTGCAATATTGGTTAAAATTTGAAACATGTATATGTATATATTTTTTTTAATCTCCCTTTTCTTTTTGCCATTTCTGTAAGTAGGTACTAACCTTGCTATTTTTAGATCATCATAAACAACACTAGCATATATATAAAGTAATTAAAATTTTACTGAGGGGATAGCAGATGACATGAGTTACCACGTTTAATGATATCAGCTTGTATGTCCTCAAATCCAGAGTTTTCTACCAGTTAAAAGCTTGATACAATACCAGTAACTTTTATTGCTGTAGTGGGAAAGCTATGAGAACATTCAGTGATCAATTCTTGTTAAAATCATAGAACTGTACGAATACTGATGGAAGATTAAAATCTTAGAACTGCATGAATATTCATGAAAGATTAAAGCAGTCTAGTGAAATAATCTTTAAAACATTACAAATAGCAGTAAATACCACTCATTGATTGTTATACCTAATATTTGCAGGAAAGGTCATTGACAATCATGTATATTGTTATACATTTGCTTCATTTTTCTTGTAGCAAGAGTATACAATGTATTTTATGTGTGGTATCTTAGCAATCTTTACTGTATGATTAACAATTCCTTAATTCTTGCAAACAGTCATCAGGTACATGTTGTAGTTGATACACTGCTACCAATATAATATTTTTGTGGGATACTCAACTCCTGATAAAATTAGATTTTACTTTAAATACCGGTGATACATGTATACATGTAATCAGCTACAATTAATTCACATATCCTTGAGAATATGACGAAACAGTTGGCTAATAGAGATTTAGGAAAAGCCTTTCACTCAATTGTGATGATTGTATTCTCTCCTGGCAGCAAGGAGAACACCGCCCTGGTCGTCCCTCCTCTCATCAAGCATGGAGTTGTTGTTTGCGTTATGGAGTACACGCTAGCACCAAAATGTGAGTACTTTTCTTTCTTTCTTTTTGTTCTGTTTTGTTGGATGGGGAGGGAGATAAGAGCTACAATGGTGTAACAATATCATGTAAGTTACTAGTATTACGTACATTTATATCTTATTAGATACACCCTTGATTCTGATCGGTTGAAATCGGGAGCATAAATTCAACAAGGGCATTCGGCCCCATGGTACCAAAGTGTGCCATAGTACCCAAACTGCCTCAAATTACCAAATCACTCTGTAGTACTAAACTACCCTCTATGTTGTACATATATGCAGGACATATATATGCAGACATCTGTACATGTTCTGTGTCATGGTGATGGGTTTCAATAGAGTGAAAGGTGACCCTTGTTGTGATGTAATCTCCTATGGCAGGGCCAGTGAAGTGGCTTGTGCAAACATGATCAACCAGGCAAAATTTGATTAAATTTTATTCAGTATAATTATAAAACA
This sequence comes from Diadema setosum, assembly GCA_033980235.1. Taxonomy (NCBI): domain Eukaryota; kingdom Metazoa; phylum Echinodermata; class Echinoidea; order Diadematoida; family Diadematidae; genus Diadema; species Diadema setosum. The sequence goes on along the minus strand of CM067069.1, from coordinate 7,401,853 downwards.
AATGTGGTGAGCTTTTATTTTTAGCAATGTTGATATTGCAGTCCCTCTGGATGTCAACTCCATTCTCTGCTCTGAGGATCATATTATGGAGTTGAGATCCCTTTGGGCAAAAGTGTCAACAATGCCTTGAAAAGCTGTTCATTTCTGCATGTACTAGGTGCTTGTGTCTAGCTTGTGGGCCTTACATGTATTTGCTTTGTATCTAGCTCATGGGCCTGTTTTACTTTATGTCTAGCTTGTGGACTGTATGACTGTATGGTTGTTGAGCTTGTGGGATGGCCCCTGTGGGAACTGGGTGCACCATGTAGTGAGTGTTATAGGAAACTATCAAATCTCAGAAATAAAGAGTTCAATTGATTTTTTTTTTTTTTTAACTGAATGTTGCTGAAATTTTGATGTGCCTAGTTTTTTTCCTTTTTTTTTTTTTTTTCGTAGAGTGCATGTCATCATGCATCTGCACTGCAAGGGGCATTGAAGTATGCCTTATTATGTACATGACATCCATATTGTACAGATGATAGGAAGATATTCATCGAATAAATGTTTTGTCTGATAATCATGCACATACACTAAAATAGCTCGATACTTTTGTCATGAACACATACGGTATGCACAGGTGGGTCATATTTATCCATTTAATATCTCATTGGTTTACACACGTTTCCATACACACTGACAATCATGTACCACACACACACAAGCAAACACGCATACAGCTTTATAGTCATTACTGATTTGTCACTCATCCATTCCCACTGATACTGTATACGCCAAATATTTCGTGAGGTTTTTATTTTCGCGAATTTCGCGAGTCAGGTGCTATTCTTGAAATTAAAGACATGCGAAAATATTGACTCTGATCCCGATGTTAATGTGACGTACGCGTGTACACTTCTCCGTTAAATACAGGCCTCCATGATGGTGAATTTAACACTCTCGAAATTGTTGCGAAGTCCCAATTCGCGAAAATTTAGACCCGCGAAATATATGGCGTATACAGTACTGTATGGTTCTACTTGTATGTTCCCAGATTCTTTGATTATGTTAAAAGACAAGTTCACCTTCATTGACACAAGGATTGAGAGAATGCAGCAATATTAGTAGAACACATCAGTGAAGGTTTGAAGAAAATTGGACAATCGATGCAAAAGTTATGAATTGTTAACATTTTTGTGTTGGAACCACTGGATGAGGAGACTACTATAGGCTCGTGATGTCATATGAATACAACAGTATAAAGAAAATGTAAAGAAAATTTAGCATATTTTCACTTTTATCGCATTATAAAAGAGCACTTGACTTGCCTCTTTCTAAAGGTCAATGGGAATAATATTACCCATAACATAATGTCAGTAACGAGTCAAGGGAATGTGTACTTTTTTCAAAAGATGAAATTTTGTGAAATCCTCTTTATATTTTCCTTATATTGTTGTACGCATGTGACATCATACACTGCAGTAGTCTTCTCATCCAGCAGTGACTGCACAAAAACTTCAAAAATTCATAACTTTTGAATGGATTTTCCGATTTTCCTCAAACTTTCAATGATGTGTTCTACTAATATCGCTACATTCTCTCAATCCTTATGTTAATGAAGGTGAATTTGTCCTTTAATGTGTCTACTTGGATGATAAAACTTGTGGGTTTCATGTAAGAATTCAGGTACACTCTACACCAAACTACTCCATGTAGTGTAAAGATGTGTTCTTTTCTGACAGCCTCTAGAGATCTTGTGAATCCTACCTGTGCACATATAACCTCGCCTTACGGATCCACCAAATGGTACCACAACATTTGCTCCTGTCTTATTTTCTCTGAGGACTTAGGGTTAGGGTTAGGATTGGGATAGGGTTGTAAATTTAGTTTCGTGTGAAGATTTGGGATTAGGGTTACGGTTATGTTTGAGGGTAGAATTTATGTTTGGCCTAGCATGCAAATATTTCATATTTCATATATTTCGAATTTCAGCAATTGTTACAGGAGCAAATGTCATGGAACCCCACCCAACACATTGCAAAGGTCATGCTTTGATGCATATTATATTCTGTCTTGCAGGTTTAGTGGCAGACATAGTGGCAGAAATTGAACAGGGTGTAATGTTTGCCGCCAGGAGATTTCCAGATACAAGGTGATTTTTGTTGTTGTTTTTTGTTTTGCCAATTTTACCTGTTTCATATCATCTCCTAACCTCTGTATCCGGTAGTTTTATCTTTATGATTTCTGTGAAGTTTGCTGAGTTCATTGGTGAGCCTTGAAAGCAATCAACTGATAAGTGCAAAAAGAATAAAATGAATGTAAAAACACTAGAAAGGGGACCATATGTTTACAAGGACGTCAAAGAGTATGTTGCCTTGATGGCTACTGTGTGATAGTTTCAAAATTTAAAGTTGCAATTATATTGACAGTATTCATTAGTTGTACTGCTGTTTGGTTCCTGCTACAGTTGTTGCATGGTGCTCCAAAAGCTCACTGGTATTTTTTATTTTGGATGGTTTGGGTGCCGATTTTCGTAACACAGCATGAATCGTAATTCTGGTGTGTGTGGTTGTCATTGTGTTTGCTGTTCACTAATCAAAGCATGACCTTTGCAATGTGTTGGGTGGGGTTCCATGACATTTGCTCCTGTAACAATTGCTGAAATTCGAAATAATAACTAGAAAAGGATGAATGTGATTGCTTTGTTTTATCACCATCTGCTGAGGTGAAGCGTGTGAATCAATTTCAGAGAGAAATGCTTTTATTTGTGGTAGACTGAAATGGACTATGCCCCCTCACATACAGCCCATGAGTATGCCCTGTGTGTTATGTCTACAATGTCCTGTGTCATGCCGATGTAAGGCTGCTGTGTTTTCAGATTTATTTTCTCTACAAGTGTCATTCTAAAGTAAAAAAACAAAACAAAAAACAAACAAATCATGTCATTACCATTTGTAACTGTTACTATACTTCATTCAGTGATTGGCAAGCATACTGGAATGCTGTCTTCGTTGACTGGCTTGGCTGTCTGGACGCTTGAATGATATCACATTTACAGTATTATTGTCAATGAGTAGAGATTACCTGCAGTTCTATTCTTATCATTATTAGGGAGTTTTCGCAAAGCACGACGCAGCCGAGATTTGAGTGTGCCGTGTGCAAAATTTGCTTCTGTGCATGATCAAATCTGAGATATGACCCGTCCTGGGGAGAACGAGTACGATATTTGGCCAAAATAGTGTTCTGCCTGATGCAGCTGGGCAGGAGTGAGCCAGCCAGCTAGCCAGCCAATCAGCGATCTTGTCCCCATGCCTCCGTCCTAACTGGGAAGCGAAACTGCCTAGATATGGGGACGGGAGTCCGAGTACGGGGACTGTCACAGCTGATTGCTTCCGCGTATTCTCGGTCTTCCCATCGTGTAGCGAAAACTCCGTACTGTGTCACCATGGAGACACATTACTTCACCAGAGTGGGCTTGCTAGTCTACCACCAGGTGAAGTTCTTATTGCTCTTAAAGTCAGAGACATTCTTGACCTGAAACTTTTGCGAATTGGAGCCGACAGCCTGTTTCGTGGCCTGAAACATTCACAAATTCACATTCAATGCATAATGTGTAGACAGACACTGTCGCATGCATTCTGCTTTTGTGAATCTAGGCTCCTTGCAAATTTCGCAAAAGTTTTGTGTACACAAACATTTCTTGTTTAGCTGCACTGTATGTTGATGAAAAAAGCTTGGCAGATGAAGCTAGCTGCATTGGCACATATGAAAGGATAAGATGTATTGCATGTTAGATACGATGTGCCTTTGCGAATCAATATTGTGTGTTTGGATTTTATTTGGCTAGGTAGGGAGCACTTAAGTGCTTATAAATAGCAAATTTCCTACCTTGAAATGTATTTACTCTGCTCTCATTATGGCCATTACATTCTTTGGTTTCAGGGGACTATACTTAGCTGGTCACTCTGCCGGTGGTCACCTCTCAGCCATGATGCTCTCAGTCGATTGGTCCTGTCGGTTGCAGGAAAGAGCCAATGTCATCAAAGGTGATTTGAATATTGCAGCAGGGTTCTTGGTCCTGTACCACCAATACTGCCTATGATACACTTGACTTAAATTGTAATGTGGTGCAGCTATCAGCCAATAGTTACAGAAGTAGTTCTTTTTAAGTTTGTAATCTTTGCTACCAGTACTGCCTATGATGCACTGACTTACACTGTTACCTGGTTCAGCAAGCAGTCAATAGTCACAAAAGTATGTGTAGTTCTCTTTAGAGTTTTTTTATTTTTCGCCACCATTACTGCATATGATGCTCTGATTTACATTTGTAACCTGATCTCAAAGGTCGTTCTTGCCAAGTCAAATACATGTTATGAAATTTAGGAGGGTCAGTGATTGGTGTATCCCATCAATTTCTGGCAGAATTTTGCTTCAGAAATTATCGTTTTGTCATTAAGTCGGCAGCACATGATATTACTGCATATCTTATATTGCAGAAAAATTATAATTTTTTATGCACATGGTTTGATTTATTAAATTGTAAATACATGTACAACGTGTAGGTCAGAAAAAAAAAGTATGAGTTTATGCTAATCAAGAGCAGAACAGGGATTTTAATCTTTTAATCCAACTCCAGTTTTACATGAATTTAATCATCAGAAGACTTTTAAAAGCTTTTAAAACAGAATGTGTAGTGGTGTGGTTTATTGGAGCTGGACACATTGCTGTTAGCACTTATGTCTGAATTTCATATCAAGTTTTGACATCTAGTTAGAGAATTTTACCAAGTGATGTACCATTACATGACTTGTATATGTGCATGTCTGTTGTAGTTGTCTTGAGAAGGAATCATGTCCTATCATGGTTTTGGCATATAGGTCTGTAAAATTTCACTCTTTCCTTCACAGTTGACAACACTCACAGAACAGTGAAGGTCTTCACACTTGTTTAAGTAGATGTGTGGGCAATTGCCTCATATTATAGTTTTTGTGTTCAAGCAAGCGGATCACAGGGCTACATATATTTTTATTGCCTTGGGCAAAGTGGCTTATAGCTAAGATATGCTCATACTGGATGAGAGTTAATATGTTGGCTATTTGAGGTGGGCGAAAGTGCACAGTGATGTGATGAAATGCAGAGCATTTGTACATGTATCAAATACAGATCCTCTAAGAGTATTACACTATTCTCTCTTCAGGTATTTGCCTGATGTCGGGACTGTATGACCTTCGACCTCTGGTTGAGACTGAAATCAATGACCCTCTGTCTCTTACACTGTAAGTACCATGCACACAAAGTCTTAGCAATAGTTTTTGCTTTGATTTTGGGTGTAACTTTCTGTCTGATACAATGCTTTTAAAAGTACAACACATGTTTTCTGGATATAGGCAAGAATTTGTGTCTGTGTGTTCTGTTATGATGAGCAAAAGTACTTGTTGTGCTTGTGGTTATCAGTTTTTTTTTTCAGTAGATATTTTATGAAGAGCTTTTTGTCTTTCAAACAATAAAAGAGAGCAAATCTTCTGTAGATGTGTGTTGTGAAACAGCCAAACAAGAATGTGACTCTTCTCTCGTCAAAAAGCGATAACTAATTTCTCAAAAGTGAAAGCGAGCTATCATTCCATGATTGGGAAAGAATAAGGGATGTGACTATTAATTGTTGAGGACGAGTCCCAAGTATACTCGGCCAAGTGTCTATGGGAAATGCATGTTATAGCAAAATCAGCCCATCCTCAACGGGTTTTAAAATGTGAAGTGTTTGTTGTCACCTGTGGTGGTAAAATCCATCTTATGCGTTTTGCTAAGACAATTTTCTGGGGTTGTTCAGAAACGGAGTGAAGCAGCAACGGTCTTCCACTATCTGTTGACTGTCGGTCAGTCATTTATCACCTCTGTCGTTTTACAGAGTAACAGGAGAAGTCCTGTGGTCTAAATTGATTCAAGAGTTCAACATCATCTGAAGTCGTTGATTCTAGTTTTTGACACCACATAATGTAAACCCCCATACATGGACATGCAGGGAAAACACTGTAATTTTTGTGATGTGTCATTTGTATCCAAAAGGTCTTCTGCTTCTGCTGTTAGTCCTGCCCTCCTGGTTGATGCTATACCACAGACCAACATTGGCATCAAGGTTCATCTGCCAGTAGCAGAGTTTGATCCGCCAGCCTTCCAGAGACAGGCTAAAGATTACTGTGAGGTAAAGCACCATTGCTCTCACAATTATCAACATTCTCATGATGTAGTTATCGTTATGATAATAATGATAATAATAATAACAATAATAATTATAATAATGATGATAGTAATATTAATAATAATAAGGTCTTCTTTATCAAGGGTAGCATTCTTCAGTGTTGCCATTACTCTACCAGAGGGCCCTGCCATTATTAATACCCTAGCGTTGCCAGGTACCCATTTATACATCTGGGTCGAGAGGGACATTATGGGTAAAAACATCTTGTTCAAGGATGTATGCACTGGGCGGGAATCAAACTCAGGTCCTGCAATTGGGAGTCAGGAGTCTTATCTACAATGTCACAGCTCTCTCCCCCCCCCCCCCCAATAATTATCATGATCATCATCATAATCATTGTCATCATCACCATCATCATCATCACCACCATTATCATCATCACCATCATCATCATCATCACCATCATCACCATGAGTATCAGCGACACCACTAGACTCTAGCTGTGCAGTGCTACTGTACATGTGTATTACCGTCCTCTCAGTTAGAGGCAGAAACACTCCTTCCTTCAGTTATGCTATTAAATGGAGGAACCAAGTTGTGAGGGAGTCCTGACACATGTTCGTAAAACACCCCACTTTACTTTCTCACTGAGAGCAGGATGCTAATTGGGTGAAGTGGTCCACCTGATGTACCCATATCGGAAAATGAGCGAATAATGCCGACCCCTCACGGTTCACCCACTAGACAACTGGCAGTAGTCATCAAACTACTAATCAGGCATATTGTGTGAAACAAAGAAGAAGATATGACTATAATAGGAACAATATTCTGTTCTCTTCCCAGTTGCTAACTGCGAGAGGAATGGATGCGGTAACCATGGTAGTGCCTGGCAGGGATCACTTTGATGAGATTACAGAGATGCACCAGGAGGAGAGCTTTCTGCAGCAGGTGAGGCAGTGTGTAGTTATTATGTTTGAAAATGTGTCCATCCATGAAGCATACCTGATATATAACTGATTAAAGGACAAGTTGACCTTTGTAGACATGTGGGTTGAGTGAATGCAGTAATATTGTAGAACACACCAGAGAGAGTTTGAGGGAAATCGGACAATCCATTCAAAAGTTATGAATTTTTAAAGTTTCTGCTCAGTCACTGCTGGGAAGACTACTATTGCTTGTGATGTCACATGTGTACAACGATATAAAGAAAGTATAAAGAAAATTCAACATATTTTCACTTTTCTCGCATAACAAAAGGTCACTCCACTTCTCTCTTTTAGAAGGCAAGGGGAATAATATTACCCTTAACATATGTCAGTAACAAGTTGAAGAAATGTGCACTTTATTCAAAAAGTAAAGTTTTGTGAAATTTATTTGTATTTTCCTTATATCGTTATACACATTTGACATCATACACTGTAGTAGTCTTCTCATCCAGCAGTGAATCTGCAGACACTTTGAAAAATCATAACTTTTGAACAGATTGTCAGATTTTCCCCAAACTTTCGCTGATGTGTTCTACTAATATTGCTGCATTCACTCAACCCACATGTCTATGAAGGTGAACTTGTCCTCTAAGCTTTTTTTGGTTGCCTGTTCATCCATATAATTGTCGTCTCACATGGGCAATACAAGAACTGTTAACCAATTGGGAGAATAGTGCGATATGGCGATGATGCGACATGCCTCCATCACAAAGAATTGACGGAGGTATTGTTTCCAGGCTGTCTGTCTGTCAGTCCGTCTGTCCTCAAAGTGGGTCAAAGTATTGTCATGAAAATTGATACAGTATATAATTACCAGCTAATGAATTTTTGTCGGTGCTTCCTAATGCCTTAATATTTCATAATAAAATTCCATGACTTTTTTCTGTGATCCTTCCCGCACGTTGTAATACCAAATTCCTGGTAATTGGACCTACATTACAGGTGTCAGATTATGTTGACTGAACGCATGCTGCTGAAGTTTATTATTTCTACATCTAACTGTGTGTAAACCTATAGACAAAATCATAAACTTTGCCTAATTATGTAAATACTTTCTAGATAGTGTCACAACTTTCTCAAATAGTGTAAAACAAATACCACACATGCACTCTCTTTCACACACACAAGCAAAAGAGTTGCAAAAATCAAGGAAATGCATAAGAAAATGGGGAAACAATAAGATACATGAGAAATAAAAATTACACCCTAGTATTTTCTGCTTCTTTCAGTGAAGTGCATGAATATGCTGATTTATGCAAATTTTTGCATGGACAGTAGTGTGGTAACAGTTCTGCTCAGATGGTGATTTTTAACCCTGAGGATAAGCTAACCTCAAGGACAAGCCGTATGGGGCGCCAATTGTCGCACTGTCAATTCCGTAGATGAAATGGCCATTTCATCACAAAATCGGTCATTTTGGTCAACGAAATCACCAATTTCATTAACAAAATGACTAATTTTGCAATGAAATTGACTTCACGACACTTGGCGCGCCATAGAGCTTACTCTCGAAGTGCCATAGAGCTTACCCTCGAGGTTAGCTTAACCTGTTGAGGACGAGTCCTGAGTATACTCAGGCAGGTGTCTATGGGAAATGCGAGTTGTAGCAAAATCCAGCCTGTCCTCAACGAGTTAAATCCTCGAGGTTACTTAAGTATCACCATCTGAAAGTAACTCCTGCCACATGTTGTAACAAATTTTCATATGGATGATGTCAACTTGTCACTTTCTGTTTCTCTTTCTCTTTGAAAATTAGAAGGATGCATGATTATTGTATTCACAATGATTTCTATCATTTTTGTTCTAGGTACTACTGGGAATTATGAACCTGAAGTCTCCACATTCCAGTCAACTGTAGTGAAGAAGTGAGATTCTGCACCCTAAACTGTTGTGAGGGCGTATTTCTTCTTTCTTTTCATCTATTCATGTTTTTGCATTGGAGGAACAAAAGGTCACAGATGTTGATCATTTTGAATCATCATTCTTTAAATAACATACAACTGAAACCAAGTGTCATGAAGATGTGTTCTGCAAAACTCCAGTAAGTGTGCAATTATTGGTAAAGAAACAACACCTCTAGAGAAACTGTGTAAATCTTGTTCTGAATGGCTGATAATGCAGTGTCCCATATATTCCCGGTCATGTTAGAAAAGGAATCCTAAAACTGCCACTGCAGTGTGAGACTAATAATCATGAAAATAATCAAACATTTTGCATGAAATGATCTTGTTTGTGTAGAATAGCCAAATTTTAGTCTCAAGATGACTTTCTAGTTGAAAGTTCTGTGCATATCAAAGATACAGATATTTTGTTTTTTATGCCTCCGCCAACGAAGTGGCCGGAGGCATTATGTCCGTCTGTCCGTCCATCCCATTTTGTTTTTGTTGATATCTCTAGAACCATGTGGTAGTTTTACATCAAACTTGGTATGAGGGTATATCCTGGGGGATAATACTTTGTTTGGATTTTAGGGTCACAGGGTCAAAGGTCAAGGGTCAAAGGTCAAGTGAAAATGTTTAAAATTTAACTTTTTTCTCCATATCTCACAAATGTTTCAAGATATATCTTCATGGAACTTAATATATATGCATGTACTGCCTGACAGTGATCATTTATGGTATTTATAGGTCATGGGTCAAAGGTCAGGGGGGGGGGGGTCAAAGGTCGAGGTCAACTCGTCAAATTATCATTATTTCCCTCTCATCTATGCAATGCCTGTAGAATTTTTCCTTGAAACTTAGTGTATGCATGTATTACCCAATACAGATTCTCTTGGAAGTTTCTTGTCAAAAGGTCAAAGGCCAAAAGGTCAAAGGTCAAGAGAAAGTGCTAAATTTCACTTCTTCTTAACTTATAAAAGGGTCAAAAGTTGGGTACAAATCCCTAAATACCTGCACTCTTATTAGACAGTGTAGCCATTCATCCAAATAAACCTAGTTCAAGGAAAGTGAACATTCAATGCATTTGTGACAAACCTGTCATTTTTAATATTTTGATATTTCACACATTGTCAAGACATTGTGCTATTAATAGGCCTATTCGGAGAACCATGCATTATGGTGGAGGCCTATTCGGAGAACCATGCATTATGGTGGAGGCATACCAGTCGCCGTAGCGACATTTCTAGTTTTTTGTGTGTGTGTCTTCTGTGCTATTTTTGTAAGATGAAAAAAGAGTTAGACAGTGGTGAGGTAGCCCAGTCAGTAGTGTATCTAATGGTTCAGGTTTGAAGGCCAGTGAGTCTTGCTGAGTAAAGAAAAAAAAAAAGACTCGAGACATGCAAAATCACCTTGCTGTAAGAGGGTTGTGTTATATCTGACCTCTTTATTAAAACAACAAAAAGGGTTCCACAGTGGTTATTAATGACACAATTTATTCGTCTGTAAGATATTTGGGCGCTCTATTACTGTAAAACAAGATATATTTGCGGCATGAAATTTTCGCGAATTGGAGCCGACAGCCTTTTCTGCGGCATGAAATTTTTGCACATTGCCAGTTGCATTCAATGCATATAGTGTAGATGAGAACTTTTGTGTGCATTTTAATTTCGCGAATCTTGGCGCTCGCGAAATTTGCGAAATTAAAATGCATGTGAACATTTCTTGCTTTACAGTAATATGGCTGGCTCTCTCTCTCTCAGTCTTTACAGCATGTGGTGTACTTGAACATTTACAGGAGGTAATTACACATGTATAATATGAAATGCCAAATGACAGAAAATTTGATAAAATTTTGACAGTTCAGTACCAAATTTGATAAATGATAATTGTTTGGAGTAAAACTGAGTGGAATTCAAGAAAACATTGGCCTACACCATTGTCATCGAAAACTTTTAAAACTGTACCTAAAATATACCAGTACACTTGGATAATACATGTGGATTCAGTGAATGCAGGCAGTGATTATATGTACATGTATTACCGAAATACAGAAAATTAGAAGTCTGACAAATAGGTTAATACAAAATTCTTACAGGTTTTATTTATTACAGCCACGTGCCATCATCACTAGGTAAAAAGACTGGATTCATGGTGTCATGGTAGGGAAAAGATTGTACATAGTAAATATAGAAAGAGAATTTCAAAAAATTTCAATGTTTTTTTGAGGTGAAGTATACATACCTTTGCATTATTACTTAGAAATGTTACAGGATGATTATGTTTCCCTTGCGTTCTGAAAGTGGTGTTAAAGTCAAGAAAAAGAAATATATTTTGTGTTTGAGGATCAAAGTGACACTTTGCACTGATACACTCTCTTGTTAAAATCAAAGGATGCTGTTGTACACAATGAATATTCAGCCACCAAAGCAATGCTTTAACTGCAATATTGTGTTCATTGGGTATGATCCAACAGAGAAACTTTACCCACTGGGGTGCTGTGATTACATAAAGTTGATGTGATAATGCAAGCTCAGCTGCTATAGAATTGCAGTTACATGTATTTGGATTGCGAGAGATGAATCCAAGGCAAATGAATTTTATAGTTATCTAGAGGGTTTTTTTTTCTTCAGTCTCGACATCAACTCATACCAGTTAAGCTCAAAATGTAAGCAGTATTAGATGGAGTATATGTTTTATATCCTTTCATTTTCTAAAAATGAGGAACATCTTTATTTTGATTCTATCAGTGTAAGCTTTTTACACTATAATTTTTAGATAGAATATTGTGTATAGTGGGTGCTTTTTTTTTTTGCTTAGGAATGCTGAAATTAATAGTATAATACATTGTATTATACCATTATATTGCATATACATTATGCAATGGCTGTCCAGTTATGCCTTAAAAAGGAGGGATATGTTCATGATGTATTTATGTCTTGATAAGAAATTTGTTTGGATTGTGTTGGCATATGATGCATATTGATAGGCCTACTCTGTAGTACATACATGTATTGTAAGTGTGTGTGTGTGTGTGTGAAACCTGCGTTCATACAGGCTGGCCTATTTGGCAACTTTCATTGACAGATCTCATCCATGCAGTCAGACATGCATTGTTCCTTCACAATAACATGCAAACTTGGAAAAAGTGCAATTTGTCATTGTTGTCTTTAAAGTCCATGTGCTCAGTCATGCATGGCAATTGTGAACATAATTAGGTATCAATGGAAAGAGGAAGAGTTCCCCTTTCCTTACAACCAACATATAACCCTCTTCATAACTGACGATTATGAAATGGCAGCCCTCCAAAGTTGGATTACCTTTTTTTGATACGCTCTGTATATTGGACAACCTCGATTGAATGATGACCTAAAAACTTGCCTTGTCATATCAGGTTTCTAACTATTAAAGCAGGGCTCCACACTAACTTTTATTTTTGGTGGCCCAAAGGCAAACATCCGACCTTTTTTGGTGGCCCGATCAGGCCACCAAATTCTTCATTTCTGAAATTTTGGTGGCCCGACGTGCGTTTTTGGTGGCCCCGGGCCACCGTCAGTGTCGAGCCCTGATTAAAGGACAAATTCACCTTCATATATATGTGAATTAAGTGAATGCAGCAATAATTATTATTAGAACACATTTGTGAAAGTTTGGGGAAAATCTCACAATCCATTCAAAAGTTATGAATTTTTGAATTATCTGACAAGTCCCTGCTGGATGAGAAGACTATTACATTGTACAGTGGACTCCCGTTATAACGAAGTCCTCGGGACCGGCAATTTTCTTTCGTTATATCGAAATTTCGTTATAACCGAATGAATAAACAATAAAAATACATAGAGTTGACAATGTTGCGGCCCTAAATTTTACTTCGTTGTAGCAGGAATTTCGTTATAACCGTGTTCATTATAACGGAAGTGCACTGTATGATGTCATATGTGTACAACGATATAAGGAAAATACAAAGAGAATTTCACAAAATTTGATTTTTTGAAAAAAGTGCACATTTCCTCAACCTGTCAGTAATGTATATTAAGGGTGATATTATTCCCCCTGCCTTCTAAAAGAGGCAAGTCAAGCATTCTTTTATTGTGCAAGAAAAAATTAAAATATGTTGAATTATCTTTTTGTTCTCTTTATATTGTTTTAAACATGTGGCATCACAAGGTATATCGTACATTTGTAGTCTTCTCATCCAGCAGTGACTTGAACGGGTTGTCCAATTTTCCCCAAACTCTCACTGTTGCGTTCTACGTGCTGCAATCACTCAATCCACATGCCTATGAATGTGGACTTGTCCTTTAATATCAGGGTACTAAAACAAAGAAATGCAAAAAGTTGGGACCTGTAAAATCACCTTGTTATTAAAGACTTTTGTTATATCTAAATATCCAACTTTTTTTTTTTTTTTTGTAATGAGGTTTCACTGTACAGGGTAGATAGGTTTAAAAACCTTTGACTCAGGTAACCTAGTGTATTATACAGTTGATGTGCTACTGGTATCAAAACTGTTCTCATATCTCGTGGGTGTGTGTGATGTAACTATTTTATTGTGTATTTTGAATGTGTTTGTTTATTTTTTTTTGTGTTACTGTTTTTCTTGTTGGAGGGAATGGTGAAGGTGATTTCATCGACAGGTTTCCAATTGATAGGTTTGAAAATCAGAGTATTTATATTATATTGGATGGCTATGAATGGGATACCAGGGAATATTGCACGAGTTAGGGCCAATATTGCACGAATCGAAGATGAGTGCAATATTGACTCTAACGAGTGCAATATTCCCTGGTATTCCATGAATCAAGGCCATCCAATATAATTATTATCATCTATACAATCAAGTAGAGCAAGCGTGAACTGCACAAAATTACCCGGCTTCTACTCGTCTTTGAAGTTGACGCGGCAGTCCCATCCCAGCGCTGAAAAGGGGAAGCCCCTAAAACTGCGTATTGAAACAAACAACTAGCAAGATGTTTGCGCGCGTGTGAAAAATGTAACAAAATGACGCGCACTTAGTAGCAAGCATTTGCGCATTCAGCAAGCGCTCACATGATCACTCACGCAATAAAGAGACAGAATTGAATATCGTGTGATCTTGAACGGCAATTAACAACGGTAGCCTATGGGGAATTAATACGTTGGTCTATGCGATTCGTTCAATATGCTCCGATATTGAACGGTAAAAATTGAGCGGACTACAATACGCGTTTTTAATGCGCCGCTAAAACGTCCTATATAGATGATAATTATATTATATTGGATGGCTATGAATGGGATACCAGGGGATATTGCACGAGTGTAGGGCCAATATTGCACGAATCGAAGATGAGTGCAGTATTGGCCCTAACGAGTGCAATATTCCCTGGTATTCCATGAATCAAGGCCATCCAATATAATTATTATCATCTATACAATCAAGTAGAGCAAGCATTTGTAAACTGCACAAAATTACCCGGCTTCTACTCGTCTTTGAAGTTGACTCGGCAGTCACAGCCCAGCGCTGAAAAGGGGAAACCCCTAAAACTGCGTACATGAAACAAACAAACAACTAAATCGCATAAATCGCATATTAGCAAAACGACTCTTTCTAGGTCACAGCCATGGTTTGATAAAGAGTGCAAAGAATGTAGGAAAAAATTCATGCAAATTAAAAACAAATGTCGAGAAAATAGATCACATTAAAACGTCCTATCATCTATAGCGGCGCATTAAAAACGCGTATTGTAGTGCGCTCATTTTTTACCGTTCAATATCAGAGCATAGACCAACGTATTAATTCCCCATAGGCTACCGTGGTTACTTGCCGTTCAAGATCACACCATATTCAATTCTGTCTCGTCTGTTGCGCGAGCGCTTGCTGAATGCGCAAACGCTTGCTACTAGTGCGCGTCATTTTGTTACAATTCACAAGCGCGCAAACATCGTGCTAGTTGCTTGTTTCATACCATAGAGCTGTATTTACATATCGCTAGAGGGCGTACTCATTTAAATCCAAAGAGATTTTTCTCCTCCCCACCACTGGGGAAAATCTCTTTGTTTAAATCGCTGCAGTGCCGTATATTAATATACGGCACTGAATCGCTGTGATCGCATGGAGAGCTCGCAGCCATTACTAAGAGTGGAAAGTGAGAGTGGCAAGTGCATATGCACGCACACTGCATCTGCCAAAATTGTGCATGCAGACGATATTGCCAGTGCGTACTTGGGCTTTAAACAATTTTGTATTTTGTATTACAGATTTTCTAACAGCCATTTATGATCTATGTCGAATAATTTGAGAATAATTTGAGAATAATTTGAGAATAATTTGAGAATTAATATCCCATGACAAGATTAAATGCATAGAATATATACTCTGTAGTACATGTATTCATTTGTGTGATATGTTCAGGACTTTGTGTGTGTGAGAGAGAGAGAGAGTGTGTGAGTGTGTGTGTGTGTGATTGTGTGTGCAGGCATATTCACTATGTCCCATTCAAATTATTGTATTCCTAATTAAGGTTGAGGTGGGGGCCTTCTATCAGTAAGTGCGTGTGTGTGTGTGTATATGTGTTTGTTATGGATGTGTATGTGTGTGTAGGCCTACTTGTCTTTGTTATGGATGTGTATGTGTAGGCCTACTTGTGTTTGTTATGGATGTGTATGTGTGTGTATTTATGTTTGTTAGGTATGTGTGTGTGTGTGTACAAGTAATGATCCTTTGATCTCAAAATACACCAAATTCACTCTGAAGCTACCTTTTTTTTTTTTTCAAGTAGCCTAGCTACTTCTGTAAAAGTATGGCCTTTTCCTCTGATTTCAGCGATTTTGCTACCCTTTTCACATACGCGCGTACATCGCCCGTCCGTGAAATACAACTCCTTTTACACGCATTGTTTAATACAGGACTTGTAATGGCAGTGTCCCCAGGGCTGGAGGTATTGGAGACCTGCCCCCCCCCCCCCAAAAAAAAAAAAAAAAAAAAAAAAAAAAAAATGTATGCCACCATGTGCCTCCTACCCCCACCCCCTTGGAAAAAAAAAATATGCTGAACAAAAAAAAATAATCACAGTAGCAGTTCAGGGTGCCCCCTACAAAATTGCGAGGCCCCCAGTGCCCCCTACTGGAGAAATCCTAGCTATGCCACTGATTCCCGCCCCGGGGTTATCTCCAAGTCGCGTTCACCACTCGATCAATCAGAGCTAATTAGCTGCGTCGCTGCACTTGAATGTCCGCGATGAACAATCAGCGCTCAGCGTATGAAAATTGATACACTACTGAGGAGATTATTTAGCTTTAATTTACATTAAAAATAGCAATTATATTGCGTAACGCGTGGTTTTGTGAATGAGATTATCAAATTATCACTCAAATCGTTGATTTTCATCGCGTGTACATCTTGCAAAGGAGCAAATCCGGCGTTGTCAACCCCGGTTGTCAACGCAACGGTACATTGCTAATACACAAGCGATTCGCACTGTACTGAAGTTTTGCCACCCTTAAAAGGGCATTGTACCGGTTTTTTATTCTTTTATATGTTGTTCTTTTAATTCTAAAAGACCCAGCGGTGCAAACAGAATCAAAATTTCATAACGATTTAGTCCGTAATTTCATGTTGAAAATGAAAAATTTTGGGCGAGAATTATGCTAATGAGCTGACGAGCCCGGATGTCGTGATGTCACAGGTGCCAAATGTTTCACTGATTACAAGCCCTCGCATACGCGTGCGTTAAATCGTGCCGAGTAGCAGACGACGCTTAGGCCCAATTTAGCTAGCAGGCAGCACTTGTGTACTGTCCTATCCATGCAGCTGTCTCAAATTTCGCTGAACCAAATTGCACCAAAATTACAGGATATACTTCTAAGCATATTTCAAAACACCGTATTATATTTGAACGAAATCGGTAATCGAGAAGTATCAATATTGACGCCGAATTTCAAGTTGTCACTAAAAAAAAACTCACAATGCACACTTCGCGAGAGATCTTGGTAAACGCGATATGCACAATCTAGAACTGAAGTTAGCCGACTAGTGCTGTTCGAACGGGGAATTTACGCGGGAACTAAATTTAAAAATGTCATGATTTTAGCGATTTGTGTGATTTACGAACTTTATTTTTCATTCAACTTAGCTCAAATAATTTATAGATTGATTTCTTGCTCCCGATTACTTGAAAGATTTGTCTCATGATATTAGATGGCTAACTTCAGTCTGTGTGTGCGCAGGCAAGTAGGGCTACTACGCCGCGATCACTCTTGTTTAGTCGTACAGAGCAGATTGTTTTTAGCGACGACAGGAAAGTCGACAACTTCACTTACGCTTCTCAACTTGCGATTTGGTTCCAATTATCGTGAGCAAGTGGACATGAGTCATAAAATACTTCTTGTGATTTTGGTGCAATTTGGTTGGGTGAATTTTGAAATATCTACATGGATACGGAAGTACTCTAGCACTATGCCTACACCAGCGCTTGGATCGCGAAGCGGTGGCACTGTTTGTATCTACGTGGTCGGGCCACTCTTCCGAGGTATGGGTCCTACTATAAAACTAGGTCTAAGTTAGTCCTTGGTGTTAATACGACCACCATGAGATTTATCTCGACCACAAAAACATTGAAAATCCATAAAGCAGATACCTTACCTGCAAAATTCAGCACAGAAACCACAGGGCCTGCAGCACAAGGGCCTCTAGCGGCAACGCTAGACCTTGGAGTCTGGACTTTCGTCTGGACTTTCTATATAGCTTCAAGTTCTGGCAGCAGGGCCATTCGGGGTATGTATTGTACGAAACGTTTACGCTGTGCCTATTATTAGCGCTGTGCACGTACACGTGCACAGCTGTCGACGGAGCGGCGAGTAGAATCTTCTCGGTCCTTGACTGCTCACTAGTCCTAGTCCTAGTCCCAGTTCTAGTCTAACTGCTAGAGTCTATATGTACTGAGTGCCGTTTTCTTCTAACTAGGCGTAAACCGTGATTGCCGTTGACTTTTTTTTTTTGGATTTAGATTTTAAGAATCTCTCAGTCCTCATCTTCGTTAGATAGTTTGAACTGTGATGTCGAACCATTATCGCTCATCATCAATGCATAGTTAGTGCAATGTTACTTTTTTTTACACACAATTTTCTATGGGCAGCACGTTCGGACAATGATGCCAATTTCATTTTGCATATCTGGAGTATTCCCCACAAATTTGATCTAAATAAAAAGCTTTTGAAGAGATTCCTTTTGAAAATTAATAAATATTGTTAACATGTTTATTTCAGCTCCATATTGCAATTTTACTAAATAACAGTTTTTGCAGTACTTCGTGTGAGATTTCATCAGTAAATTGACATGTGTAGAACCTTTCTAGTTCGTTTTGCTAAATTCGGAGGTTGGCACCACCGAACTAAAACATAGTGGAATGCGTGTCCCTATTCCCAACATACACGAGACCGTGCAGCCAAATTTACCGTGTTGCGTCGCCATCTTGTTACGGCAATTTTTCCTTATATGGAGTGCACGCTTAGGAGCGTTCATACTGGGCCACTGGTACGCGCGCAAGCAAGAGTACGCCGTCCAGTGGCTAGTGATTATGACGTAACAATGCACGTTTGTACATGACAATGGCCTTGCGCTTCGGAGACACAGATCAAGAAAATTGGCGGAAAGTTTCGTGGGAAGTTTGCGGTCACACTGGCAAAACTTCGAGTTAAACTTCTCGATCTTTTGCCAGTCTGACAAAGTCGATAAAAGGGTCAAGAGGTCAACGAAATCATGTTTGAACGGGCGCTGTGTGTACGCTGTATGGCGGCTATTCGGAGGACTCACATTAGTTCTTTTAACATGTTTACGGCGGTTTTGTTTTTTGTTTTTTGTTTTGTTTTGTTTTTTTTTTTTTTTTGCTGTTGAATACTAGATTGCTTTATTAAATCTAGAATGACATATGCACCGTAAATAAATCAAGTTTTTTCATTTATAAGCACTTTAATTTAGTCATAATGCTCGCCACTAAAAGAAGTTAGGCCAAGAGTTTCAGTTGCTCATCAAAAGCAGGCAAGATCCTGCGTCTGTCTTATTGCTTCATAATCATCAGTGCTTCCACTTTCCAAAGTCAGCCCTCCTGAAATCAACACTAAAAACTCCTGGAATTTACAAGAATATCCTGGTATTTTTCAAACAGGCTACACAAACATGATTAATTGTGAGCTGGGGGAGGGGGTCAATGCATAATACTCAGTGATATGTGAGTGATACATTACAGTCCTATTAATTTTCAAGATTGAAGGGGGGGGGGGGGGGCAATCGCCCAGAAAAAAAGATTGAGGGGCATGCCTCTCCCCCACTTTTTACAGCATATCCCATTTGTACTCCCCCCTCCCCCTCAGAAGTACATTTACCAATTTTCTGTGGCAAAGTCGAATTGGTGTAACATACGTGTAAATTCTATTCATTCTGTCTGTGCCACATTCTCTCTCCCTCTCTTCCATCTTTTTCCTCTCTTTCTAAGTCTCTCTCTTTTAGACACATTTATATCTTAGTGCATTTTTTTTCTTAGTCTCAGCATAACACACAATCTCTACGAATGTATATGCTGTTATTTTTGCGTAGATAATTTCGCTGACAAGGTTATAGACACTTTTGCGAGACGTTTTTGCGAATTGACACCGATGCTTATGTTAATGCACTATTCACACGGCGCATGGAGACATTTTCGCATGTTGTTAAATTAGCAATTCAACCGAGACTCGCGAAATTCGCGAAAATTTAACCCTTGCAAAAATAACAGCTTATATACAGTATCTCTCTCACACATAAGTTTAATTTTCCGTAAAAAATCTCAATGTCAACTTCACATTGTGGGTTGAGCAAGGAGGCTATAGGCTACAGTATGACTGTTCTATACACCTTTCAAGTAATGAATATCTGACGCTCGACCCTCAAATCGATCTGCTTGAATGAATGAACACAGGAAGAATCATTTTGAATTCATGTTGACAATGAAAAAAAATCACGTTTAATTTGAGAAGACAAAAAGTAATTATGCTGATTTCAGGAGTGACATTGCAAGACGAGATGGCATTTTGCATGAGACGGTGCATCGAATTCACCCCGATAACTTCGAAACTCGTTCTTTCTACCGAAGTTCCTTCGCCGATACTCAATTCTTCCCCTGCATATATGCGCTGTTTGAGCGTCTCCATCATACCAAGGAGGTATGAACATACCTCCTTGATCATACCATATACCACCCGTGTTACCCGTGTGTGCGCGATTGATGAGGAAGTGGGGGTGGGGTGCGCGATATGACGCGTTCATGAACAATCGCAAAATGAGAGAGTGGTTGGATCCACATAGCGTGCACTCCATATAAGGAAAAATTGCCGTAACAAAATGGCGGTGGCAGCAAGTTTTGGTGGCTGCGTATTTCCTGGGTGAACACGCATTCCACTATGTTTTAGTTCGGTGGTTGGCACCTGTGACGTATGCCAAATTGTGTGGATCGTTCCTTGGCTTGCTCGTTTTCATTTTTTTTCAAAAAGTCATTACAGGCTTATCCTGGGTTTTAGAATCCTCTCTTTCCAGTTGTAGGCATCAGAAAAAGGAGATTAGAATTATCAGACAGTAGAAAATGTCAGTACAGGTTTCTTGTAATGGCGAATCGTGCTCCATGCGATCACAGAGCCTTAACGTGCGCGCGTATGACGAGTCCGCACTCTAGTACGTATAGACCGATTCAAGCGACTGTTCATGGAAGTGCGCCCTCTTAAGGCGACGCCATAACTGGGGGCCAAAAAGGCCGGGTCGGCAAGCGCCCTGCGTGCGTGGCAAGGGCGCCAGCGGCAGCCAGTGCCACCCGGCGCCAGCCGGTCAGCTAGCTATCTCTGGCGCTGGCAGCGATCGACGCATCTGGATTTGTGACAACTAGAATCTACTTTTTTTTTTTCGCCAGCTAATTAAGAATAAATAAAATTAAACAACTTTACCGACTATGAGCGAATGGGTAGATGACATACGGCTGTAGCCAAAACTTGAATTTCAAGGTAAATATCGGTACGATCCGTGAATGTTTGTGGACTCTATTTCTTTGGCGATGACTTGGGTACTCGCGTGTAAGCCCCGTATATTCACATTTGTGTAAGAGAATAAAAACCGCTGGGGAGAATTATTGCTAGGCGCAGGCAGACGTCTTGCTAATAAGCCTAGGCTGTTGACAAGTTAACTGATATAATTAAATACAAATAATGAATAAGAATCTTGAGCTAGATATGGCGCAATATTGCAAGCTATCAGTTAACTTAACCTTTTTAGGGCAGGCTTTTGCCTTTACTCGGGAGTGTCGGGCCAGCAGGGTAGAATCTGTCTAACGTTAGATCTTGTCTAGAAATCTAGGCAAGAGTCCAGACTAGATCTAGACCTATTGACTTCTAGAACCCTACGATATCCTATATCATTTTCGGTTGTCGATAACCACGAGGCAAGCCTAACTGAGTAAACCAAACGAAATATAAATCTAGGCGTTTCTAGGCCGTATATGCCTAAACTTAAGTTACGACTACGTAGTCTGATGTCTACAACCGAAAATTCTACTGTTTTAGGTCTAAGTAACCTTGCATAACATCACGCTAACGCCTAATATTAATCTACAAAAGTGATTTTCAAATCATACTTTCTTAGTATGATTATGAAACAGATGTTTGCCACCATCCATGGTTTAATATTTATAAGTATCACTTTATCAAAAGTCAAATTCAGAGTTCCAGGCTAAAATTGAATAGGCCTATTTTTATATGGTCAATTCAGTGCTGAACACTGAAGAAGTGAAAACAATATAAGAATTTAACGCATCTTGAAACATTTATTTAGCTGTAGTGTAGGCTGTAAAATGTTTGTCATGAATAAAGTCTAGCCAGGAAGTGGATTCTAACTTTGGCAAGTACGACACCAAGGATAAGAAAAAAAAATCAGTGAATTATCGATTCTTTGATCTAAACTTGTCTTCTAAGATGAACAACATATTTTACGAATATGCAGTGATAACCTAATTAAAATAGTTAATAGAGAATCTAGTAGACATAGTTTGTTTCGAAATCTGTGCATTTTTTATACCGTTGTATTTCACTTAATTGTCTTTAATTCTTGCCTTAATTTATCATGCGTCAGCGGTGTCTGAATTTCACACACTGCCGTGCAGCTTCCATTTCCATATTTTCTGTTATTTGTGCACCCAGCAACTGCACAATATGTTTTCCTGATCCTTCCTTTGAAGCTTTCATTGTAGATCAATATGTCTAAATCACTCATATTAATTTGTCTAAAAGAAAAGCATTAAAAGCCGCTGAATGACTTTTCCCACAGTGAGTAAACAATCACAATATTAGCGCGGCGGTCGCTGGCCGCGGCGCAGCGGCCAGGCCCGGCTAAACTATGCGCGATGGGTACGCTAGGCTGCTGAGCTGCAAGTGCAACTCGCTGGGTAGCTAGCTCGCTGGAAGCCCCCGTTGGCCCCCAGTTATGGCGACCGTTATAGCGCCGCTAGCGGCGGTAGGTGAATAGGTCATCGAAATTGAATCGGTCTATAATAGAGCTCTATGTTTCATACGCAGTTTTAGGGGCTTCCCCTTTTCAGCGCTGGGACGTGACTGCCGCGAGTCAACTTCAAAGACGAGAAGAAGCCCGGTAATTTTGAGCAGTTTATGCTTGCTCTACTTGATAGTATAGATGATAATAATTATATTGGATGACCTTGATTCATGGGATACCGGGGGATATTGCACTCGTTGGGGTCCATATTGCACTCATCTTCGATTCGTGCAATATTGGCCCTAACTCGTGCAATATTCCCTGGTATCCCATTCATAGCCATCCAATATAATATAAGTATTTTCATGCAATAAATGCATGCATGTAAAATGGTACAATATTTGATTTATACAATGTACATGCAACCAATGTTCTCATTCAAGTGTGATTCTTTTTTTTTGTGCTGTATGTGTGACTTTTAATGAACTGCTTACAGTGTATTTTAAACAGGCATAACAGCTGTTCCACTGGGTGCATGTACTAGTACATTGTTGGTGCAGAGAGGTGGATCAATTTGATGGGAAATGCAGAGGCAGTGGTGTAAATGTAAACAATCCTCATAATACATTGTCAGTTAAGGGAACCACTATCTTCCTGTGAAATTATTCCTATTCCAATGCTTGATATGTTCGATTTTAATAGTCACTGCAAGTTTGAGCTAAATCGGGTAAGAAGTAAGGAAATCCTAGCTTAGCAAAGTTTAACTGTCAGTAGAGGGCATCAGACAGCTTGTGACGTATTTGTGGACATGTCTCCAAGGTTTTATACTCATTAAATTTCACATTTTTTAACTTTACTCAACAATTTAGCGTAACTCCTCTGTAATCCAAATATGGCACGAAGGAATGCATTTTGCAAGCGCATAATTTGAAGTTGAACACTGTTTATAGATGTGAATCAAGAGAGAACTTTAAAATACTGACATTTTGTGTAGAAAATGAATGGAAAGGTGTCCACAAGTTCCACCCTGAATTAATAATGTCGCCCTATAGGTTTCATTCGTTCGTTCGTTCGAGCTGTAGCTTCCTTATTCCTTGTCCCATTTAGCTAAAATTTCATTTATTTGCAATGAATAGATCAGATATGTCAAGCATTTGAATAAGAGCTCCCTTTAACCCTAATAAGGCCGGGCTTTTTTGGGTATGCTAAAATCGGAGGGGGGGGGGGGGGGGCGGATTCCGCCCCCCCCCCCCCCCCCCCCCCCCCCCGAGATCTCGGCCATCGGTGGTGCGATCGCGACGAAATTTGGCATGCGTGACACCTACGTCATAATCTACAAGACTGTGTCATAATTTTTTTTGAAACAATCAATTTCTAATTTTAAGTAATTAATCAGGCAAATTAAGCTCAAGATCATATTTTAGCCTAATTAAAAGCATTAAGAGTCTACTTTTTGGTTTGTAAATCTGTTTTAGCATATTCAACGATTGTACATCACAAAAACTTCCAAAACTCATTTCGATTCTTATGTATTTTATTGTTTTCAGAATTTCTCATGTATTTCTTCGTTTTTTCAACTTTTTTCTTTGTTTTTTTTTATTGGAAATTGTCATTGACCAGTTTTCTACCATAATTAGCATAAAATTAATCAATGAAAGTGATTAATTGTAAAAAATAATTAGGTTTTTATGACTTTCATGACAGAGCACTGTTTTCCATAGGAAATGTACACAAAATCACAAAATTGTGCCCGTTTTGGGGCGACATGCCGTTACAAAAATGGGCGTGGCTTCGAAAAAGTAGCCGCGGACGTTGCAAATTTAGTCTCAAAAGTTGCGCGAGACTTGAACGAAGAAAGTCAAGAAGTCTCGCGACGAAACCTTCTCGCGTTACAGAATTATAGCGCGAAACGTCGGGGGGGGGGGGGGGGGGCGGATTCTGCCCCCCCCCCCCCCCCGGCCCTGTTAGGGTTAAAGAGCCCATAGCGCGATGTTGGGATACCGTGGATACCATCCCAGTTTAGCTTCATAGACAGGCTGCTATCGGGACTATATCTTCAAGGTTCAAGGGTATACATTGTACATGTATTAGAGAATCCCCCTGTATCCCGGTGGGCAACCAGTTAAGATTGATTTAATCTGACCACCCATGTTTGCCTACGCTACCGGGTCTTTTAAGGGGAATTCCAGGCCAGTTACAAATTAGTCTGAGAGGAAAGAGAAGAATGTTACAAGCACAACAGAAATTTTGATCAAAATTGGATTAAAGGTAGGGAATTTATGAAATCGTAATATTCACTGATTTTTGCAAAACAGTTCCGCACCCTGTTTTATGAATAGTTATAATTGATTACACAATCGATTTCTGTGATTAAAGTCTATGACAGCCTGTGTAGTGAGGAAATTTATAATCGATTATATCTTAATAAAACGGGGCCCTGGAACAGATGATATGAATATGCAAATGAGAGAGCTTATGATGTCATTACCTCGCCATTTAAGTTTGAAATAGCATAGTACCCCGGTCTCAATACTTGTAACTTCAAAATAATGATCTGTCAGATATATCGTGAGTGGAGACTGTAGCCTGATCGCTTTGAAAAAATAGAAGAGAATGAAAATTATATGAAGATGTTACCGACAAACTATATTGCAAGTTGTGAAGCGATGACATCAACTCACTCTTTGCATATCCATACCTTGTATTGACTGTTCAAGAAGTGCTTTCATGAAATAATAATTGGCAATATCATAACTTCCCCAGTTGTTTATTCGATTTTGATCCAATTTTCACAAGTGTGCTTGTAAATATTTACTTTTTCTTGTCAGATTAAATTCTTACTGGTCTGGTTCCCCTTTTACCTCCCAGCAAAATGTATGCCCAAGTATTTACTGTACACCCAGTGGGTACTGCAAACACCACTGTGGAAAGGAACATGTACACAAACACAATAAAACATACATAAAGTTATACATACACTTACGCACACACACGCACACACACACCCACGCACACATACACACGAACGTATACACACAGAAGATACAAGTACATACACAAAAGTCTTAATGTGCGTGGAACTAAGTTAAATATAGTTTTACTAGCCATCCAACGTCAACACAAGCAGTTGTATTACAGAAGATGAAGGCAAGTGTACGTATATAATGTTTCCCTCAAACAAACATATTCAACCATCGATTTTCCTATTTCAGCATAATAGTGACAGTAGTTTCTGAAGGCCACGGTGGTGTATACAATGTATACAGTGTATATATTTTTATTGCAGTACGTGACGGACGAACGTTTTTTTTTTGTCTTTTTTTTTTTTAAAGTTATATGCGTACACGTTGACGCCATATTATGGCATCGTAAAATCAACAAATAACCTAATCACATGAAATTCTTCCGTCGAGATGTTTTCATTGCAACTGATCGACAAATTGCCCTACATCGACGTAAATAAGCACTGAATTGATCAGTGTTACACTGATCAATTCAGTGCTTATTTACGTCGATGTAGGGTAATTTGTCAATCAGTTGCAACCTAATCACAGTAGTTTCAGACAGTCGCATCGAGTGCAAAAAACGCAGTAACTCACATTTTCTTGGTATTGACCCAAACATTGATTCTTTAAACAATATACAGTGTATAAGCCATAACATCCACAGGGAATCAAGGTTACACTTGCTGCACGTGCCTCATGGACATAACGTAGATATCAAACTGAATCATTCCACTCGAAGACAAAATTACCGACAGCCTGATGCCATGAATATTTTGTCAATATTGATGAAAAGTTAACCAGCTTGACGTGGTGCTCACTGCTCGTCTAAGATTGTGGAATGTCATTATTTTATTGTTACATTACTTCCCATGTACGATAATGTACCACAAGTATACTGAATACATAAGCCTGTATATATACATGATACACAAAATGTACGACTCTGTCCAAGTTGCTCGCATATATTATGCTCGTACGATCCTTTAATCAATTACAGATTCATATAGAACACAGCTTCAGAGACAAACAGGAAAACGGGCTGGAGAATCTAGTCCCTCGGGATCGTGGTCCGTCCCAGGTGGCAAGCAAGAGTCGGGAAACGGTATCAACCATGCATAATGTGCCATACGGAGAAAGAGATCACAATCAATTCATATCAGTTCTCTCCATCAAGATCTTCTGTCGTAGGTCCAGGAGGATCTTCGTCTCCAACAGCTCCCTCCATAGCCTCATGCTTAGCTGCAGCCTGAGCCGCAGCGAGTCTATTTTTCCTCTTTGCTTGCAGAATCTCTTCGACGCACTTTCTGCGTCGCTCTATCTTCTTCCGAATGTCATCGAGTTCTGCAAAGTGCCCACTCCTTAGGGCGCTGATCTTGAGCTTCTTTGCCAGGGTGTTCACCAAGAATTGCTTGCGGATATTTTCGATGTCAGCCCCTGTGGCGTATGGGTCGAGTGCGTTACGACTGGCTTCCTCAAACTCAAGCATGAACTTTGTGTTGAGCATCGACTCCTGTGCCGCCACGCCATTTTCACTCTCGTCTGCAGCGCCAGGGTGTTTTTTCTGTCGCGACTCTTGCCGACTTTTGCGGTTGCCTCCCGATGTCTTCACTTTTGTTTGCGCTATTTGCGGAGGGATCCGGGTCCTTCTGCGCATGCGCATCCCGCGCACAGACTCTCCGAGATCAGGGACGTCATTAACGTAGATCGTCGAGTTTTTGCTAGACGGACTGTCTGCGCGGAAATGCGATTCAGGAATCTTGAAGCGACTGATGGGGCTAAGCCGCCTCCGGTAAACGGGAGCAGAGACATTGAGCTGCACTTTGCGAGGAGGACTGGGTGATGCACTTCTAGTCGATGCCTCCTCTGGACTGTCTGTTCTTGGAGATGACTGTTCTATATGGTTCTCTGCATTGGCACTTTTTTCGTCTGTCATTTCTCCAAGTTCAGACGGACTCGTCACCACGGGCCTCGGAGAGTTAGGACGACTGGAATACTTTAGGGCAGACTCCTCGGACAGGCTTGGGGTGTAGATGATCGGCAAGAGAGAATCTCGATGCAGAAGGAGCCCCTTCTTATTAAGTTGAGCAACCGCAGTTATCTCTGAATTGTCGTCCCCTTTCCCATTCTCGGATGTAGTAGCGGTGTAAGTCTCCTGATCTTCGTACTGCGTGTCGCACTGACTATCGTCTACGTCCAAACTATCGACTTCTTGGTCCTCATTCAACGGTTCCATAGCCACCGCCTGCGCCTTTCGCTCGGCGACGATATCGCACTGCCTCTGGAAGATATCCACGAAACTGTTGAGGAACGTGACTTGGTCGCGATCCAGTTCTCTCTCTCGGTAAGCGCGCGAGCGCTCTAGGAGACGCAGCTCGCGTTCGAGCTGCTGATTCGTCCTCCGTTCGTCGCGACGCGCTTCCCAGATAGTGCGCTGGTGGCGCTTATTGCAAAACGCTCGCGCGTCGCGACGTAAGAGCGATTCTGATTTTCCGACCGACATCCTGTGAGCAATCTCTCGCACGCTTGATTTCTTCAGAAGCAAAAATGCGATGATTACTATGTTCCCACACTGTTTCAAAAGGTTGAGCGATGTAACTGTGGAGAGAGAGAGAAACGATCGTCAGTTCATAATATTATCAGTATATATGCATACAGCGTGTTTCCATAATCTGTCTATATAATTTATTATTATCTATCTGATCTATCTATCTATCCATCTATCTATCTATTTTTCTAATTTCATTATGCAACATACACATACATCCTTGTCGTTATGCAAAATGACCATAGTTAAAGAGATGTGGTTATCGTATAAATCAGGCACATGCATCATGAAACTCATCATGACTTAAACCTGCAAAAGTCGCAGGCTTTTTGTAAGGTTGAGATATTGCAATGAGAGATGATTCGGCTGAATAAAAAAGATATGAAATAACATCTCATGCATTATCAAATTCAAGAGAAACTTGATGATTCTTTTTTAATTTAAATGTACAATTTTATGTACTTTATCCGACTTTCGTGGCCGTTTGCCCGAAGAGTGAGACAAGGAAAGTCAAGGACAGCTGAAAATCTGAAGGAATGTTCGAAAGCGAGAAGCTTGGAATCGATGGTCGGCAAATTAATCAGACTTCCGTGGTGCTAGATCACACACACACACACACACACACACACACTTTGTAATGTTTTAACGGCGCCATGTATAATCTCATCTAGCTGATATATTACCTAGACCGTTATCTCGAGGGTATTTTCTAATTTATTCGCGTAGCATTAATTTGATGCTTAACAGGTTATCCTTAAAATTAAAATGGCGACTTAGGACAGAGAAATAACCACCAAATTATTTTGTAGTTATTTTGCCCTAGGTGAGAGCCATGCATGCATGTTGTATATGTATACAGCCATATGACGTAATTTTTACTTCCCCTCCCGCGGAATGATGCGATCTTAACACATTAAAAGGACTGTACAGTACTGGTTGAGGTGGGGATTCATGTTTTGAACATTCCTAAGTGAGATAATGAGAAACCTAGGAAATATGAAAGACCATGTAATTTTAAGAAGGATTCAACATTTTGTTTGATGAAAATTGGTTTTCATATGGCTGAGATATCCAAAAAAGTGATAATAATAAAAGGCGACAGGCCAAGCCTTTTATCAGGATCTCTTTGTTTCACCTTGTTTTTGGATATTTCAGCCATTTCGAAACCGATTTTAATCAAATAAACTTTTGATACCCCTTAGAATGCATGCTCTTTGACATCTCATAGAGTGGTCTCTGAATATCACGCAAAACCTTTTTGCGTGATAACTAGAACTGTCCACACCCTTTAATCCCCCTTCACTTTGCATCAGTCAAAAATGAAAAAAAGCAAAATGAGAGAAATGATATATATCTGCCGTCAAATATACCTCATACATTTTGCCACACTGCCATCGATCATGATGTGACAAAAATGACACAAAGACAAAAAATACATGTATACAGTGCTCCAAGAGCTCTTTCTATTATGTAATTGTATATTAATTTATGTTAACAGGGCTCTTTTTAAAAGCAGGCCTTTTGACTCTGAAAAGACTACCTTGTTTTTAAAGAAGACTGAATAAGTAAATAAATAAATAAATGGATGAATAAATAAATACATAAATGAATCAATGAATGAATGCATAAAGGAATAAATGAATAAATAAATAAATAAATAAATGAATACATACATACATACATACATACATTCATACATACATACTTAAATACATAACTACATACATAAATAAATAAATGAATAAATAATATAGGGGCCCTACCACGAACTACAGTTAGTTGATTCAGGTAATGGACTGTGTGCAGTTTTCATGTCAGCAACTGACTAGAGTTATTTGTTGGTCTGCCCAAATACAATGCTGAAATTCAGTATAATCCAAATACTTAGCAGCGCCGGGCGGTCATGCGCTTTATACCAATCGGGAGGATATATGCAAATAATGGAAACGGTGAGGGGACATAATGAGGTATCACAGGTACGCGTCGAGTGTTATACATGTTTATCGCCATTGAAACGATTCAATACATATAGAAGCATTCATCTTTTGTCAAATCTTACCCAGGGGGCTAAAATTACCATATTTTCTCATTATACGAGAAATGAAAAATAAAAGAGAAAGAAAACAAATTAGTGATTTTGTTTGAAACTAGTGAAATCATAGTCAAAGACTAATACAAGTTTACAAATAACACTGCATAATATTATAAGCTGGCGGTTATGATTTTAAACACCTGAAAATGGTTTCAATGCGCTCGAAAGAAATTTTAATATCCCTGACATCATCAGGCTGTAAGGTTATAACGACTACGGTATTTCATCATTCATAAACAATGAGAGATGGAGAGGTATAATAGAGAGAAATAGAGAGAGAGAGAGAGAAAAAAAAAAGAAAAAGAAAGAGAATCGTCATTGACGCGAAACCGATCGGTGTATGGGATGAATTCAACGACGGTTTAACGACCTCGCCCCTTATGTGCACTCGCGAACAAACGCGTTGTCCATGAATCCACAACATTGTCTCCATGGTTACACGACGCTGTATCATGCATCTATAGTGATGTAAGTGCCTGTATAGATGAGGGTAATTTTGTTTAATGGATGAAGGAGAGAATTAAAAATACCCCGACTCTCTTTCGACCCCCGGACAGGACATTTCCGATGACTGCAAGTGCAGCTGTCGCGGACATGGAGCTTATTGTTAGCGCTGATGTGCGTGTTGCTCACTTGTGATATATCGATATCAAACAGAAGGATACAAATGAATGATAGCATAATATCATGCACGCTGAAACAGCATAGAGATATCTGCGGGGTAACTCTCGTCTTTATTTCATCATTTTTTTTTTTTGCATCAATGTAGTATAAATAAAAAACAGCAACATCAACAACAGACAAGCAAGAAATAATTAGAATAATGATGTTGCTAACAGTATGAAATAATGTTCATTTCGTTCGAAATTCAGTGTTTTTTCACTAGTTATGCATCCTGTATAGAACGTCTACAGCGAAAATTACTTTAATGGACATAGTTCACCCAAATAGTGTGTATTGAGTATAATATTATTAAGGGCAGAATATTGTGTGCGATTATTTCCAGAGGATGTTAGATGAACTCATTGCAATGCGTTATCACTAATTTCGTAGATGTTGTTACCATGAAATTAAGGCATGCAGAAGTGCCGTGCACGTCGACGTCTAAAAACTGCATTCATCGGTATATCAGCCGTATTACTTATTTTGCTTTAAGATTCCCGAAGAGCTGTACGGAATTACAAACTGTATACAGACGATTCTCATACACATTTTTCTTTAATTCTCTTTGCTTGCAGACTTTTTACGTAAAAATGTGCCTTGTAAAACAGAACAGTTCTATCTAAATCTTAGTATAATCTATACTGCTATACGTGAATATTTGTGCCTAGATGACTATAGATAATTTTGAATACACTCACACGAACAGAAAAGTGAGTAAATGAAAAAGCCATCTTGGCCCAAAACACGTCATAATGACAACCTTGAAATTGCGTTTTTATAATTGCAGTTGTCTAAGATAAGGTGAACATTAGTTTATAGCGTCGCTTCTTCAGTAGATTTTTTTTTTCTGGCTGTCGCAGGAGGTTCCATGACATTTTCTCCGTCGACAATCGCTCCCATGAACAACGGCGTAGCCAGGATTTCATCTTAGGGGGGGCGGTTAGTCTGCGAGGGAGCGAAGCGACCGAGCCCGAGCGAGCGGAGCGAGCGAGGGGGGGGAGGGTGTGGGAGGGGGGGGGGTGTCCCCCCTCCCACGGTAAGAACTTTTTGCATTTGGATGTTGTAAATGGTGCAATTTGATGCATGTTTTTGCGCGTTTTATCGACGTCGAACAGTCCCACTTGTTTGTGGTAGCAGTTTATTTTGATGTAGATTATTATTGAACAACCCGTTTATAAAATGGTGTAATTTAGATACACTTCTTGTATTAATTCTTTTCACTGAATATCATGAACGCGACTGAACCCGAGCGAGCGGAGCGAGCGAGGGGGTAGGGGAGGGTGTGGGAGGGGGTGTCCCCCCTCCCACAGTAAGAACTTTTTGCATTTTGATGTTGTAAATGGTGCAATTTGATGCATGTTTTTGTGCGTTTTATCGACGTGAAACAGTCTCACTTGTTTATGGTAGCAGTTTATTTTGATGTAGATTACTATTGAACAATTTGCCTATAAAATGGTATAATTTAAATACACTTCTTGTATTAATTCTGTTCACTCAATATCATGAACGCGACTGAACCCGAGCGAGCGGAGCGAGCGAGGGGGGAGGGGAGGGTGTGGGAGGGGGGTGTCCCCCTCCCACGGTAAGAACTTTTTGCATTTTGATGTTGCAAATGGTGCAATTTGATGAATGTTTTTGCGCGTTTTATCGACGTGAAATAGTCCCACTTGTTTAAGGTAGCAGTATATTTTAGTGTAGATTATTACTGAACAATCTGTTTAAAAAATGGTGTAATTTAAATACACTTCTTGTACTAATTCTGTTCACTGAATATCATGAACACGACTGAACCCGAGCGAGCGGAGCGAGCGAGGGGGGAGGGGAGGGTGTGGGAGGGGGGTGTCCCCCTCCCACGGTAAGAACTTTTTGCATTTTGATGTTGCAAATGGTGCAATTTGATGCATGTTTTTGCGCGTTTTATCGACGTGAAATAGTCCCACTTGTTTAAGGTAGCAGTATATTTTAGTGTAGATTATTACTGAACAATTGCTTATAAAATGGTGTAATTCAAATACACTTCTTGTATTAATTCTGTTCACTGAATATCATGAACACGACTGAACCCGAGCGAGCGGAGCGAGCGAGGGGGTAGGGGAGAGTGTGGGAGGGGGTGTCCCCCCTCCCACGGTAAGAACTTTTTGCCTTTTGATGTTGCAAATAGTGCAATTTGATACATGTTTTTGCGCGTTTTATCGACGTGAAACAGCAGTATATTTTTAGTGTAAATTATTACTGAACAATTTGCTTATAAAATGGTGTAATTTAAATACACTTCTTGTATTTGAACACGACTGAACCCGAGCGAGCGGAGCGAGCGAGGGGGAGGGGAGGGTGTGGGAGGGGGGTGTCCCCCTCCCACGGTAAGAACTTTTTGCATTTTGATGTTGCAAATGGTGCAATTTGATGCATGTTTTTGCGCGTTTTATCGACGTGAAATAGTCCCACTTGTTTAAGGTAGCAGTATATTTTAGTGTAGATTATTACTGAACAATTTGCTTATAAAATGGTGTAATTTAAATACACTTCTTGTATTAATTCTGTTCACTGAATATCATGAACACGACTGAACCCGAGCGAGCGGAGCGAGCGAAGGGGTAGGGGAGAGTGTGGGAGGGGGTGTCCCCCCTCCCACGGTAAGAACTTTTTGCATTTTGATGTTGTAAATGGTGCAATTTGATGCATGTTTTTGTGCGTTTTATCGACGTGAAACAGTCTCACTTGTTTATGGTAGCAGTTTATTTTGATGTAGATTACTATTGAACAATTTGCCTATAAAATGGTATAATTTAAATACACTTCTTGTATTCATTCTGTTCACTGAATATCATGAACGCGACTGAACCCGAGCGAGCGGAGCGAGCGAGGGGGGAGGGGAGGGTGTAGGAGGGGGTGTCCCCCTCCCATGGTAAGAACTTTTTGCATTTTGATGTTGCAAATGGTGCAATTTGATACATGTTTTTGCGCGTTTTATCGACGTGAAACAGTCCCAGTTGTTTAAGGTAGCAGTATATTTTAGTGTAGATTGTTATTAAACAATTTGCCTATAAAATGGTATAATTTACATACACTTCTTGTATTAATATTGTTCACTGAATATCATGAACGCGACTGAACCCGAGCGAGCGGAACAAGCGAGGGGGGAGGGGAGGGTGTGGGAGGGGGTGTCCCCCTCTTACGGTAAGAACTTTTTGCATTTTGATGTTGCAAATGGTGCAATTTGATGCATGTTTTTGCGCGTTTTATCGACGTGAAATAGTCCCACTTGTTTAAGGTAGCAGTATATTTTAGTGTAGATTATTACTGAACAATTGCTTATAAAATTGTGTAATTCAAATACACTTCTTGTATTAATTCTGTTCACTGAATATCATGAACACGACTGAACCCGAGCGAGCGGAGCGAGCGAGGGGGTAGGGGAGAGTGTGGGAGGGGGTGTCCCCCCTCCCACGGTAAGAACTTTTTGCCTTTTGATGTTGCAAATAGTGCAATTTGATACATGTTTTTGCGCGTTTTATCGACGTGAAACAGCAGTATATTTTTAGTGTAAATTATTACTGAACAATTTGCTTATAAAATGGTGTAATTTAAATACACTTCTTGTATTTGAACACGACTGAACCCGAGCGAGCGTAGCGAGCGAGGGGGAGGGGAGGGTGTGGGAGGGGGGTGTCCCCCTCCCACGGTAAGAACTTTTTGCATTTTGATGTTGCAAATGGTGCAATTTGATGCATGTTTTTGCGCGTTTTATCGACGTGAAATAGTCCCACTTGTTTAAGGTAGCAGTATATTTTAGTGTAGATTATTACTGAACAATTTGCTTATAAAATGGTGTAATTTAAATACACTTCTTGTATTAATTCTGTTCACTGAATATCATGAACACGACTGAACCCGAGCGAGCGGAGCGAGCGAGGGGGTAGGGGAGAGTGTGGGAGGGGGTGTCCCCCCTCCCACGGTAAGAACTTTTTGCATTTTGATGTTGTAAATGGTGCAATTTGATGCATGTTTTTGTGCGTTTTATCGACGTGAAACAGTCTCACTTGTTTATGGTAGCAGTTTATTTTGATGTAGATTACTATTGAACAATTTGCCTATAAAATGGTATAATTTAAATACACTTCTTGTATTAATTCTGTTCACTGAATATCATGAACGC